>JALBCR010000435.1:0-257500 GCA_030710515.1 Abscondita cerata | reverse complement strand
TAAGTTTCCGACTCTTTCTTCTCAAGGTGTATATTGTATTTTTACTAATTATCCCAACACTTGGGCCTTCTTTAAGAAGTTGGTAAAAATGATTCCAGTCAAAAGACACCGTGTCCTTAATCGTACGACGTAGTTTGACTGGCTAGAGCAGGCGGTTTTCAAGGGGTTGGTGTACTTCAATAACTGATAAGTACATCAACCCCTTAGACTGCCTTGAAAAGACTGACCTAGCCAGTCAAAACGTCGGCACAATTAAGAACGCAGTGTTTTTTTGACTGGAATTCTTTTTACCAATTCCCTAAAAAAAGGCCCAAGTGTTAGGATAATTAGTAACATTATAAATTAATAAGGAGTTTCAACATCAATAATCGTATATTTTATTTATGTGGTTTAGTAAAATTGGTCGCTCTATTAGTACACGTATTTTAAAACATAACCGTTGTGTTAGGTTACAAAACTGTTCCAAGTCTGCCGTGAGTGAGCATCACTTCGATACTGATCACAAAATAGATTCCTGATCCTCTTACTTTTTAAATAGGAAAATCAGGGAGAGTATTAAACATACCAACAACTTCAATCGCGCCCGAGGTTCAATCTTTCACCTTTGTAGATTATTATTGTTAACCCCACCTTTTCTCCCTATTTCAAATCAACGTGGTTACGCCCGTTGTTCTGCTTTATAATACGGAGGTATTTCTCCAATTCATCAGACTTCTTTCGGTCTAGAATCTGGTTTGGCTGACAAGTTGATTACTTGACTTTTAGTTGTCTACTTTGAACTTTCTTTTGTTTGTTTCAAATTTTTTGCCCTAATGAAGCCCCTTGCGATAGGTGGCAAAACCTTGAGAACTACGGTTACCTTTTCGACACTGTCCAATCCCGGAAGACGTTTTTGCTTTAACAAAAAGTATTCGATTTAGTTTAAAAAAAAAAGTTAATGTATAGTTTGAAGCTGCCTACTGTTGTATTTTTTAATACGTTATGTAAAACCTAATAAAGTTTAAAGTTCTGTTTTTATTTTGACATTTTTATAACAATCACCATAGAATTGACTATCTTAAAATTCAACTATCAATTCTTCCCTTTAATCGTTCTTTCTCGGAGATTCTACAAAATAGTATCTGGTTTACATGTCTTTTTAAGATTGTACCTTCATCTGATATAATTTCATAATGCAAAAGTCCTATTTTTTTGAAACCGTTTCAAAATTCATTTTTCATTATTGTTATTTTGAAAGTACTTCCTAACTTGAACTTTTGTTTCTACTAGAAAACTAGATTTAATTCTTTTAATGTTACCCATGTGTGGTCTTGTCTTTAGGTAATTTATTCAATGAAATCTGGTCCTTATGTGCCTTCCATACATAAGTTTATAAGAATTTTCCCTGTCAAATTAGAAAAATTCCTAAGTACATCAAAATTTTGCTCAATTGTAAATTTCGCAACCAAGCTGTCATAGATGTTTTACTGTTTATACAAATCTTTTCGTCTGCCCATTTGTTGCTGGATGGTATGGAGCTGTGGTTTTGTGTATGATACCATTACTTTTCAAGAAACTTATGAAAATATTTAATGTAAATTGTGGTCCATTATCTGAAGTTAACATTAGTGGTAGTGTTGAATTTGTTTTGGGTTATTTCTTGTTTGATTACATGATCTGCGTGTATTTGACACTTTTTTGATATCGTTGTCCATATTTTTCCCGTAACAATAACTTTGCGCCAACATCTTTATTTTAGTACTACCTAAATGTCTTCTATGTATCTATCCATATATTTCTTATCTCTTAATGCAGTCGGTATAAAAACTCTTTCGTCATGTCTTGATAAGATATAGTACTACGCGCTACGTCTGTATTAAATTACATTGATACACTCTTATTTTCTATTTCAACATTAATTAAAAATTTGTCATTAAAATAAGATAAAAATAAGAATACGGTAGCCAACAAGATGTCTTGCTAGTGAGTGGCGGATAAGTCATCACAAACGAGGGTGGAATTTTGCGAAAAATTTGATTCCTGGTTATCTTGCGAAGGACTTTGAATTTAATTATTTTGTGAAGAGTTATCAGTGTGATAAGATTTATTTTCGTTCTGCGCCAATGCGGAGAAGTGTAGTACAGTATTTTGTCTCTTAGAACAAGTATGACACCTGTGCGTGGATGTGTGGATGTACAATTGTGCGTTGTATGAATTCAAACACAATTTTAAAATTTTGCAAAAATTGAAGCGTTCTAGCAGCGTTTTATTTAGAAATGTGGAACAGCGATATAGCGCATGCGCCTTTTGCATAGAGGACATGAATTGTTTTGTATTTGTAATTGGTTTTTCCGTAAAACCAGCAAGATATTTATTTTGCGACGTATTAGGAACATTTTTATACGGCGGCAATGTTTGTTGGGTTTGAGAAAATTGAATGGGATCGAAAACGGTACAACATTTGTTCTAAAGATTTATAAGTAGGAACATCGGAAGACTCAAATTCTAACTCGAACTTTGTGATCAAGCCACTATCTATTTTTTCATTATCGTCACCATCATGACAAAATCCCACTGCTTCGTCAAAAATTCATGTTTTTTAGAGCTGCTAAATTTTCTGAAAATGTATCCAGAATTGTTCTTAGAGTTTTAGATTTTTTAGATGAAAGGTTGGGGGCATTTTCTATCGCTAACCAATGACTTGGCTGACGTTGTTTATGAAACAGTAAATGTCATTATGGCGTTTGTGATTTTGTCTGTAGAGAACAAAATCACTCTTAATGAAATTAATTTTCAAATTTGAATATCCTGGAAATCTTTTAGAATCCGGCCGAAGGACCAAACTATTTAAAAAGCGGAGAAGGCTTTATACCCAATTTGTAAACAATTTGGGTTTTAGCTCAAGATTTAGAGTAATTGCAAAACCGCAAACACACGCCACCAAAATGTAGAAAACGCTCTTACCTGGCATAAAGCGGCCACAGGAACTTCCAGGGTTGGGAATTATAGTGTCCCAGCTGGGTATAGAAGTTGTGGGACTAAATGTGGCTTTATGCAAATTTTTATAGAAAAAAATGGAGATTTTCCTGCCTAGTGCCCTCTTCCAATGTAATAATGTGAGTACTTATAGTTTGTTGATGTTTAGAAACATATTTTTGAAGAATCAAATCATACATCGACACGGGAAATAATTTGCAACGTCGGTCTGTTTTGGCTTAATTGCAACTTTTCATTCGTCATTTTGTCGATGCATTACCACGTAATAGTTTTATTCGTTTCATCGTTACATCCGTCGTTTGCCTTTTAAACACAAATTATAATTTATGCAAAAGTAATACATGAATACAAAATGTTTTTTAAACAAACGAATTACGATTGCACTAAATTTTGCGAGTGCAACTACAAATTATCGCAATGCAAATGCAACATTAGATAAATATAGTTGTCTTGATATGAATATATTTCGAACAAATTTAGTGTAATATCTTTTAATTATAAGTTAATAAGGATAATAATATGAGCGTCTTTGGTGCTTTTTATATTAAATAAAAGTACTAATAACTGCGCGTTTATAACAAATCTGAGCCCGCGCGCCCGTGATCCGCGGAAAGTAGCTAAACGCGGGATGCTCTAAATTTTTTTGCTCACTCTGTATAACAAGCGTTACTTTTAGAACATCCCAAAGGTACAATTCTGAAGAAAAAAATTAAATTAAATGAAACACTGTAGATATAGTAAATCAACCAAAACTCGAAGCAGTAATTGACAAGCATTGGAAAGCTAAGATAACTTGTACTTTTTTTATGATTAAGTTTTTATTATTAGTTCTTATCCATTGCAATTTACATTGGCAACTTTTAATATAGAACAAAAGGTCAATTGCCAAGGAAATTGCAATTATAAGTGACGGAAGAGTGATTGATATTTCATAAACATTCTAATTACTACAATTGCTAATTTAACTGGTCTGCTTTTATTGTTTTTATTTTTGTACAAAATATACATTTTTACTGAAAGTTAAGCATATGTGTCAAAAGAAGTTCTTTTTTCAAATGTCAATTTTTTTTAATTCTTATTTATGTTGTAACTAATTATTATGTGCATTGTCATAGAATTCAATATTATTGATTAATCTCTTAAAAATAAAAAGCAAGCACGTAAATAGCACGTACTTATAGCAAGATTAGTTCTATCAAAGAGCATTTTGGTTATATTTGTAATTCTGAGTTGAGAATGTTAGATCTGCATAACTGCCAATGCTAATCAAAATTTTATGATAGGCAAGATAATTGATGGCGCCTTTTGACATGATAAAAGAAGTAAAATATGAAAAATTGACATTATTTATTTATTAAATCACAAAAACAGTCGAATAAGCTAACGAAAATTTTTTGATGTTACGTTAATGGTATGGTAGCTTGTGCATTAGTGTGGTGTATAGCGATGTATAGTGTAGTATATAGGAGGTGGCATACACCGTAGCTTTTGTTCATTATTAAATTATAATATTTTAATTATTATGATTATGCACAAAATGTCTATAAGCCCTCGTCTTCTATAGACATAGAGATACTAGAGTGTCAAATACGAACGGCATTGGTTGCCAAACGACATTTGTTGCGAGGATACCGTATCACAATTTTATTAGTTACTAAATGAGCCGGCATGCTACGCACGCGTACAGTAGGAAGGATTACAATAAATTCACAATGCGATAAACATTTGAGTTGAAGCTGTGCGTTGCAGTAATGAAACGAAACAAACTCGAGAATCGTGCGGACGGACGGACACCCCACCAGGGCGACGCCATCTTGACGAATTTGAATATATAAAGATGATGACTATATCTATACTATGTATGTGGGGTCAGGAACATTAGTTGCATAATGTGGATTTTGTTTGGTGATTGAATTGATGGCGGGGTTTTGGTTGTAAAGGGCGGTGTTTTATACTGTAGCTAACCACAAGAACACTAAAATCTAGAAAATGGAATATCCAAAAACCTCCTCGATAAAGAAACCAAATTGTCAAAAATGCAAGATAGATTAACAGGGTGATTCATAACTATTGGAACATTGGCTAATGACAAGGTTATTTAGACCAAAATAAGACACAAATGCCCTCATAAAATATTGCTGTGGAAAAAGATATGTTAGATTTAAATATATAAAGATGATTACCATATCTATACTATGTATGTGGGGGTCAGGAACATTAGTTGCAATGTGGATTTTGTTTGGTGATTGAATTGATGGTAAGGAGGTTTTGGTTGTAAAGCGGTGTTTTATACTGTAGCTACCACAAGAACACTAAAATCTAAAATGGAGTATCTAAAACCTCCTCGATAAAGAAACCGAAATTGTCAACAAAGGTGGGCAAGACAGATTAACAGGTGATTCATAACTATTGGAACATTGGCTAATGACGGGTTATTTAGACCAAAATAAGACACAAAATGCCCTCATAAAATATTGCTGTGGAAAAAGATACAAGGCGTTACATTTGAATATATAAAGATGATTACCATATCTATACTATGTATGTGGGGTCAGGAACATTAGTTGCAATGTGGATTTTGTTTGGTGATTGAATTGATGGTAAGGAGGTTTTGGTTGTAAAGCGGTGTTTTATACTGTAGCTACCACAAGAACACTAAAATCTAAAAAATGGAGTATCTAAAACCTCCTCGATAAAGAAACCGAAATTGTCAAAATGCAAGACAGATTAACAGGGTGATTCATAACTATTGGAACATTGGCTAATGACGGGTTATTTAGACCAAAATAAAGAACACAAAATGCCCTCATAAAATATTGCTGTGGAAAAAGATACAAGGCGTTACATTTGAATATATAAAGATGATTACCATATCTATACTATGTATGTGGGGTCAGGAACATTAGTTGCAATGTGGATTTTGTTTGGTGATTGAATTGATGGTAAGGAGGTTTTGGTTGTAAGCGGTGTTTTATACTGTAGCTACCACAAGAACACTAAAATCTAAAAATGGAGTATCTAAACCTCCTCGATAAAGAAACCGAATTGTCAAAAATGCAAGACAGATTAACAGGGTGATTCATAACTATTGGAACATTGGGCTAATGACAGTATATTTAGACCAAATAAGACACAAAATGCCCTCATAAAATATTGCTGTGGAAAAAGATACAAGGCGTTACATTTGAATATATAAAGATGATTACCATATCTATACTAAGTGTATGGGATGGTCAGGAACATTAGTTGCAATGTGGATTTTGTTTGGTGATTGAATTGATGGTAAGGAGGTTTTGGTTGTAAAGCGGTGTTTTATACTGTAGCTACCACAAGAACACTAAAATCTAAAAAAATGGAGTATCTAAAACCTCCTCGATAAAGAAACCGAATTGTCAAAAATGCAAGACAGATTAACTAGGGTGATTCATAACTATTGGAACATTGGCTAATGACGGTTATTTAGACCAAAATAAGCACACAAAATGCCCTCATAAAATTATTGCTGTGGAAAAAGATACAAGGCGTTACATTTGAATATATAAAGATGATTACCATATCTATACTATGTATGTCAGGGTCAGGAACATTAGTTGCAATGTGATTTTGTTTGGTGATTGAATTGATGGTAAGGAGGTTTTGGTTGTAAAGCGGTGTTTGGTATCGAATAAAAGAACACTAAAATCTAAAAATGGAGTATCTAAAACCACCGCTAAAAACCGAATTGTCAAAAATGCAAGACAGATTAACAGGGTGATTCATAACTATTGAACATTGGCTAATGACAGGTTATTTAGACAAAAATACATAAGACACAAAATGCCCTCATAAAATATTGCTGTGGAAAAAGATACAAGGCGTTATATTTGAATATATAAAGATGATTACCATATCTATACTATGTATGTGGGGTCAGGAACATTAGTTGCAATGTGGATTTTGTTTGGTGATTGAATTGATGGTAAGGAGGTTTTGGTTGTAAAGCGGTGTTTTATACTGTAGCTACCACAAGAACACTAAAATCTAAAAAATGGAGTATCTAAAACCTCCTCGATAAAGAAACCGAATTGTCAAAATGCAAGACAGATTAACAGGGTGATTCATAACTATTGGAACATTGGCTAATGACGGGTTGATTTAGACCAAAATAAGACACAAAATGCCCTCATAAAATATTGCTGTGGAAAAAGATACAAGGCGTTAGCATTTGAATATATAAAGATGATTACCATATCTATACTATGTATGTGGGGTCAGGAACATTAGTTGCAATGTGGATTTTGTTTGGTGATTGAATTGATGGTAAGGAGGTTTTGGTTGTAAAGCGGTGTTTTATACTGTAGCTACCACAAGAACACTAAAATCTAAAAAATGGAGTATCTAAAACCTCCTCGATAAAGAAACCGAATTGTCAAAAATGCAAGACAGATTAACAGGGTGATTCATAACTATTGGAACATTGGCTAATGACGGGTTATTTAGACCAAAATAAGACACAAAATGCCCTCATAAAATATTGCTGTGGAAAAAGATACAAGGCGTTACATTTGAATATATAAAGATGATTACCATATCTATACTATGTATGTGGGGGTCAGGAACATTAGTTGCAATGTGGATTTTGTTTGGTGATTGAATTGATGGTAAGGGAGGTTTTGGTTGTAAAGCGGTGTTTTATACTGTAGCTACCACAAGAACACTAAAATCTAAAAAATGGAGTATCTAAAACCTCCTCGATAAAGAAACCGAATTGTCAAAAATGCAAGACAGATTAACAGGGTGATTCATAACTATTGGAACATTGGCTAATGACGGGTTATTTAGACCAAAATAAGACACAAAATGCCCTCATAAAATATTGCTGTGGAAAAAGATACAAGGCGTTACATTTGAATATATAAAGATGATTACCATATCTATACTATGTATGTGGGGGTCAGGAACATTAGTTGCAATGTGGATTTTGTTTGGTGATTGAATTGATGGTAAGGAGGTTTTGGTTGTAAAGCGGTGTTTTATACTGTAGCTACCACAAGAACACTAAAATCTAAAAAATGGAGTATCTGAAACCTCCTCGATAGAGAAACCGAATTGTCAAAAATGCAAGACAGATTAACAAGGTGATTCATAACTATTGAGACATTGGCTAATGACGGGTTATTTAGACCAAAATATGACCATAAGACACAAAATGCCCTAATAAAAATATTGCTGTGGAAAAAGATACAAGGCGTTAGATTTGAATATATAAAGATGATTACCATATCTATACTATGTATGTGAAGTCAGGAACATTAGTTGCAATGTGGATTTTGTTTGGTGATTGAATTGTTGGTAAGGAGGTTTTATTAAAGCGGTGTTTTATACTGTGAAGCAACCACAAGAACACTAAAACCCAAAATTGGAGTATCTAAAACCTCCTCGATAAAGAAACCGAATTGTCAAAAATGCAAGACAGATTAACAAGGTGATTCATAACTATTGAGACATTGGCTAATGACGGGTTATTTAGACCAAAATATGAATAAGACAAAAATGCCCTAAAAAATTGCTGTGGAAAAGATATGTTAGGATTTGAATATATAAAGATGATTTACCATATCTATACTATGTATGTGGGGGCCAGAACATTAGTTGCAATGGATTTTGTTTGGTGATTGAATTGAATGGTAAGGAGGTTTTGTTAAAAGGGTGTTTTATACTGTAGTTTCACAAGAACACTAAAATCTAAAAAATGGAGGTATCCAAAATCTCCTTGATAAAGAAACCGAATTGTCAAATGCAAGATAGATTAACAGGGTGATTCATAACTATTGAACATTGGCTAATGACGGTTATTTAGACAAAATATGACCATAAGACACAAAAATGCCTTAATAAAATATTGCGTGGAAAAGATACAAGGCGTTAGATAAAAAATTTTCTTTCATTTTTTTACTGTAAATGATCAATTCTTATCAAAATCTATAGAGAAGATAATTATCTGACAGTCCAAAACGTAAATTCTTATTAAATGGAAGCAATATTTGAAATCCAGTTCTGAAACTCATGAATTGCTTGAACTGCGTTTCTTCTATGGAAACAGATGAAATTATCGTATTTAAAACAGTGAGTACCAATATTGTGTGTATCGATGTTTGTCATATTCTAATCAAAATCACTAAAATATTTTCAAAAAAGTTACAAGTCGATTTCATCATCAGTAATCATTCACGTGGCACCTCTACAATAAATTGTAAAATAGCATACAATAATGTTCTTGGTCTAAAGTTATGCCTTCTGCTGATTTTGGGAGGAAGAATTGATGAAATTGATGGTATGTTTACACATGTAATTATTAAAATATCCAGATTAGAGCACTCTGACCATTTCAACAGAAGAATTTATTAAAACAAATCAGGTCTCGTTAGAGTGTCGACGGCTATCAGTAGTAGAAGCTTCATTTAAGACTTCCTGGACTATATCAAACATTGAGTGTTACATTATGGTTGAACTTGTATTGAAGGAGCATTCCAAATGTGATACAATATACGGGGTGATCTATTTTAAAACAAAGTTAGTATTACGAAAACGGTAAACTATAACATTGCAGATGTCAACTGGAATCTTCTTATCCCAAAATTTATTTGTCCAAAAATAAGTTGTACAATCTGTACCCAAATCTGTATCTAGAGATAACTGAGCTGCTCAGACTTTTGTTCGACTCTTGTATGTGCTTCCATCATTGAATACCACAGGTGGATGTCATATTGAAGACATGTAGAGACGATAAAGGATGTATGGTATAATAAAATTGACAATATTCTTCACTATGTAAATTATTTTCTCTAAACTGATTCTTTGATTATTAACGCCAAGTAAGCGCTGACTAAAACAACTGCTGTAAATCTGCAATTGTACAATGTGCGCCAAAATTTATGAGCAGCTAGTAGTTTACTAGTCGAACGTGCTATGATGGCACAAGATGGTGTACCAACGTCCCATCAGACTTATTCGTCGTTTACCGTTTTTAGAGTATTTAATCGACAGCCGCATCAGGCATTAAACATTAATAAACGCGCAGCAAAGCATCCCCTGCCGGCAATTATTTAAAAGTTTGGTCTAAAACCAACTATTCATATAAACGTACACTCTGACTAGTCGTAGTTTTACAAATATTATGTGATTTCAAATCGTAATATATCATTACAATTTTATTTCTAACATAAACTAAAACCAAATTTTATAAACATGTTTGATGTAGACATTTTAGCGGTTCGGTCCTGGACGCATTGTTTTCTCATTACTTTTAACTGGCTATTTGTTTAACTAGTTTATATGGTTGCTGCGTGCTAATTATGATGCGGGCCGCATTTTGTACCTACAGCACAATTAATACGCAGCAGCGTATCTTGAACAACTAAACAGTTAAGATTTTGTACCATTATATAAATTTTAAATTGTATTTTAACAAGCAAAAATCCCGCCACGTGAAAACAACACAAAACTGAGAAATGAATTCAGCTGTACAATTTTTGATGCCGAATCTTTTCTTTTAGTTAGATAATTACATTTGTATTAAATTACTTTTTCTTTACATGACTACAAAAATTGTTTATAATATTTCTAAAAGTTCATATTTTATTATATTGGCTGTTCATTGAAAACTTCATTAAAAGGTTAAAAGGTAACGTTCTGTGGATCTGCCATAGAAACATTAAGTTGTTTAAATAACTTCATTGAATGTGATGATCAATTATCTTTTCTGTAGAGATTGATAATGACAGGCATTTGCAATTTTTATTGACCTTAAGCGTTTGTTAAGGGAATATTTATGTTTACTTCTAATAAAACTTCCTTGCTTTAATTAATTTACGACAGGTAGTACAATTATTCCAAAATATAAAAAGTAAAAAGGAAATCTGGCAAGCACCCAAATCATAGTAAAACAAGGTGTTTAGTCAACGCAGTTAGAAATATCTGTTTAATAATCTGTATCACCCAAGCATGAAATACAAAAAGTCGGCATAAATTTTAGTAACAATTTGAAAGTTCTAAAATATCAGAAGAAAGTATTTATTCAAAGCTTTAATCGTCAATTTTAATTACGTTAGTTTTTAAACTACCAGTTTTGCGACAGCTAGTGTCAAATCGTGTTAGCGATCACGTACGCAAATGGTTCGCATTAAGCAACTTTGTCGACAGAATTTTATTCTTTAAACACCGTAAACTTCAGGGGTATAGCTAACAACAATTACAAAGAAAATATTGATAAAACGTATTTAATAGGTTAACCTTCTGCATGCCGCACCTATGATAATTAAATACCAAATATAAGGTTCATAATAATGTAAAAGAAAATTTTTTTAATAAGTAGTTCTTTGGATGCTTCTTGTTCTCTTTTTTTGCCAGCAGAATCCGTAACGTAGAAGATTTTTTAACGAATGAATCACTTTTGAAGAAGGTGAACCAATTATTTGGAAACAAAATTGTTACGTAAATAAGTAGTTGAAATTATTAATTAACAAAGAAGTAACAAAACATCTGTCATGGATCTTTGAGATGTAGCGGTAAATCAGAAACTCAAAGTGATCAAAATCTCACGGTAAATTAGAAACCGTCAAATGAATGAGAATCTAAAATTGTACAACAAAACAATATAACGACTATAAAACATACGTTTCAAAAATTTGCTTATGGTCGTATAATGGACAATTCGTCGTGAAAAGAATCTTTATTAGTTAAATTAAATTTATAAACGAAATCCAACTTACATAAAACAACAGGCAGCTGTTTCATTTACTCTATTCATAAAAGAATGAAAAATGTCGGCGCAAATAGTCTCAATGATAACCGCGTAATTCTTGAATTCTATCAAATTAAACAGTTTTCGGAAATTAATGCAAATCATATAATTCTGTCAAAATAGTTTAATGAAAAATTTTTTTCTATGCTTTTGACATTAGTTTCTACCTCTTCTGTTGAGAAATAGTTACGTTTGTAGAAGCCATATTACCATAATTTTTTCGCTTCACTTTTTGCAAATTACGAATTCATTAATTTTAATTAGAAAACTAAATTGATATTAAGTTGGCTTCATTTGTAAACCCCAGTATACAGAGAATCAATAGTAAAAGTTAGTTGCGGCACTTTGCACTATTGTTTAAATAAAAATCTAAATTGGATATATTGACACTATCTTAGGGGGTGATGAAGATGCAACTGCAACTAAAAAAAAAATTGTTTGACACAAAGTTTTTATCTCAACCCACAAATTGGTAAATTTAGTCGTCGAGTCAAAATTTTTGATCTTTCTTTTCTTGAATGACTTACACTTAGAAATCATTAAAGTATTCTTGACATTATTATATTCATTCGTCAGCATGATTTGAGCATAGCTTAATGAACCCATCATATGACTACAAGTTCGACAGTTCATTATTCCTCAATTTTTCATCAACGACACAGGTCATTTAAGAAGAGGACTTGCTTATTTATAATTATCTCCAGAAACCAATTCTATTCTACACTTTTTGATAAAAATTTAAGAAAAAATTTCTTAATTCTACATGGTACAAAGATACGTTAAAAAACAAGTTGGCAATAATGGCCATTTGAAACAATGTGCAAGTGCTATGGGCTTTTAATAAGGTGGCACTTAGCGAGTTTTTCACTCTTTTATCAAGAACCACTCATAAACACCATTTAACAGGAGACAAAATTTTTAATTGCGTTAAAACTGGCGTGACAGTTAACCCAAAAAAGCATTCCAGAGTAGTAGCTTTAAGAGGAAAACGCCAGGTTAGGGTGATAACTTCAGCCAAAAAAGATGAAACTGTCACTGCTGCTATTTGCATTTCTAAATAAGGATTATATATGCCTCCAAGACAACTTTTCCCACAAAAAAAAAAGTTAGAGTTAAAGTAGGACTTCAGCTATAAAACCGGCTGGAAGACAACAGATCTTTTTTTTTTTGGTTCAAAAAATGTATTCACTTTTCTAAAGCTACCAAAAATCCTTCGTTTTGTTAATACTAGATGGACATTCCACCCATACCAAGAGCTGAAAAGCAATAACTGCAGTTAGAGACAATGAAATAATATTACTCTCTTTACCATCTCACAAATAAAATTTATGAATTTGACGAGGCTATAAAATGCATCCTGAGCGATGACGTCAGTATCTTTATTGACGCATGTGCAGCTTAGGTTTTTGAAAAATGTCATTTTGACTTTTATTGTTTTCTAGTGGCAAATTCCCAAACTAAACATAAATTTAAATAGTAAATAACGAATGTCCAAAATAAAACTAGGCTGGGCAGGCATCGTCATTAAAATGTGACACAAATGTAAAATTAAAAATTGACAGAAATAAATCCCTACTTTCTTAGATACATCGAACTTTGTATCAGTTTTTTATTCACCCGTTATAAATGAAAATTACAATACAGTACTTCACGATTTCTTTACGGTAAAGGTTGTGACGTCAAACCAATAAGAGAGTTGTGTGTGTATTTGAATAAATGCCGATACTTTGGTAAGTTTTTCTTTATAACAAGTAACTGTATCTTCTTTAAAATTTATATATTCAATTTTAAAAGAGTTTTGGACGTTATCACAATATTTCAACGGTTTTCATTTTTTTGTAAACATTCCTATTGTTCACCAAATATTTTTTTGTTTCACTTAGATTCAGTTTTTTTTTGTACATTACAAATTAATTTTTAACAATTGTTATGGTGTTGTAGCCTAACTTTAATTCTACGTCATCATTCGAGAGGGTTGGTCTCATAAGCAAACGATGAAGGTTTCTGACGGAAGTGAGTGATTTGCTTTTGCATTTCTTGACTTCCACTTTTGGGTACCACACAACACTAAATTCATTTCTAAACACCCAAGTTGAGGCACTTTGCACTACTGTTTAAATGAAAATTGAATTTGGATATATTGATACTATCTTAGATGTGCCTTTTTTTATAAAAAAAATGTTTGATATAAGATCTCTTTAACTCAACCTACAAGTCTACAAACTTAGTCGGCGAATCAAAAACTCTTCTCTTCTTAAATGCAGTCACTTTTGCAACCAGTAAAGTAAGCTTGGCTTTATTATATTCACTCACTAGCATGATTTGAGCAAGACCTCATCAACCATCATATGGCAACAAGTTTGACATACTCATACTTTCTCCATAAACAAGGTTTCTCTCCAGAGACTCTTGAACAAGTTGCCTTTTAGCGAATCTATCCTTTTTGACCAACAAATACAATACGCATTTGTAGTTTTACAATATTTTATAACATCTGTACAAACCAACTCTCCTTGTAGGTTGATGATTGCATATGTGTATTTTACAGATTTTTTAAATGTATTCAACATTTTAATTAGGAAATTGCTTGTCAAGCAGTCATCTGTTATTGTTAAAACAATTAGCAAATGTCGAACAAGAATCCAAGATCTACCTAGCCTAGTTTTTTATTTAAACACCCGTTGGAAAAAAATATAGTAATGTTTTTCGGTTATATTTTGTTTCAATAAATAAATGTTTCAATTTACCCAAATCCATCAAGTTATTTGAAGAAAATCGTTTAATTTAATCATAAACTTATAATTATAATCCATAATTAACTTGACCCATCAGATATATTTAATTAGAACCTTACTTTATAGGTTTGTCTGAAGGGCCTTCTTTGTTGCTGAAGTCATAAACAGTTGTTTTTTTTTCAAAAATCCGAAAAGATTTGTCTAGGGTCAACATACTGATGTAAATATTTTGTTTTATTTGTGAGTGTGAAAAGTATACTACATAACTCGAGCTGCTATTTGCATGTCTGCTCGGGATTACATATGCCTCCCATGTTAGTTTTTTCCCAGAACAAATAAAAAGCAAAAGTTCAAGCTTGGACTGCCAACAAGAGAATTGTCAGAAGTTTGTGAATGACAACAGATTTTTTTTGCTATTGTTGAAAAAAATTATTCATTTATCTAAAGTTACCAAAGAGTTTTCCACTCTTTTAATACCGAATGGATATTAAACGCACACAAAAATTTAAAGGCAATAGATATGGGACTAGAGACAAAAGAGTAATATCTCTGTTTACCACATCACACTTTTCATAAACGTCAGCCTCTTGACGTCTCCTTTATGAAGCCTTTAAGTCTACATAATAGGGAAATAGTAAAGAAGTGGTTTTGTTGTAATCCAAATAAGTTTGTCATACTTTGGCAAATCTCTTCACTTTTTGGAACGTCTATAATCGAATCTGCTACTATAAAAAAAACCATCCACGGTTTTGAGAAGACAGGACTCTAGTCGCTTATTTAAAATGTATTTTCAGAAGCAGATTTTCTTGCCGCTGAAACTACTGACAACACTTTAAATGAAGGTCAAATCCTTAAAACGATGTTGACAAGTCTGAATCTGTAAAAACAACGCCGGAATGAACGGCACGTCCTGGATGTTTTTGGATGACAGAG
Source organism: Abscondita cerata (assembly GCA_030710515.1). Taxonomy (NCBI): domain Eukaryota; kingdom Metazoa; phylum Arthropoda; class Insecta; order Coleoptera; family Lampyridae; genus Abscondita; species Abscondita cerata. The sequence continues at coordinate 242,074 of JALBCR010000435.1, read as the reverse complement.
ACTTCCATAGTTAAAAACGTTTTACATAAGGGCACCATACATAACACTTACATCACAATACAATATTTGTATAATGTACTATACGAATAAATAAATAAAAAATAAGGTGATCATTCCAATTCCTAAAGTAAAGCAAGTTATAATTAGATGTAAAAGAAAGAAAGGGATGAAGCAATGTTGACCAATTCAGGGTACAAAAGAAATTTGGAAAATACTCTCAGAATAAAAGAAGAAAAACACAGAAGGCTAAGCATAAACGTTTCAAAAACGCTTAAAAAACGAAAAACGTTACCGAGACAGAAACCAAAGGAACGAATAAACATATGCAATCTTCATCAAAGTTGACACCAATACCCGGCGCTAGCGAGGAAGATGAAGTTAAATGTTTCTATCCTGAACAATTTTATTCAACTTCAACAACAGGAAAGACGATCATTTGTTAAATTTGCAAATCATTACTTTGTTTAATTTCTGGTTTCCGTTTTCTCAAAACATTCGTCCAATAACATTAACTAACTAAACCAAATCTTATTAAAATCGCATAAACCATTTTAAATTCATAATAAAAAAACGATTTCAAATTTTTAACTTCAAGGCCGCATTGCGCCCAAACTAAGCTACTTTAGACTAAGGTAAGTTTACTTAAATCAGCTTAGGAATCTATGCTAAATCTTTTCTCTTAGGGTGACCATACTTGAGAACAATATTCAAGATGAGAACGAACTAATGATCTGTAAAGAGATTTTAAAGTGTCCAAATTGTTAAAGTGTTTAGAGAAACTAAAAATAAAACCTAATTTTTTTACATGCTTTGGAACAAATCAATATGTTTAATGAACGTAAAATTGTTTGTAAATATGACTCTTAGTCTGTAATAGATGCTAGACTTTTCAGATGATGATTGTTGATGAAATATGAGAACTTATTGGCGTTACAATTCGATAGAATGATATCAAAGAGCACTTACTTAAATTTAGTTCTATTAAGTTTTGTAAACACTAATGTAATTAATTCTGAAGTAATCTGCAGTCTTTTATATTTTTTATTTTGAAAATTTTCATATCGTCTGCAAATAGTAATATTTGAAATAAGTTTAACATCTATTAATAAATAATAAAAAAAAGCAAAGTTGCAAGATAGGAACCTTGAGGAACGCCAGAGTCTAAAAAAGGGTTAGAAAAAAATATTTTGTACTGAACAATTTGATATCTGTTTGTAATGTAACTACGAATCCAAGATAGTAGCAATCCATTGATTCCAGCATTTTCAAGTTTTATCATTAAAATTTCATGATTTACTTTGTCGAATGCTTTTAAAAATTTGTGAATATTTGAATCTACTGAGCATTTTGTCCACACGATAACGTTTAGAACTAAGTGTGGAAAATGACGGATGTCAGTTTGAACACCTTCGACGTCACTAGAGTAATTGAAAAGTAGCTGTTGGTTTTACTATACTCAGTATACTATTAGCGCGGAGTAATAAACCTGTCAGAATTATCGAATCTTCCGTATTGCAGTGGTGTAGGTACCTGATACGCTTGGAAAATCATATTTTTAATAGGTAAATATATTATCATAGTAAAATCTACCTTGATATGAATTATTATGTGGTTTCTGTTATTGTTTCAATCCTTACTTTGTGGAATCTATTTTTCATAGTAAATAATTTAATTCAGCAATATTCCACCGTTTAATAAGATATAAATAGATACAAAACTTTTGTAAAACACAGTATTTGTATATAAAATTAAACTCTAAAATCGATAAATGACAAATGTGTCGTTTTCAATTTGTCTATTTTAAATTTTAATTTTATATAGGTACATATACTGAGTTTTACAAAAGTTATGAATCTATTTGTATCTTATTAAACTGTGGAATATTTCAAAAAAATTATTTACTATTATGTGGTTTGTTTCTTATTATTACAATTAAGAATCGATATAGCTAAATAAAGTAATTTTAAAACAATTATTCTTTAGCGTCAAAATGTGTGTTGATTATCTATCATCAGGTAAAGAATGGGGGTCGTTAGCGCAGTCCATTACTATTTTATTTTATATTTATGTCATATATTATTTATATGTTACTTATTTTATTTGTATAGTAGATCACATTACAAATTTTACTTCTTACGTATTATATACCATGTATTTTTGTATCTTGGATGTAATACCCAATCTAGGCTATGATTCTTGTTTCGTCATTACCATGGGCTGATGGGCAACGTGTTTAACAGATTAAACTATTGTTCTCAGACCCTAGATCGGTCGATATGCTACAAGAGCGGCACAATGATTGTATTTGGTTAGAATTTATTGGTTTTTACTTAACCGTAGAAGTACCGCTTTCACAAGAAAATAAAGAATTATTCAAGCTAATTATGATTTATTACTCCGCGCCAATAGTATCAAACTTTAAATCGGTTCATTCCATTGCACAAAACTATGATAAAAGAAAATCGCCATAGAATACATTACACTTCTTTGATTTTAAAAAGAATTAAAATATACTTTGTCATATCTTTATGAATGAATGAATATCACTACAGGCCTAGCAGGCCCATGGCTTTTTATTTGTTTTCGTATTCCACTTCTTCCTGTTGCGAGCGTATTCTCTCCATATAGCTCGGCTAATTCCCGATTTGATCTTATTTTCCATTATCCATTCACATATTTTCCACGATATATCCTCCTCAGTACCTTTCTCTCACACCTCTAGCATTAGCTGTTCGCGTTTTCTCGTCGTCCACACCTCAGCTCCATACATAACCGATGGTCTTATAATTGTTCTGTATATTCTTGTTTTCACTGTTTTAGCGAACACTTTGCTGTTTAGGATCGATTTCAATGCAAATGAACTTCTCGTTCCAGCAGTCATTCGTGCCTTAAATCTCTTTGTCACACTCTGGTTTCTTCGTTATTATCGTTCCCAGGTACGTAAAAGTTCATACTTCTTTTGAACTGTACGATTTTGTTTCTGATTGTGACACTTATGGATTTCTTCTCTTCAAACTTTCTATCATTTCATGTCATGTATTTTGTCTTATTTTCGTTTACTTTTCCTTTTTTCTTTCTTTTCTCTCTTTTTTTCGTTTTCATCTCAAATCATCCAAAACCCATTGTGTCTACGTCTGAATATTGTACCGAAACTGTTTAAACCTGCTCTTCGTTTGTACACCCTAACGCAATATTAAATAGAACTGGTGACAGCGGGTCTCCTTGCCTTAGTCCTACCTCTACACCAAAACTATCAGTGAGTTTGCCTCTAATTTTTACTTTATTCGTGGTATCATCCAGAGTTATTTTTACCAATCTTACCAATTTTTCGGGAATTTCATCTCCGTCATGATTTTATACAATTCCTCTCTTTCTACACTGTCATATACTTGTTTAAAATCTAGGAATATCAGATGCGTTTCTAATCTAAATTCGTGACTAATTCCTTGATTTCTCTCAGAACAAATAATTGGTCCGTTACCGATCTATTCCGCCTAAAGCCACATTGATACCCCCAAACATTTTCTCTGCATATCCTCCAAGTTTATTCTTTATGGATGTGGCGAGTATTTTGTAACAAACATCCAGCAGCGCAATCCTCTATAATTTTCACACCGTTTTATCCCCTTTTTGTGAATCGGACAGATCAGTGCTACTTTCCAAGATCTAGGCATCCTTTCTTCCTTCCATATCTTCTGTATCATACCGATGACCAATTTGTGCAGTTTTTCTCCTCCATACTTTAACATTTCCACCTGTATCCCATCTTCTCCTGCACTTCTGTTGTTTTTAGTTTCGATATCACTTCTCTTATCTCCTCTTCCGTTGGTACTTCCACTTCGTCCTCACTTTCTTCATCTTCCACAACTATGTGTTCTCTCTCTTCTCTTGGCGTTCTGTTTTGTTTAGTAGCTTGTGAAAGTACTCCGCCCATCTTTTTCTTACTTCTTCTTTTGATCCCAGTAGTGTACCCTCTTTACTTTTACAGAAAGTGGTGCTTGTTCGGGATCCTTGCTTTATTCTTTTTACTCCTTGATAAAAGTTTCTTATTTCTTTATTATTATACTTTTCTTCAATCTCATCTAACTTCTTTAGTTGGTGTTTTCTTTTTTCTTATTATTTTTTGCCTCTTTTCTTGCCTTTCATAGTTCGTTTTGTTTCCTCCGTTTGTTTGGCCAGAAACACTTGTCTTGCTTTTCTCTTTTATATACTTCTTCCTCGCACCGCTCATCATACCACTCCTTTTTTGTTTTTTGTTTTCACATGCTGTGTACTTATTGCTCCGTTTATACTTCTTTCTATTGTTGTTAGTATGCGGTCTACACTTTGTTCTACTTCTGTCTTTTCCAATATCTTCTCCATTGCTTCCCGAATACTTTCCTCTTTGGTCTCTAGTTTTGAGTTGTATTTGGGCTCTACTTTTAACCCATTTACATATATATTTGTATTACTTTCATTTGGTACCATTGTTGACATTTTCACACCCAGTCTGAATCCAAATCCGCTTCTCTATATGTTTTAACATCTTTGATGATATTTTCGCTTCTATTTTTAATTAAAACATGATCTATCTGATTTGTAGTTGTGCCATCTTGAACTCATCCAGGTTGCTTTATAAATGTCTTTATGTTGATAGTGTGTACTCTTTTATTTTCATACCTTTTCCATTGCTAAGTGAATAAGCAGTCTTCCATTTTCGTTACTTTCTTTGTGCAAACTGAAATTGCCAATTGTAGGCCTATATGCCTCTTCTTGTCCAACTTTTGCATTCCAGTTACCCACTATTACTTTAATGTCATATTTTGGTAGTTTCTCATATTCGTTGTCCAATAATTCATAAAATTGTTCTTTGACTTCTATTCCTTTTTTTCCGTTGGCGCATGAACATTAAGAATACTTATTTTCCTATTACGTCTTTTTATTCGCAATACGCACATTCTATCCATTATTGGTTTGAAACTGATTACCATATCTTCTCTCGCCTCAGTCACCATAAAGCCACTTCCCATCCTTCTATCTTTCCACCACTTTTAAAAGGTATAGTTTGTATGTCAACTATGTTTTTCACTTGTTTTGTCTCTTGTAACGCTAAAATATCTACTCTGTACTTTTTTCAATACTTTTATTAACTGTTTTAATGCTCCGCTACAAAGTTTTCCTAACATTCCAAGTTGCAAGAAACATTATATTCTTAAGCTCCCCCTTTCCTTGTTTAAACCGTTTACTTTGTCCTGTTCGTGCCTTGTCGTCTTATGTTTTTTCCAATCACCTCCCTTGTTCAGTTTTTTGCTCCTTCGACCTTTTTGTGAATCTCTTGCAACTCATTGAGATCGTAATTCCAGTAGTATTGCTTTTCATTTACCTTTAATTTCATGTAACCACTCCATACATCATTGTCTTTATCCCTCTCTTCTCTTGCAACTTTTCGTATCACTGCTTGAATCCTCCTCTCTTGCACAGTGACATCATCGTTTATAAATTTTCCATTTCTACTACGCATTTGTTCGCCTCTACGCCAAGTTTTTCCTTCATAAATTCCATGATTTATTTTTTGTGTCACAAAATCGTCTACTCCCGTTATCACCACATTATTCCTTTGGGACTTCTTCTCCATGCTTTCCAATCTTTTTTCAATTATATTTAGGCGATCCTTCATCTTCTTCTTTTCAGCTTTTCATTCTATCTTTTCACGTTGGTTACTTTCCTACTGGAGCGGCGCTTGCTCACGTGCCTGCTTTAACTCCTCTTTTATATTGTTTATTTCCTTAGTGAATTGCACCTTTCAGTTCTCCAGCATGTTATCATTCCCAGTTTTGATATCCTCCTTTATCGTGTTTGTCATTTTCTTTATTTCCTCCAGGATTTTTTCCATCTCGCTGTTAGTTTGTTCTTCTTCCTTCTACTTATTATGGCTTCTAAGTGGGGATTTTCTAGTAATCTGCTTCTTTAAAATGCGCTGTTCCTTTCAGTTGGTGAATCACTTTCCCTATTTCTTTTCTTATTGCTGTTATTACTCAATAGTATTTAGCATACGTATTTTCCTACACTATTTCGTGAGAAGAAACAGTTACCCGGATCGACTCCTAGAAAGTCACCGTTCTCCTTTTTCTGTTGGAAATAAATTTGTACCTTGTCTGGTATGTGTACCCTACGCCCCTAGATTTTATTTACCTTTGCAACGACGCACGTTCGTACAGTTCCAATATGGCTGTGTTTTGTTATTAATCTTGAACACAAATTGCTCAATTTATTAGATATGTTACCTTCTTAGATACGCTCCTCTACTATTATCAATAATTTTATACTTCAAACTATCGTAATTCCACTTTTAACTTCACTGTGTGATAGATACGTATTAACGTTAATCTTGTCGACACTCAACTTTTTATAGCACCCTCTTAAAGTATCCGAAATCCTAACACCTTGTTTTGTATACGTCATGATTTTGTCTCAATTATTATTGAAAATTTGGTTTTTTGAAAATAAGTCAAAAACGGATAAAGATATTCAAATGCGGTTTTTATTGAGACATACCTTTTTTGTGCTCGTTTTAGTTGAATTAAAAATTGGATACCTTGTCGCATTTCAACTTTTCAAGAAAATCGAAAAAACTACCTAAAGGAACTGTGGAATACCAACGCACATTATTCAAAATATGATTCAAATTAGAGACAAAATATTTTTTGAGCAAGCTGAAGTTCTACAAATTTGAACAAAAGGGTTTGGAACCCAAACAATATTGAACGTTATATTATTTAGCTTCCACCTTTATTATATATATATATAAGCTGAATTAGATAGATTTTAAAATGACAATCTAAATATCGTTACCTTATTCTAGATATTCTAGGATAAAATTGACTACATTTCTTTGGTCAAAATAATTTCTAGCAATTTCTGTTTTAGTCACTTTTAATAAAAATATTTTTTCCATATATTGTAGGACGAATAGTTTCTGAGGTAAGCCCGATTATTTATCCACCCTGTAGAGTGAACTGGTTTAAATCGGAAAACAGAAAAATGTTTGAAGAGTTTTATTACCCAATTAAAAAAGTTAGTAGTAGAACATAAACAGTTTAGCACTTTTTCTTGATTCAATAATAGTAAAATTGTGCAGCTTGTCAAAATAGATGCATTTATAGCAACAGAAAGTTACATTATCATTATAGATAAATGTTTGTATATGTACACATTTTAAATATGTGCGTGCCAAAGGTCAATAACATCTTGAACTTTATTGTATTTATCGAAATGAAATTCCTCCAATTTCTTCGATTTAGTAATAAATACTGTTGAAACTCACCTGAAACCGCTATCAACAACACCACCCACCAAGAAAACATTGTGATCTGCAACAAAAATAGTCCACCTTAGCCACAAACATAAAATAACACAAAACGCGTGAAATGCCGAAAAGATTTCTATAAATAAAATCTAAATAAGTACCTAATTTATAATTATTTTCTCTTAGGCATTAATTAGAAAATGGTGGGTGATCACTTATAAACACGTATTTACTGCACGACCACAGTTATTACATCCATAATAACAGTATATTCAAAAACTATCAGTAACTGATACAATTGTTTTAGAGCCACTTTTAATTATGGACGGGCGAACGTAAATGCGTGTGGAAATTCATTAACTGCACAAACTGTTAGTTGCATTAACAATTTAATAATTTGAAATTTAAAACTGACGACATTGAATGACCAGTATGTTTACTATTAATACGAAACTTTTAATTGAAAGTAAGGAAATAATATTATTCCTTGAGTAATAAAATAAAATGGTGTCGCGTTGCCTTCAAATCATAATAAGTCAATTAAAGGTAAAATAGTTAATAATAACATCACGAACATTATTTGATGACCTTAATATCCGCGGATAAATTAGATAAAACACTTTTTTTGCTATCAGAAACAAAAATACTTGTTCATTACTGATATCATTAAAATTAATTTGATAAAAATGTGGCTATACTTACTTTTGTGGGAGGCACAGACTGACTACAGAATAAACGATTTAAATGCCATTACTGTTTTTTGATGTTATATTTTGATTAGAGTAAATAGTTTGGTCATGTACGTACTATGAAAGTACGTAATAGATAAGGTTCACTTATTTAAAAAAATGCAGGATGTTCATAACACGAACTTTTCGATACGAGTTTGAGGCGCTAATAACACTTGTAAACAAAATCAAATTAGAATTTTGTTGCAAAATACAAACAAAAATTAATTATTATTATTAATATAATTAATACAAGTACTTTGGTAGAGATCAAAGTAAATTCTGATAATCCGACAAACGTTCTTCGAGACGGTGTCGGATGACCGAATTTGTCGAACTATAGAGTGACGCCATCGACACCTTGTGGTCCGAAACTTTTGAAAAGAGTACTTTGTAATCCGATAATAATGTACGTACTACATAACAAAATAAATAAAAAAACATACACCTGCTTCAAATGTATATGTTGGCGTAATGTAATTTCATGTAGCGGGATGTGATATAAAATTTATAAAGTCAACTGTTTTAATAATATAATTATAGAAACGCCACTTTACTATTTACACGCAATTTAAATTTATATTAATTTTGATTTCGATTAATCGGTGTTTTATTTGTTCATCCAGGCTTTCATCGAAGATATTACATTAGGTTATGGGCCCAGGAACACTGAATATATAAAAGCTCTACGAGTTTCAAATAAATAAATTGAAAATATTTATTGTAATAAGATGAAAACAGTACTTCGAAGAAATGGTAACGATAGATCAAACGCAAATAAGAACAATAGAAGAAGAACACAGGCAAAATAACACAGAGATTAAGGCTGAAGAACAAAACACAATGCGGATTTAAAAAAAGCAGAGGAGCACAAGACAATATATTTGTAATTAAACAGCTAATAGAAAAATTCACCGACGATAATGTATATGTAGCCTTCGTTGATCTCAAGAAAGCGTTTGACAGTATACCAAGGAATCTAGTAATCTTGCAAAGCGAAGGATAAATAGCAAATTGATTGCATGTATAAAGAGTATTTACAAAAACAAAGAAGTTATGTGAGAACAGGAAACCTGAAATCGGAAAAGTTCTCAATCAGGGAGGGATTAAGACAAGGAGGAGTTCTTAGTCCTGCACTATTTAATATGGTAATGGATGATTTGATAAAGAAAATCAAGGGAAAAATAAGGAAATAAGAAGTAAGATATAGAAAGATGGAAGTGGTGGAAATAACGGAAAGCGTATTTGCCGACAACTTAGTGATATATGCCAAAAACAAACAAGATCTATAACATAACCTAGAAACATGGAACAGCGCGCTATTAGCTAGAAATCTGAAAATAAACGCTAACAAGGCAAAGGTAATGGTGTTAAGAAAAGGTAATCAAGATATATCAATACAGATAAATGGGAAAGACATTGAACAAGTGCAGACCTTTAATTATTTAGGAGTAAAGTTACAGAGCAATGGAAGAATGGATGCTGAAATAAATGATAGACTAGAAAATGCTGCGAAATTATACTACTCTCTAAACAAATCTTTTGTAAGGAAAAAGGAGATATCTAAGAAAACAAAGTTAACGATAGTCAAATCTACTTTTAAGCCCATACTAACTTATGGAAGTGAAAGTTGAGTATTATCAAAGAGAACAGAAAGCCATTGAAATAAGATATCTCCGAGGAATAAAGGTAATTACCAAAAAGACAGAATTAGAAACGACATCGTAAGAAAAGATCTAGAAATAAAACCAATCATAAAGAGCATCCATCGTCAGAAACTACGTTGGTTTGGACATATACTAAGGATGCGGGAAGGTAGAACAACAAAGAGAATATGGGAGACAAGACCACAACAGAAAAAAGAAAGAAAAAGACCTAGAATAACATGAAACAAGGAAGTAATAGAAAAGTTGAGACAAAAGGTCTGACATGGAACAAAGGGAAAATATTGTCAAAAAACAAAAAATAATGAGCTAAGAAAATATACAGTGATGTTTAAGTTTATCATATTATCTTATCTTATTATATTATTTTATTTTAGTATGTTTAATAATTTAGCATATTTAGCTTATTTTCAAAATGTATTTCAAAGTAATTTATTTTTGCTGAATTGAAATTTTAGTTGTAGTATCTTAACACTTAACGGAACTAAGGTTAATAGATTATACATATATTTTGATGACCGCGTGTTTGTTGGTGTTTGAGTCATGTCAATTGTGCTGGATGAAAACGTTTTGTAATACCAAGTGAGACTGCTCGATGATAAAAACTATCAATTGCAGTTTGAAATTTAGACTTATACGACATAAAGATTTATGGAAAGCTATTTCAATTGATAACCCTATTGATGAATTTGCAACAGTGTCTTGGAAAGAGAATAATACGAGTGCTATCACTTATATTTGTCTATTCGTTAATGACTGTCAGATCAAACACATTCGTGGTATTGAATCAGCCAAAGAAGTGTGGAAGGCGTTGAAAGAGATACATAAACAAGACACGGCAGGTAACAAGATGCGAGTATTAACTGAAATTGTCGGGAAGCATGCTAACGACAGCGATGATATATGGCACATGTCAATGAGATGACAGATATGTTTTAAGTGTTTGTTGGTGGTTTTTGGTGAATTTGAGGTGAAATTTATCTTGTGTGCAAATATCGTAGTGTTGCAAGTGATTCGGCATTTAAAGTGATCATAAAACGACAAATCAACAATTATCAAGAAGGTTCATTGTCATTTTTATAAGAAGCCAGACCATTCCAAGCATGATTAAGTAAAATTTAAAAATGCAATCGACGAAATCAAATGCAAATTTCGTGCAACAGTCAAATGATGAGAGCGAATATTTCGTTTTTCTTGATGCTACCGATAGATGGATTTTGGAATCCGGTGCAACGTGCCATTTAGTGTATGACCGGACAGATTTCATCCAATTAGATGAAAGCCATAATGAATCCATAATAATAACAAATGAAAATAAAGTACATGCACTTGACAGAGACAGATTCATTTATGTATGATCAACGACAAAGGGGAATCGTCACAAGCAATGATAGAAGATGTGTAGTTTGTTCCAATGATTGGAGCAAGACTGGTATCAGTAAAGCGGTTAACAGATAATGGATTTAAAGTAAAATTCAGCGGAAAAATGTGTGAAATACTTTCTGCAGACAGATTGTGTTTGGTGATATCACTGGAAATCTGTACAAGTTGATAACCGAAGCACATAAAATAAATGTTGTTACACAGGTACAAAAGCTTTGTTCATGACGGCATACATAAAGTAATTAAGCAAATTTAACTATTTGTTGATGTAATGAAAATCGTGAAGTGTAGACCGAATTGTCATTGTTAACGTGATTATCAACTTTAACACCTCATGGTAAGTGTTATATGTTAACTCTCTTTGATCATTTTTTTGATTAGATATATAGCGGTACATTTGCTAAAAAAAAAGTAGGAAGCCTTGTCAAGGTTTAATGAGTTTTACTAATTAACAAAAAATCAATTTGGTTATGGAATTAATGCATTTTGAAGTCATAGAGTCAGTGAACATACTGGAGCTGAGTTTGTCAAGCTCCTGCAAGAGAAAATCATACGAATCGAAAGATTATATCTACATACAGCTCAGCAGAACAGGGTTGCTAAAAGAAAGAATCGCACGTTAATGGAAATGACACGATGTATGATACTCAGGTGGAAAATCGTTTCTGGGTGAAAGCAATCATATCAGCAGAATTTTTGCCAAACCATGTCTTATGGAAGAAATGATCAAAAACTCCATATGAATATTGGTTTTGGACAAAAGCCATCCACTCAAATTTGGAACGTTTTGTGTGCAAAATGCTAGGTAAAAGTACCAGAGAAAAATCGACGCAAGCTCGACGTTAAAACTGTCAAAGCAATGCTGGTGATAGTGTTGTTACGTGTACCATCATCTGAAACGATGAAGGTTATTCGTAAAAATTTCCCAAAATACATTTTAAAAATGTTACAAATACAAAGAACGATGAAGGTGAAGTTCCTTTCGATTTTCCGTTAAAGTTTGCACTCAACGTACTCTGGCCAGGAGTGGTTTGTTTTAGCTGATATCGGCAAGTGAGTACCCTTGCATTTACAAGAGGGTCGGGAAACGAACCTCCTACAAGAGGGGGCCCTCGCGGTCGGATCGTATTCAACAATGAATTATTTCGTTAGCTTTGATGGCAACAGGTCCCTTATGGTCTCAAAGCACTGAAATAACGATGAGAATTAAAACGGAAAATAAAAATAGAATTTGGTTTTAAAACGGCAAAATAAAAATGAAATCTACGGCGGCGAAGAAGGTTTTCTATGAGACGGAAAAAGAATTCGTTTGCGACTTATTTATACCCTCATCGAGGATGACCTTTTTCGTTTCGGGAATAAGGGGGCATTGACGTCACTATGTCTTCGTATTGCACAGGTAAGATTGTTCTTGACGAGATCACATTGTTTGAGCGTAAATTCCTGTATAAAATTTCGAAGTTTGCTTCATAATACTTATCAATAAAATTTTAGTTATTTTTGACTACCAAAAGAGTTAATAAATAAAAATGATTTTGAGATTGAAAGTGAAGACAAAACGTTGGTACTATATCACCACAACGTTATTGCTATATTTGTTTGGCTATAAACGACGAACTCTCATCGTATAATGATGCAATTGCTTCCAAGAATGCTGAAAAGTGTGTCGAAGTGATGAAAGAGCAGATAAGTTTATTAGAAAAAAAATTAAACGTGTGAGCTTATAAACTTACCTAAAGACATGAATTTGGGTGGATGTAAGTGAATTTATGTACATGTTCAAGGCGGATGCAAACGGAAATATTATAAAGCTCTTCAGGAGTGAGAGAACTCGAGATGTAAGTTCACTATTGTACAAACGCGTGCTGTCGACTATATGCCCTACTGGAGGGATCACAATATTTAAACGATAAGTTTTTCGACATCTAGTGTCGACTCGTGAAAGCGTTGAACTACGTAAATGTAAGTAACTTTGCCGACAGGTATGTAAAGCAGTTACATAGTCGATTCTTCAATAATTATAGCCAACGTAACAGTTGGCAAGTATAAAAATTTCGAATCGCCTGCAGTAAAGTACGCAAGAGGTTGTACAACAGCAAACAAACACTGAAAATCACTCGACAGCTGTTTGGTCCTTTTGGGACTCTTCAGGAGTGAGAGAACTCGAGTGTAAGTTCCTATGGTACAAACGCGTGCTGTCGACTATATGCCCACTGGAGGAATCACAATATTTAAACGATAAGTTTTTCGACATCTAGTGTCGACTCGTGAAAGCGTTGACGTACGTAAATGTAAGTAACTTTGCCGACAGGTATGTAAAGCAGTTACATAGTCGATTCTTCAATAATTATAGCCAACATAACAGTTGGCAAGTATAAAAATTTCGAATCGCCTGCAGTAAAGTACGCAAGAGGTTGTACAATAGCAAACAAACACTGAGAATCACTCGACAGCTGTTTCGTCCTTTTGGACTCATCAGGAGTGAGAGAACTCGAGTGTAAGTTCACTATTGTACAAACGCGTGCTGTCGACTATATGCCCTACTGAGGGATCACAATATTTAAACGATAAGTTTTTCGACATCTAGTGTCGACTCGTGAAAGCGTTCATGTACGTAAATGTAAGCAACTTTGCCGACAGGTTTGTAAAGCAGTTAAATAGTCGATTCTTCAATAATTATAGCCAACATAACAGTTGGCAAGTATAAAAATTCCTGAATCGCCTGCAGTAAAGTACGCAAGAGGTTGTTACAACAGCAAACAAACACTGAGAATCACTCGACAGCTGTTTCGTCCTTTTGGGACTCTTCAGGAGTGAGAGAACTCGAGTGTAAGTTCACTATTGTACAAACGCGTGCTGTCGACTATATGCCCTACTGGAGGGATCACAATATTTAAACGATAAGTTTTTTCGACATCTAGTGTCGACTCGTGAAAGCGTTGAACTACGTAAATGTAAGCAACTTTGCCGACAGGTATGTAAAGCAGTTACATAGTCGATTCTTCAATAATTATAGCCAACATAACAATATCCGAGAATGTCAAGTTAGTGGTCCGGTCGATAGGGATAATGTGTGTATTCGTAAGGTGTCAGGATTTAAAATAGAAATCTATTGCAAATTTTTTCGAGTTTAACACTTTCTGGATTTGTTGTTCTACAGCCCCATAGAGTATTTTTAGAGTTTATATCGTCTATGACAACTAGCGGTCCGGTTACATCAAAGATTGTTTGTATATCTTCTACGACTAGTTTTTTGTTTGGTTGCTTGTATGCACTTACAATTGTAATAGTAGTCTGGTCTTCTAGTGTCACCTTTATCACCGTTGTTTCTATTTTTAGATTGTCAATTTCTGGCAGGCTCGTGTGTTCAAATTTTGATTTTATTAGAATTGCTACTCTTTTTGTTGTACTAGTCCGATCGTTCCGATAGGTATGATATCCTGGAATCTTGAATTTGATGGTATGGTCTAGATGAGTCTTTGTTATACAGGCAATGTCCACATTGTATCGGGCTAAGAAGGCTATTAATAATGAACGTTGAGTGTTGATTCCTTTCACGTTCCAGTTAAAGATTGTATAACTTTTTGGTGTTTATGATCCATTGGGGAGTAGCGGTAACAAGGTATTTGTGATAAATGATTTAATTTGACCTAAGTAAGGCGTTATTAGGTCTATGATTAATTGAATAAGATTGTTGGGTGTTGTTGATCCATTGGTTGAAGAGGTTGCAGTGTTAATTAGATTTAAACCGGTTTTGAGCTATTCTGCAAATGACTGCCTGTCATTTACATTAGCGTACGTGTGATGGGTTGTTTTAGTGGTAGTTGGTTAGGTCCTAGTTCGTTATTTTAATAAGTCAAGGTAACGTGGACATCCACGGTAATTTGCACTGTGGTTTTCTACTGCAGTTTGCACATGTTGGCGGATTAATCGATTTCTATTAGCAGTCAGTATGTAAATGGCTGCCTGCGCATTTAACGCATTCTGGTTTAAGGCTACAGTAAGTTTGGGTGTGGCCATATTGCTGATAGCGGTGGCATTGTGGGATGTTTTTCAATTTTCTTCTAGCTTGAACGGTTACTATTGAGTGGTCGATTTTAGTAAGTGAGAAAATGTGTTTTGTTTGTTTATTCTTGGACAAATCTACTGCACAAACTTCTTCTTATGGTGCCTGTCCGTGTCGAACGTTGGCTATCATAATGGCGATCTTAATTTTGTTTGTTGCAATCTGAAACAGTTCTGCCGATGACTTTTTATACCATTTCCTCAGGTTTGCGAGCCAAGATTATCTTCGTCTCTTATACTGTTGATCTTACTTTGGAGGATTTGTTGAAGCAGGCAGTATCTCTCCTCATTCCTTATTATGGGTCCTAGGTATTTGAGTTTCCGGCATTTCACAATTTTCACAATCTCTGGCTTTGTTCTCATCCTCGACAGGACTTCTACGTTACTTACTTTATCTGTCCACGGTATTTTAAGTATCCTCCTGTATAGCCACATTTCAAAGGCTTCCAGTCTTGCCGTTGTTTCTTTGTTGACTGTCCAAGTTTCTACGCCATACAGGAGTACCAAGAATACATAACATCTCAAGAGTCTGAGCTTGGTGTGAAGGTTTAGGTGGGGGTGTGTAAACAGTGGTATCATTCTATTAAATACAAATCGTGCATGCTCTATTCGATATTTGATTTCTTGTGAGTTGTCCCAGTCTTGGTTGATGATGGTGCCAAGGTATTTATATTGGGATACTCGTTCTATTTGACTCTGATTAATATACAGGTGTGCTCCGCTGATGTTCTCCTTACTGACTATTAACAGTTTTGTTTTGCTAGTGTTTATCTCCAGTCTATATACTCTACTTATGTCGACTACCTTGTTCATGAGTAATTGTAGTTCTTCAATTGTGTCGGAAAATACAATGGTGTCTTCTGCATATCTGATGTTGTTGATCCACATACCATTGATAGGGTTTCCTTCTTCTATGTTATAAAGAGCTTCTTTAAAGATTTGTTCTGAGTATAAAGTAAATAGGATTGGTGTATGCATTTTTGCCTTACTCATCGTTGTATTTTGACTTCTTGTGTATGTGCACCCTCTACTCTTAGAACTGCCCCTTGTTTTCAGTACAAGTTTATGATTATGTTAAGGTCTTTATTATCTATTCCTATTTTATTGAGTATTTCCACCATTTTATTATGTTTTACACGGTTAAATGCCTTTTTGTAATTGATTAGAGATGCAAAAATGATGCAATTCTCGTCTCTGCATCTTTGGAAAAGAATTTGAACACTAAACAGAGCTTCCCTTGTGCCTACTGCATTTCGAAAACCGAACTGATTTGGTTTTGTATTATTTTTAAAAACAATTTCAACATGTGGCGCATGAGACTAATTGTTCTGTAGTCATCACATGTTTTAGCAGATGTTTTCTTTGGTAATGTTAAAAATTCTGATTTGAGCCATTCTTTAGGTGCACAAACTGGTAGCGGTTTTTTGTCTTTAGAGTATAAGTGAGTTACTTTTATAATTGGTAAAGTTTTAATTAGTTCGTCTTTCATTTCTTTATCCGTGAGCGAAAGATGGACATTTTTGATTACCACTAATATCGGTTTGTTGTTTGTCTGATTTGTACTAAAATGTTTTGTTAATGTTCGATAGTCTCCGTCTCCGTACTCAAATTAATGCGGATTGTGGATGTGTTGTAAGATGTTGTGAAGGATCCGGTTGATAGTTTTTGAATATCTGCTATCAGAGCTTTATGGTTAATTGCATCATGCAAATATATTGGTGGTACCTTGATTTCTTCAGTAGTTAATTTTGTTTCTTGATAGGTGTTTATATTAGAAGAATCTGTCGGTACTACAGCGGTTTCTAAATATGGTGGTAGATAATATTTGTTGCTAGTTAGAAGACCTTGAGAGGTCCATGCGTTCCGTTTTTGTGCCTCATTAATGGGCGGTGATAAATTGTCGATTTACGTTTGTTTGATAATCCATTTTTATATCATAGTTAGCAATTGTTAATAGTATTTGTTTACTTTTATTTATTAGTAAATAAATAAGAATAACTTACTCTACTATGAATGCGTTAAGGTCAAACCTATCACACTGATATCGTAGCGCATGCAAAGCATTGGCACCGGTTCACTGCTCGTACTCAACTCCCAACAACAAGTATCGTGCGGCAATTCGCGATTTCATTTATCAATACACTACCGGGTGGCGCCATTCATAGTTAAGCCAAATCATACTCGAGATTGATTGTGCTCACGTTGTGTTATTGTTTGCACAGCAGAAGGCACAGATCTGTACATAGTGATACGAGTGAAATGAGACTGATACGAGATGGATACGAGTGTTATACAGATCGCAAGCATGATATTGGAAGAAGTATAATTTAGACTAGACGCTCAGTTAATTGTGCTACGTCAGCGCCCTCACCGGTAGCCAAAATAACAAATAGGATGTCTGTTACATATAAAACGCTTCTTACCTACTTAACATACAGCCACATTCTTTTTTCTATATTTTTTCCGAATACATTCTCTCCTATTCCCCATACTTGTCTTTATATCTTATTTGGTTTTTGCTCCAACTCTTTAATATGTACTTTATCTTTGTTGTCATAACTTAAGTTATAACGCAAATACCTGTATCAATCGACCACTTCTATTTCCTGTTTCCCCGCCACCATTGTTCTTCTTAATTCTTCCCTATTTTTTCTTAAACGCCATTTTATAGTTTTCTCTACATTGGCTACCAGTTCTTTTTCTTTTAAATACTTCTTCGTCGTTCTTATAATTTCTCTCATTTGTTCTTCTTTTTTACAATTAGCACCACATCATCTGCATATTACCTACACTTTCTTCCTTCTATCACAATTCTCCTTGATGTTACTTTTTACCTCTTCCTCTAGGTATCTATACTCCATACCCAAATTACTCTTCACTCTTGTTTTACACTTTGTTTCCGTATATATTTCATCAATTGGTTCTACCACATTTTTTGTTTATTCCTTTCTGTTTCATAACGTTTCATAATAACTGTTTAATCACATTGTCGAATGCTCTTTTAATGTCTAAAAACAAAGCATACACTTTTCCAGCTAACTTTTTCAAATTATTTCCCCATATATCTTATATCGTACATTTGTTATACTTATTATCTTGTACTTTTTATTTTATTTTCTTCTTATTCCCTCTCTTATGAATAGGACAAATTATTGCTTTCTTCTATTTTTCAGAATTCTTTCTTCTTTCCATATCTTCATATAAAATGCTTAGTCTCGTTTTATTCTTTCCTCACTGTTTGTGTTCATCTGTTTCTTCTCTTTTGCTTTATTTTACTTTTCTTCACACGTCTTCCAACTCCTCTTTTTATTTTTTATTTCTTGTTTTTTCTTTGCCTTCTCCTTCTTTTTTAGAGATATTGGTTTAGCAATGTCCCACTCCATCTATCTCCTTTTCTATTCAATTTAATTTTTTCCCCTTCTGTTAATAAATTTTTATACATGTCCTTTATTCTTTATAACCTCTATCTTTTCTTCTAATTTATCTTTCTTTTTCCATTCTTTTCTCCTTCTTCTCATCTTTTTTTTTTTTTTCATTCCCCACTCCACCACTTTTTACTTTTTCCTATTACTCGCGATACTTTTTTATACTATATTTTCCTTTTCCCAACTGCTCCATCTCTTTCATGGTTTCATTTACTAAGACATAGTTTATGACAGATTCTCCTCTTTCTCATATGAAAGTGTATTCTCTCCCTTTCAACTTTCTTCTATATTTCCATTAATTATAGTCTATACTCTTTCTTCGCATAAGTTTATCAATATTTTTCCTTGTCATTTAATTTTTTGTTATCCTTCTTTTAATCTTCCCGTTTATCATTACTCCACCTTCATCCCCTGTTCTTGCATTAGTCTCTCCCCCCCTATAATATTCTTTTTTCTTTTCGTTACTTCACCATCTCTTCAATTTTGACTAATATTATTCCTCCCTTAGCCCTTACCCCTTTTATTTGTTCTTTCGGCGAATTGTATATTACACTCAAACTCTTCCGGCATTCTTCCTTCCATTCTTTCAACTCCGTTTCTTCCATCTATGTATTCACCAATTCAATCATTTTAAAACCCTAATGTAATTTCAAAATTCTTTTCCTTTATTATTCATCTCTGCTATATTCCAAAATACTATTCTATTTTTAACCATTTATTAATTTATACCCTGCTCTTTCAATTCGATTCTTTTCCCTATTTTTATTATCTCTCCCTCTTTTTCTAGATTTTTGATTCCACTTCTTTATTCTGTCTTCACTTTCCATCCACCTTCTTTCTTCACCTTCTACCCACATTTTTCCAATCTCTATTTTCACCTTCTTTCCATCTGGTTGTAATATTTTTGCACCTTAACTTATTTCCATCTGCACATCTTTCTCTTACTGTGACATATTCTCATCTATAAATATTTTCGTTCTTTTTGTCTTAGCTCTATTCCGTAAAATCTCCAATTTATTGTCGATGCTGCTCATTTTTCTGATTATTACCTACTCCTTTATTATTTCCATTTCTATCTTTTTTTTTAGCATTTCCTTTACTTGTTTCTGTATTTCATTTTTACCTCCTTTTACTTCCATCCCCTTACCTAAAGTTTTTTTCCTTTTTTTTTAAATTCCACTCTTTTCTCCAAACTACACACCTTTTCCACCAATTTCATACATTTATCTTGTGGTTTATCATTTAATTTTTTCATTTCTTCTTTCATCTCCCTAATTTCGTCATTAGCTTTTACCTGATTAACTTTATTTCTCTCACCAATTCTTCAATCCAATCTCTTGTTTCAACATTTCCTTTCTTCTCAGCCATTTGAGCTACTCCAGCCTTTATTGTAATCATTACAAATATAATGTGCATTTTCTTTTCAAAACTGTACTACCCTTATGCATAACAGTATCACCAACTTATTTTGAAAGGAACTAACATGTACGCGCTATATTTGAATTCTTATAAGGTCATAACCCAAAATGATTATAAATATTACTTCAACAAATTAGATACATGTTAATACAAACCGTAGTAGAGCATAAGTTCATAAAAATAAATACTGTAAAATGTGGAAACAAAAATTTCACTGAAGTTCAAGTTTATGCAAATCTGGGGTTTATTCCTTATATAGGTATTGTTAAGAACGAGTTTCGAAATTCGCAAATATTGTGGAACTCGGTCTTCCTTAGTCCCTATATTGCTTGAACTAGTTGTATATTCTAATAACACTCTTATTTTAAATAATTTAATACCTATAAAGTACGTACCTATTTTGATGATTTTCACGCCTATGCAAACGGCAAAAGCACTAACGAGTTTCTTCCAAACCCAACTAACACAAATTATTTAAAATTAATTATAACTAATGCTGACCTGATTATTTTTAACTTTATTTTTGTTAATTACAAATGTTAATTTTCTTAGATTACAACCAATTGCATTATAATCACATTAAGGTTACCACATTTCTAAAATGAATGTTGTTCAATCGTAAATTGAATTAGAAAGTTTTATGATATGGTATCTTTCAAATTAATTACAATTTCTGTTTTTCTTAATTTTAAGACAATTTATGAAAGTAAGAATTTTAAAAATTTGTTATAAATTAGAATTTTAACATGCGCTGGAATTTTAAATCGACGTAACGAGCACTGGTGATCCGATGATAGTGTGTAAATTAAGGAAATTCGGTATTAGAATACTTTATTGGGCAACCGTGTTCTGGCATATTATAGGTGAACAATATTCTACTATAATACTAAACGAACATATTTTGAAAATTTTTTGGACAAGTTACCATTAGATGATAGAAAATATATATTTTTTCAACAATTTTTTCACAATACGAAAAATATTGCCGAATTACTATCAATTTATTTTAGAAATAATTGGACGGGGACTAATGGAGCGATTAGGTGGCCCCCACGTTCACCGGAATTGACACCGATGGAATTTTTTCTTTTGGGGCTACATTCAAAACAATTTATATAAAAGAACTTATAATAATATAAATGAACTTAGACAAAGTTTTATTGAAATTATTAATTCTGTTTTAAATATATATATATATCCTACCAACACTAGAGCGCCGCTATATTGTGAAACTGCATTCACTAGAGCGTCAGTGTGCATAGAGCGCCAGTATACTGACGCTCCATGCACTTTCCATTGAAATTTGTTCTGTAGGGTGTTTATGATGCAAGCACACTTTTGGTAACTTTTTGTTCAGGGCTTCAATGATGACTTTTTATCAAAACTTATACTCTACTTGTATATTTGCAGTACACCGGGTTGACCGCTATGAGCGCTTCCCGCGTTTGCGTATATTGAGTATAACTTTGTTTGCCTGATAAATTTTCGCGTTTAGAGCGTCAGCACAATTTGGCAACAGTCTTTAGTATACTTTTATTACAACTTATATTATATCGCGTCTGTTCAACTTAATCTTTAAATCATATTTAACATTTTCTGATGAGTAACTTCGGCTAATGTGAAGTTTCAAATTAACTGTAGTAGTAGTGGCAGGAACAACAAACTTTTGTAAACTGATGTTGATAAAATTTGATTTACAACTTTATCTTAAATTATTTACTAATCTAAACGTAAACAAAATAAAAGAAAGCGTTTCCTGCAGAACTCCACATTGCCCCGTTAAGCAAAAATAAAATTGGGTTTTAGAAAAAAATGGTTCAAACAAAAGCTATAGACAATACAATTTCCAACAACTTTTTTCCATCAACTTTTTGGTAAAATTGATATTGGTGGAGATATTGTTATAACAATTATTATAACGTGATTGTTTTATCTCAGTAATTACTTATCGGTTCAAAAAAAAGTTCAAACAAAAAAGATTTGTATAATTAAATTATACACAACCTTTATTTATAACAAAAATGTATAATATGAATATTTTTCTAAATATTGAACAAATTCGACAATCTGTGTAGGTTAACGGCCCTTTTGGCTACACAGTATATGCCCAAAATCTAATCAGATCTGCGGAATTATAAATAAGGTCCATGTACAAAGTTTCATGAAAATCGGGTCGGTGTTTTTCTTGTTTATACACGGACGGGGGGCCGGCCGGCCTCCGGACATAAATTTTTTTGCTTTATTATAACGTACTAACTCTAATTCGTCGGAAAAAGTGAAAAAAGGGATGTTAAAATTTTTGGTTTGAAAACCTTATTTCATAAGATGTGGAGTAAAAATATATTAAATCGAACATTCGATATTTTTGCATTTTGAAATTTCAAGGACGAATACCATACTTTAGAGAAAAAGTTACTTTTCATGGCTTCCCATTTATTGCAAGCCCACTTAAAACAGATGCTATTTAGAGTATCACTTTTCCTCCGTGTTAGATAATATACTAATATTTTTGAACTCCAATAATAGCGTTGGAGATTGGAAACCTTTGCATTGAGTGTTGTCTGTTACATTTGAGTACGTCATTTTTTTTAATTAACTTTAATAATTACGCCCTTTAAAATTTTTTTATTAACAATTGTGGTAGACATTAAAAACTTTTTGTTAAACAATGTTCGTTAAAATTTACAAACTGGTTTTGGCTTTCGCGGTGTGTTTTTGAACTAGTGTTGTCTACATTCGAATTTAAAAGCTAACGCTAATTTGTCGGTGTGTCCCAAACAACAGTTTGCTCGATGTTCATTAAGATTAGTTTCCATCGATCTCTTGATGGTTCCTATGTAAACTTTTACACAATAGCAAATTATTCGGTAAACTCCTGCTGCTAAAAGAAAGTCTCTTTCGATTTTTGTTGATTTGATAGTCTGCTGAATCTTCTTTGTTGGTTTGAAGATAGTTTTGATGTCGTGCTTTTTTAGAATTTTTTCTATACGGTCGATCACGTTGGATTTGTATGGTAGACATTCGTGGGTGGTAGTAAATTGATTCTCTGATTTTGGTGTTCTTAATCTTTTGGACCTCATTGATTTTTTGATCTCCTTCCTAATGTACCCGTTAGCCTCAAAAGCAGTTTTTAAGTAATTGTGTTCCGCCTGAAGATTCCTTCGAACTCATTCAGTCAGGGTCTTAATTATTCTGTACTTTTGGCCTGGGTAGTGGTTGAATAAGGGATGCAGGTACCTGTACACTGTGTGATTTAGTTTGTTTCCCCGTTTGTTCATCAACACATTCAAGAAAGCCAGTTGTTGTTGATGTTCTGTCTCCATAGTGAACTGGATACTAGAGTGTTGACTGTTCAAGTGTCAATGAAACTGGTTAAGCTTCTCTATGCCGTGTTTTCAAACATCAACGTGCGGAACTATATCATTGGTGCCTCTACTACAGACAGCAAAAAAAACTATGTAATTTTTATAATGGTCATTCGTGTTTCGTTTACTTCCGATATCAGTATTTTCTAGAAATTTTCTCAAAACATTCGCCCAATAATACTAACTAACCATGCCAAATCTTATTAAAATCGTATGTGCTGTTTTGAATTTATAATAAAAAACGATTTCAAAATTCTAAATTCAAGGCCGCATAGCTCCTAAACTAAGCGACTTTGGACTAAGGTAAGTTTACTTAAATCGGCTTATTTTAAGGAATATGTAGTAGGCGTATGTAAGACCTTTTACAGACTCCTGTATAACATGACATTAAAAAATAATAATAAAATAAAAATTTGAACATCAAAATTTCACTACCCTCTCTTTTTCAAATTTTTATTCTAACTTCCTGTAGGTTTTCTTACTCAGAAGGTCTTCAATAGTAACAAAAGAACGGCTATTCTATTCGCCGACGTATCGGCAACTTAGTTGTGTTGTCCTCATCAGCATAAAACAAGGATAACTAAAAAAGAACTTTATTTTACGTCGTGATAAAGACAACACAACAAAGTTGCCGAAAGTCGACGAATAGAATAGCCGTTCTCTTGTTACTATCCCATTCATATAGAAGGCCTTCCGAGTAAGGAAACCTATACAAAGTTAAACATAAAGGAGTAGATTACCCATAAATTTTATTCTAACTTTAACAAATATCTTTTTCTTTCTTCTAACCATCTCCTTCTTTCTACCACTTTCCTTATCCATTCTGCCCCTTCACCATTCTCACCCAGTGAAGTCTTTCTTCCATTCTTACTTCACTGCACCTTACCAACAGACGTTCTATGTTTTCCCAACCTTCGTCACACATTCTGCAAATTATCTTTTCTTCCGTTCTCCAATACTTTCTCATTTCCTAACCTAAGCCTAGTTATCATTTTCTGTGATGGTGATAATGATGTTTATAGTGATGATAGTTACGATAGAGAATAGGTGATGATGGTGATGATATGATGATGATAATGGTGAGGATGAGATTGTAATGATGTGGTGATGTTGAAAACTCTCTAATAGTCTAGTCGAGAAGTGAGTTTTCTGCGAAAAATAGTTCTGATAGTCGTAAAATTATGAACGATAGCTCATTCAATTCGGAATGCTCACTTCTCGACGAGACTATAATAAGTTAATCTTAGTTGACCTAAATATTCGACACGGAAACGGACTCGAACCCTTTTTCTTAACATTTGTTTATACGCCACCCTTCGGGTGAAAGAAGATCGGTCAACAACGTCACAATCAGAAACCCACATTCCATCGTTTCTAACAAAAACCTAGTGCATAGGAAGCACTACTTCTGATACTTTATTAGATACGTATGTCTGAAATTCACAATCCTAAATAACGTTTATAAATTTTAAATGTCAAGGATTCTGGCAAAACCTTTCGCAAGACTGACTCAAGAACACTTAAACTTAAACAATGTATCTTCATTATTTAAGGTTGTACCCAGTTATCCACGTAAAGACTTTTTAATAATTTTGTTATTGTTTCATGTTAAAATAGACATTTTTCTCAACTCAACTTAACTCGAGGTGATGTTCAATAAGCACCCAAGAAAAAAAAAGACTACAATTCATTCCAAACACCAAACATTTCCGTCTGTAATTTTCATCTTTATTATTCTTTATTAACCGAGTTGTGCTCGATTTCGAGTCTTGGTGTAACTTATCTAAGTTGCCATTATTGTTGATGTACGTACGTTAAAACGGTCGTTATAAAAATAATTGCATTAATAGTGATGCTCAGTTGAAAAGCTGGAATATAATATTTTATAGCGTAATTTTGAATATGGCTTGTAGGTTGTGTTCATGATAATTCTGTGAAAATTGGAAACCCTGTATTCAAGAGGCGTATGCCGGAAAAAGAATCGAATCGACACGTCATCTCAAAAATTTCTTGAAGCCGCCCATTAACTTAAGGCTCCATTCATTCACTCAGTTATTTATTTAATTTTATTCTTGGGTAGTAAGTCGAGGTATAACCGAGTTAAATTATCACGGAGGAATGCGATTATGCCTGTATCCGGAAAACACTAATAGGCGATACGTATACCTGGTTGACTGGAGTGATAACGAACGCTTCTTGATAAGTCGTTAATTACATTAAAACAGCTAAGTACTTAAAGTCTGTCCAGAAACAAAGCGAAGTAATAAATCAACATGTTTAACAGATTCCAATGGCGTACCGATGTATTGATACTTTTTTAAATAGGGGTTAAAAAGGGAACTACTAAGTCTAGTACAAGGTGTTAGGACAAAGTTTAAAAGATATGCAGTTGACAAAATGGCAGCAAAACGTGATATTTTTGTTCTACGCTTACCGCCATACCATTGTGAATTAAACCCTATAGAATTAAAATATGGGCGCAGGTGAAGGGTGCAGTAGCGAGAAATAATACCACGTTTAAATTAAGTGACGTTCGACAACTTTTAATGACTTTTTTAAGTAATGTGACTGCGGAAAAATAGAAAAAATTTATAGAACACGTAATGAAAGAGGAACAAAAAATGTGATAGAACTTGACAATTTGATAGAAGTTACTATAGAGCCTATTGTAATTTCAATACGGTCAAATGATACTTCTTCCGAAGAAACATATGAATTTTAGAATAACTGTATTTTAAAATTATATATTTATTATTTTCCTATAAATTTAGTTTGTTCTTGCTATATTTTATTATACCTTAAATTTTCAAATTCTATAAAATGGTTTTTAACAAACGATGTGTTTTATAATTACAATGATATGTTTAAAATTACTTTCAATAAAGCACAATAAAACGCAATTGTAATTTTTTTTTGTCAACAAAACCCATGTATACGCCTATGATCTTTAGTTTAGACCTCAAGAACAGGTATGTTCCATTGTTAACGGATTAGGAGTTATTCATAAATAACTTACGTTGTAACACTATAGTATGAAAGCGGTGTATCCTAAAACTATTTTTAAAATATTTTATGTATTTCATACAAAATCGTGTACTTTACCAGTTTAGTTTTTGCGAGTGATAAGCGGTTTACTTAATCTATGTTATAAGAATTTATATGAACATTATTTTTCTTTTTTGCGGATTTTGGTGTATGTATGAATGTGTGTGTGTGATTGATAACTATTATCAATAAATAAAGAAACTATTATTTATTTTAAGTGATTACAATTAAAACTCATACTTAATTATTTGTAGTAACTATAAGAAGCGCGACGTAAGCTTACCACGTTCGTTGATAATTAATTTAATTGATTGTGTATATAATTTATATCATTTTTTTTTGCGTAATACTAAAGGTTAATATTTTATTCACTATTTTTATTCTGTGTACTTGTGTTTAGTTGAATTAATAAGAGAAACTATGGTAAGAAACTTGGCTCTTTTGATCTGACAAAACACGAAGATTCTTAGTTGCCGCTAGGTTCTATCACGTAATTCAAATTTTTATTAATTAAGTGGCGCTCAATTTGTTACCCCCTATCTCTACTGAGCCAGGCGTAGATCGATTTCGTGGTGTGAACAGCAAGTCACATTCCTTTAGATTCAAAGGAGTGATTAGTAAGAGTATAGATATTTTTTTTCTCATTATTTATAAATTCCATCAAAATTAATAACGACAAAAACAAATAGAATTACAGAGTGCATAAAAGTCCTTCACACATGTGTCTCATACAATATTTTATCGACGTCAGAACTAATTTTTGCAAATAGAAACGTTACTACAACAAAGAAACTCATTAAATATTGATGATGAATATGAATGGGTGATTAATTAAATTAGAATTGATTGCATTGATTTTTTTATCAATATGTTCTTATGCGACAGTTTAATTGTTAAAATTTTAAATTAAAATGTCTAATTAAATAAATATTTACATAAATTATTGTATTTTGATAGAATTAAAACGTATTCATTAAAAGAAGAATTTGTATTGAAGATAAATGATCGTGTGATTATGTTGCAGAATGATATAATATTATTGAAAAATAATTCAATGGTGAGATGTTAAGTAATTACACCAGGTCTTCTAAACAGAAGATAGTCCGTCACATAAATGATACGGACACCACAACAATGAGTTGAATACTTCACAAAATAAATAAATTAACATGTAAGATGAATAATAAATATATATGTATATAAAACACAAAATCTGTCCAGACGAACACACATAGAACGTAGAAAAACCTACCAAAAGTATCGGCATTTATTCAAATATACAGAACTCCCTCTCATTGGCTTGACGTCACAAACTTTATCGTGAATATAGCGTGAAGTGCAGTATAGCGATTTTCATTTATAACGGGTGCTCAAATAAAAAACTGATACAATGTTTAGGTTAGAATTCGATGTATCTAAGAAAAGGTATTTATTTCTGACAATTTTTAGGTTATATTTATGTCATGGTTTAATGCAGATGCCTGCCCAACCCAGATTTTTATTTTATTTGGACATTCGTTATTTACTATTTAAATGTGTGTTTAGTTTGAGAGTTACTACCAAACAATCAAAGTCAAAATGACATTTTCAAGAAATCTAAGATTCGCATGCGTCGATAAAGGAACTGACATCATCGCTCAGGGTGCGTTTTATAGTCTCGTCAAATTCTTAGAATTTATTTTGCACATATTTTGCGCAAAAGATTTTTTGAAGAATTGCATTATCATTACGTGATTCTATAACGTAAATACCATGTGTTTTCGTTATAATTAGAAAATAGTAAACATACTGATTTAGTTGTTATCGATATATGGACTTGCATTGATATTAACCTACACATATTCTTCGTTATCAAACTTTGATAATTTTAGTTTTAGTTTTTAAGTGTAGATAAGGGTTAAGTGGTAGATCAGCCTTTGGCTGAACTTAGCCCTCTTTTCTCGATGGTTAATGTTTGTAGATGTATAGTTATGCATAATATCTATTTGAGGAAAAAAAATCTATAACGACCATTTCTTAAAATAAATAATTATAAGCAATGACCTTAAAATTAGTAACAATCAACAAACATACATAAAATGCAGTAAACAATATTTAACTAAATAACTGTTTAATATAATAGTTAACGACGTCAACAGTCGTTCTTGTTTTTATTTTCTTAAAATAAAAATATATTATATTTGTTAAGATTTGGACTTTGTAAACAAAAATAATTGGAAAGTTTTTAAGTTTTTTTTTAAAGTTTAGTTGGTTAAATAACTAAGAGCTACAAACTTTATAATTAAATAGAATTGCTAATAGTATGTTGAATAATTGTCACTTGACTGGGTGCATTCATCTTGAAAAGCGCGTAACGTTTGTTGGTTCAGAACACGTGCCAATTAAATTCAAACAATAACTGTGTTATGACCAACATTTAATCTTGTAAAAGCTTTTGTCATCTTGCAAGCATTTGATTTAAAATGAGCGATGGAATCGTCGCCGTAAGGGATGTTAAAGTAGTTATTACATTAGCAGTCCATATTTATTTATAAATTTTGTATACCGAGGTACAACAATCAGATAGTATACTCTGCAACTATGGTCTGGATACACATTAACAAAAACTACAGATTTTCTAGAAAATTTTTAAAATATACACGGAAAAAATTAAAAAATTTGGAGAACGACTAAAAACCAATACAGCAAACTCTACTAAAATATTTTTATTCTTCAGACACTTCCAGTTGTAGTAGAAGTCAATTTATTTTATATTCGTTAATTTAAATGGAACACTATATATTATTGCATTTTTGGATTCTACTCGTTGGAAATATCTGTAACTTTTTGAGTTAATTTTTGGTTTGTATAAAGAGAATGGACTGTAGCAAATGAAGATGTGTCCATAGATTAAAAATGAAATACTAAGTGTTTCATATTTGATGTTACATTTTGATTTCTTTAAAGAGCAATAACTTCTTTAAGTTAAATGGAACGCTCTGTATTTTTTTAGTCTGTCGGGTGCAGGTTGTAATTCTCTTTCAAATCATATAAACATTGTTAGGATTACGGCTACAACTTTTGGAGATATTTACAATTTCCGTACCAGATTTTTATCGAATTTGCCATAATTAGTATTATTTGAGAAACATAAAACTGTGTAAATTTGACATAACTCAATGTGATTTCAACCATGCCGGCACGTTAACAATTAACACAACAGATCTGAAACGCCCCAATAGTAGAAAATTGCAAATATCTCCAAAAGTAGTAGCAGTAATGGTAACAATGCTTATATGATTTAAAAGAGAATTTCAACCTGCACATTACAGAGTCAAAAAATACAAGATATTTGACTTAAAAAAAAGTGATTGCTCTTTGAAGATGTCAAAATGTAACAGCAAATATAAAACTGTATTACATTTTTTAATCTACGGACCCATCTTCGTTTGCTATAGTCTCTTCTCTTTATACAAATCAAAAGTTAACTCAATATGGGTTCCCGAAAAAGTTACAGACATTTCCGTGAACTTTTACATCTGTGTTAATTTTACTAAAAAAATTAATATTTTGAAATCTATAACTCCTAGCTATAGGGAATGTTACCCTAAAATTTGACATAGAATCCAAAAATGCAATATCATATAGAACGTTTTATTTAAAATAACAAAGTTAATGTCGATTTCAGGTACAAACGGAAAAGTCAGAAGACTGAAACCCTATTGGTTTTAGTCATTCTTCTAATTTTAAAATTTTTTCTATGTATATTTTTACGTATACGGTTAATGGCGGTTACCGGTGAGACACGGGTGTATAGCTACAGTTAATCTCCAGGAACTGACTATTAAAACAAACTGAGGGACATACACGAGGGTGACAATATACATGGTGTACATATAAGTTGGAAATAAATTAAACTGCAGATTCCTTAGCAAAAAATTTTTTTTCATATATAATTTTGCTCTACAAGATGTTAAAAAACTAAAAAAATAATTATTTTAGTTTAAAAGCCTTCTTTCAATGCTTATTCGATTCGTTTCTTAAACTGAATCAATGATGTTTGTTTTCTACATTTTCTGATGAACACAATTGAAAAAATGGGATTTACAAATACTGTTTAATTACGGAAAAATGATGAATGATACAAAGAAAATCCAAGAGGGAAATTTTGTTTAAAACTAATGATCCAATTTGAAGAAATGAGCAAAATATTCTTTCATCAGTGGTGTGCCACATTTCTTTTCGAAAAACCCTAAGGTAATATCTATACTCATACCTCTAAGTAAATACGATGTTAATTTTGTACTATTATTACAGCACCACCAAATTAAGCTCCGGTTAAAATTTTGTTTTATTTTTTTCTAGCGTTTAAAAGTTTTTACACTACAACATTTTTTTAAAATTTTTTAACACCCTGTAATTTAGAAACGAAAATTCGTAGAGCAAAACTACACAGGAGAAATAAATTTGTTTTTTACTAACGAATTTACTGTTTAATTTATTCCCAACCTTTATGTTACACCCTGAACCTCAGAAGTTACTCACAGCTGCTCTAGAGTATACTGGGCTAAAATCAGAATAAAAGTGGATGGCGAATATTTAAACGATCTCACATTTGAGGACATCGGAGATGGATCAAAAATAATAAAACAATTTATGTATTTAGTGCTCCATACATAAAGACAATTACAAATTCTGAGCATAAAAAAGAGTTAAAAAAAGTGTTAATAAAATCATTATTTCAGAACAAAATATACCTCAAGTTTTCAAATATAAATATTAAAACCACGAAGTTAGACTGAGCACAGATAAAGGTCACACAACTAAAGATGATTTGGAGGTCAGATGCGCATTCGTCCGTTTTCAAACATTCTACTCGCGCCAATTCGAGGATTTCAGTAGCGTCGCAGGTAAATTGTTTCAAATGTATATTACGTCATTGTACGTGTACCAACATCATTATTAACACATTTTCTTAATACGTATTGAAATTTTACACTTAATCAACTAATGGAATTAGGATGTTTCACACAGATTAGGTAATTATCCTTTATTATACAAACACCATTCTGCGATTACGTGAAAGTGGACCTTTCTACTTAATTTGTTTTTATTACTTATGGAATCTTAATTACACCAATTTCAAATGTCAACGGAAAACTGCGTTCATTCTTATTTTAAATTTGAACAAGAGTAATTGTGTGATACGATATCGTGATTATGAGCTCTACACTTACCTTAGGTCAGCACGGACAAGTGATACGCAGTCAAACGCGCGAGGTTGTGTACAATGTGTACAGTTATTTTAAAACCATTAATCCTTCAAACATATTCAAAGAACTTAAAGAAAAACATGTGCAGCAACTAAGGTGTCTATTGCTACGGTGTCCAGAATTATCAAGGAAGGCGAAGCCGACGTAGAAGGGAAACCTCAATTTTCGAGTCCCGGAAAAAACGTCCAAGTGAATCTCTAGTAACACATCTACAACCATACGAAAAAACTATATTTTGCAACTTTATATATAACTTCCATAAAACAGAGAGTGCTAGAGTGAATTTAAATGCTTTGCGTAATAAACTTATGGCGGATTTAGATTGGAAGGGTAGTGCATCATCGTTAAGGTGTATTTTCACGGAACTTGGTTTTAAGTGGCGTAAAACTGAAAACAACAGAAAACTTCTGATAGAAAGGAACGACATTCGAGCACTGAGGATTTTCTCCACTTGCAACGAATAAAAAATATTACCGTGAATTGTGTATATGGATAAAACGTATGTTCACAGTGGACACATTCAATCAAAATCATGGAGTGATGGTAGTGAAAATGGGCTAAAGTGTAAAATATCTAAAGAACCACAAATGATTGTTGTGCATGCGGGTGGTGAAATGGGGTTTCTAGATGGTTGCAGTTTGGTTTTAAATCTGGGATAAAAAGTGGAGATTATCATGACGATATGAACTCGACAAACTATAAAAAATGGTTGCAGGAGAAGCTTTTACCGAATTTTCCGCCAAATTCGGAACTAGTGATAAAGATAACGCGCCTTATCACAACGTCCAAGTTAATCGAGCTCCATCCAGTGCTTCTAAAAAAAGAAGAAATGGTAAAGTGGTTACTTGAAAAAATTATCATTTACTCCGCAAATGTTCAAACTGCAGTTATACGATATTATTAAACAACACAAAAACAGTATACTACGTACAAATTTGATGACCTATTACACAAAAATAATCATACTATACTCAGACTTCCACCTTATCATCCTGATTTAAAACCAATAGAATTGATCTGGGCACAAATAAAAAACAATGTCGCAAAAAGAAACGTGACATTCAATTTTAACGGAAGTAAAAGCTTTATTGGAAGAAGAAATTTCGAATGTTACGCAGGACCATTGGCGAAATTGTTGCAAGAATATTATTAAAAAATGAAGACAGTTACTTAAAAAAACAAACATTTTCTTGATATACAAACGGAAAGTATAGTAATAAATTTGGGAGAAGAAAAAACAGTTCGGACGATGAATTTAGTGATAGTGATTAATTTTTTATTACATAATATTATATATAAGTATTTCTACATGTTCGAAATGTATATAAATTATTAAATTAATAAAATAACATAAAACTTTAAGAGTGATTTTGTACATGTACCAACGATTCATTACGCCGCCACTGGTAAGCGATTTTAAGCTGTTACACTTGACGATTGTTTTCGAGCGCAATGACGTATCTGCGCGACCCGAATCATTTTAGTTGTGGGACCTGTATATGCTTAAGACGACCTATGACGCAGAAACCCTGACTCTTACTAAAGAGTAACTCATAGACTGAAGCATTGACGTATTTAGACAATGACTAAAGGTAGCAACTCCGCCGTTGACGGTCCCAAGCCCGTATGAGAAAGGAGGAGGGTTTTGGCGATTGAATTAGCATATCATCCCATGTAAAACCGACAAGCTAGCAGAATGGAAAACCGTTAATAAATAACAGTCTCCGGGTGGAAATCCACACTTCCAATGGAAGGAGCCCCAATGGATACGGAGGGGGCAATTCTGCAAATGCTAAAACTGCTAAAACTTTTAACCAACACAAAAAATCTCAATATAAGAAATATAATTTCAATATATGTACATGGAATATACAAGGAATAGGAAGGAAACAAAAAGAAGTACTCAGTGAAATAGAGAGAATGAAGATAGATGTTGCGGTATTGACGGAGACGAAGAGGAAAGGACAAGGCCAAGAAAAATAGGAAACTACCATCATATATGGAGCGGGGTAAATAAAAGCGAGAGAGCACAGGCAGGGAGTGTCAATACTAATTAGAAGTAAATGGTCAGAGAAGATCCAACACTGGCAAGAAATAAATGAAAGAGTAATAGAAATGGTAATGAAAGTAAATGGCCAAATGATTACAATAATTGCAGTGTACGGACTCAATGATGACGCCAAAAGAGAAAAGAAAGACGAGCTCTTTGAACTATTTGGGGAAAGAATAGAAAAAATAAATAAAGCACATGAAATAATCATTATAGGAGACCTAAACTGTAGAGTGGGTAAAAAAGACAGAGACGATGTTATTGGAAAATACGGAGAAGAAACAAAAATGACAATGGAGATAGATTGATCCAGTTGTGTAAAGAATATAAACTTATGGTGGCTAACACATTTTTCAAACACAAGGATGCACACAAATATACCTGGGTACAACCGACAAAAAACTAAGATCTATAATAGATTTAGTAATAACAAAACAGGAACGAAATATAGTGGTAAAAGATGTAAGAGCATATAGAAAACCGGAATGTGGCTCAGACCATCACTTAGTAATCGCTAAATTAAGATGTAATGGATATAGAAATAATATAAAAAACGAGACAAAAATAGAGGACGAAGACTTACAAGAAGTCAGAGAAATTAGATATAATGTATTACAACAACAAAAAATAAAAGAATTATACCAAAACAATTTAAGCGAACAACTAAACTTAAACTTAAACAAAGAAAATACGACATTGGGAATATATGAACATATAGTGAATACAATACATAAGGTAGCAGACGAAGTGCTTGAAAAAAAAATAATAATAAACAACGAGAAATGCCTATTAGTGAAGAACTAAAAACACTAATCGAAAGAAAAAGATAATATATGGTAAATGGCTATCCAATCAAAACACGAACATAAGAAATGAATACAGGATATAATAAAACAAGAGAAGCGTGGAAAGTACTAAAAATACCAGGACCAATACAAAACAAAAAGCCATATCTCAACTATAACTCCGACACAATGGATAAGGCACTACGAACAATTACTACAAGAAACGAGAGATGAATATAGACAAGAAGAAGATATACTCACAATGTCAAATACCACAGAGATTTCAATAAAAGACGTAGAAGAGGCTATAAAGAAAACAAAAAACAACAGGGCTGCAGGACCGGTGGAATTCAACCTGAACTTCTAAAATATGGTGGAAATAAAATGAATATGCTGATTACACAACTGTTTCAAAAATAGAAGCGGGAGGACAAATACCAGCAGAATGGAACACCTCCATGATATCTTCAATTTATAAGAAAGGAAATAAAAAGAGACTAATAATTACAGAGGGATAAGGTTATACCATCTATGTACAAAGTGGTTTCAGAAAAATTCGATCATGTCTGGATAACATATTTTGCGTGAGACAAATACAAGAAAAGAGGAAAGAAAAAATATTGAAACATATATGGTTTTCATAGACTTTGAAAAAGCCTATGATAATGTTCCAAGAAACAAGATATGGCAGACAATGAGAAGACTAAATATCGAAGAAAAATGGATTAATGCAGTAAAACAGCTTTACGCAAATAATGCAGGAAAAATAAAATTGGGAGACGAATGACCCAAAAATTATTATAAATAAAGGGTTCTGTTTAATATATATTTAGACCATATATTAATAACATGGTTACGCGAATGTGCAGAGTATGGAATTAAAATAAATGACGAAGTATTGAAATGCCTACTGTTTGCTGATGATATGGTTATCTTTGCAGACACTAAGGAAGATCTAATACACATGACACAAAAACTAAAAGAAATTAGCGGAGAAGCAGGACTTAAAATAAACTTCAAAAAACAGAATACATGTGTACGGGGACGACAAACGACAATATTAACAAAACGAATCAGAAATACAGTACACAGAATGCTTTAAATACTTAGGAGCTAGGATAACAAAAGACGGAAAAATCAAGCAAGATGTAGACAGTAGAATACGAGCAGGAAAAACAGCTACAAGAGCGCTACATGGGGTGCTGTGGAGTAAAAACATAAGGAAAGAAACTAAGAAAAGAATTTTCAACAGCATAGTAGAAAGTATCACTATATATGGGGTGAAACCTGGCCGATGACAGAAACAACAAGAAACAAAATTCGTACAGTAGAATTAGATTTCATGAGGAGAAGTTTACAAATCACACGACAGGATAGATGGACGACAGAAAGAATCTGGAGGGAAATGGACATTAAATCCTCTATAACAAGAAATCTAGAGAACCGCACATTACTCTGGTATGGGCACATAGAGAGAATGGACGACGACAGGTGGCCTAAGAAAATTCATAAATGGAATCCACCGGGAAAAAGAAAGACGCGGAAGACCAACAACAAAATGGAAAACACATGTACAAAGAATCATGGCGGAAAGGGACTTGAGAGAAAAGGACTGGGAAGATAGAGATCTGTGGAGGTTGAAAACGACTAACCTTTTAAAGAAAACAATCGCATACAACTGAAGGTAGCAAGTTTGCAATACATAGAACTATGCTATAGTAAAGAACAATTCTATGTGACGCATATAGAATTAAGACTAATTCTTTTTACATTGTTCTTGAACAACCCCACTGTTGCAACTATAAAATTGAGATGATGTTAAAAAATTAATTAATTAATTAATTTTGGTAACATGTGGACGTACATTCAAATAAAGGAAACACATATTCTGGGAGTATAATGTTTGTTTGTATCTTAGTTGGAGGACGAAATATATAAGTTTGAAAGTGTAAATACTATTACGCGATTATCAGAAAACAAAATATCCGCAATAAGAATCTCTTATGTGCAAGAATTTGTACCGGGTGGACAATTAAAAGGGCATTCCGGTTTATATCTCGAAAAGTAATGGGCAGTAAAGACTTGGCGTAAAAATAAATCGGCCAAGAGAAAATGTTTTTAAAATGGCTGCCAGGAGCACAATCACATTCTGGAATTTTAAATCCCGTTTTTTTGAAAAATATTACTGATAACTAAAATGGACACTGTCTTAAAGCTGATCTGAATTTGTTTCTTTTTTTTTAATTCTCTTGCTCTATCTTTTAAGAAAATGAAATGGAGGGTGTTTGAACACTTTCGGAAATAAATGTCAGTGATTTGACAATGGCTGAACGGATTTTGTCAGAGTCGTCGAAAAGAACTTTTCTGTAGGTTATCAACACTGCCTTAAACGGATTGATTTAAATTGCTTGTATCGCCGCTAGAAGGCGTTTTGTCACGACGCTACAAATAAAATGGATTTTCTCAAAAATATTAAATACACGACATCACAGGCATACTGAAAATATTCACGAAAGTGAGAAATATTATTTAGAGTTTTAATTAATTTTTCTCACGTTTTAGGTTAGGAAAGAGATATCTAAGTGCGGCTATGACTAGTGTGTTAGGACCATTATTTGGCTAAACTTTATTGGAATAAAAGTTATATCGTTGTATTAAATTTAATGACAAAATCCGTTCATTTAGAAGTTATTGACATTTATTTCCAAAAATGTTCGAACAGCCCCCATTATACTTTCCATTAAGAGATAGAGCCAAAAGCATTTAATAAAAAAGTAGCAAGTTTATCTCAGCTTTAAAACGGTGTCTCTTTTAGCCATAAGAATATTTCTCAAAAAATGGGAATTAAAATTCAACAATGCGATTACGTCCCCTGGCGGTCATTCTAGAAACTTAAAAATTATTTCCCAAATTTTCTCTTTGCCACTTCAGTAATCATTTTTTTTTTTTGACCTAATGTCTTTTTCAACAACTATACCTTGTCGAGATGACATGAAAATTTTTTATCTAAAGACAAGCTTAAACTTGATTACGGGTTGTTATTATTCCTTATCAGAAGAACACAAATTAAAATTAGTTTGATGAAACTACAGTGGCTGATGAAGCTACTGTTATTGTTGGTGAACGTCGTAACCGTAAATTGAATTTATTATTCAATACAGAAGTGTAGTTTGATAAACTGCATTTTCATAAGGCAAGTATTTAAAGTGTTTAAGAAAAATGGAGTTCGTATAAAAATTCATCCTATGTAAACTGTAAATAAAGATTTTATTGTTACTTTGGAGTGGCAATATCAATTTAACAATACATTTAAGGATACTGCAAAATAAACAAATACAGAGTTTCTTGGCGAGACCGTTCATTAGAAGTTATGGACTTCTGTTCATCATCATCATTATTAATAAAAATTTTTGCCTGAATAGAATTTCTAAATGTATACTATTTCACGTAAATTAAAAAATATTAGCCACAAAAAATTGCTATAAATGGTATTACATATTCCTATATCCTATTACAAATAATGAAATCTTTTAATTCAGTAATCATTGCCATGTCCTGAATGCTATAATTGTTGCTATGGATATGAGAAAACAGTTATAATAAACTACAATAACAAAAATAATGTTTACGCAGTATATTATACAACAAGTTATATAAACAGCATTTTAGACATGAAGTTTATGAGGGGCAAGCAAAGCATATGCGAGAGAGTGTCTAAAAACAAGTATAAAACAAATTGCACACTATACTTTTTCTACGACCAGGACAAAAATACTAAAATTTGAAAATTATTTTACTTCAGCTCAACATTTAAGATGATAACAATATAAAAATACTAAGGTAACTATAGATAAACTGCCATAAGAAACATTTAAAAAAAATAAAACTAACCTTAAATAACTAACAAGTGACATGATTCATTTTGAATCAAAGTTCAACCCGTGACTAAAATCCATTATTGCCAACTTTCTATCGTGATTAAAACGCACAAAACCACATCTTGCCAATGTGTATTTAGAAGCATTGTTCCAAAATATACGATAATTTGTGATTTTAGATTTATTTTTATACATGGAAAATGCGACAAATTCTTAGTGGAACAATATTTAACGAAAACCATCTACACGTAATTTCGATAATTTTTTTGGAAAAATTGGTATAATTTTAAATCAACCAAAAACTCCAGTTAATCATGAAGAGAAGTAGTAGGCTGCAGAAGAAGTATGCAAATCAGTTGATGTTCAATACAAGTTCTCGTTAGAACCTTCATCTCTAAAACTTTGTTAACTTTGCGTGTGAAATGTTGTATGTTAAAAATCAAAATAAAAACTTTTTTTAATATTATCTGAACGAATGAATCTATATTTTCGCATAAAAACATTTTAACAGGCATAACAACCATGCCAGGAGTTCAGTCAAACCGCACAAAGTCTGAGAAGGAAGCTATTAGGTTAGGTTCAGTTTTCGTGTTTATCCGCCTTATTATTTATTTATTTATTCATATGGTACATTTAAAAATATTGTATTGTAATGTAAGTGTTATGTATGGTACCCCAGAAGATTAGTATAACCTGTATAGTGTGGTGACGAAACCGTGTACAATAGTGGATTGGTGCGTCTTGGCAAAGCATTTTCTTCAAGGTTTAGGAAAACCACTAAAACCTAAACATACCAGGCCTTACCTATCTTAGTATTCATATGTAATAATATTAATTAAGTGTGTAAACATTATAGAAGGTAAATAAGAACATAAAATATAACAGCACATCCATTATATGACGATATATAATGGACCGGTCCAAACGCCAGTCACGACAATGACGAAAAAAAATAATAGGTTAAAAAATAGCAAAACAAAATAATGGAAAACAAATAATCAGACTATACCTTTATTGATTATACTTGTCTCATCCCCTCAGTGTGTTTCCTGTAAAAGTAAAATATCGACCCTATTCCAAAAACATATTTGACAAGAAATCTGATTTTGTTCTTAATCAACCCTCAACATTCATTTGTAAATATTTGTTAAATGCCCTCATATTAGTGCGTGATTGTGTTTTGTGAAATTGTGTTGTACATTTTTCCTAATTATCCAGGATGGTCTTGATGACCAGGTCCGAAAACGAAAGTGGTAATTCTCCCAGGAACAACATGTTTTCTTGTTGACCATGGAGTACTGTAAGGTACTGGATCGCCTTCCATATTTTATATTTGTATTTAAAATGCATAAAAACACACACACAAAGCTGTAACGGAAATTGACGTACGTTTTGACATATATTATGATAGATGACAGATTTTCTTACGTCATGGATAACGGCATTAACAACGGAGTTTTACTTGAATTTATTGAGGACTATGGTAACAGATTTTTTTGCCCACTTAGCTTTGAACTTAAAAAGAAGCTGTGGGTATGAACTGGGGGGAGCCCCCGCCCAATGCACCTATGAAGAATCCCAAAAATCACTTTAATTTTTGAAATTGGA
Source organism: Abscondita cerata (assembly GCA_030710515.1). Lineage (NCBI taxonomy): Eukaryota > Metazoa > Arthropoda > Insecta > Coleoptera > Lampyridae > Abscondita > Abscondita cerata. The sequence goes on along the minus strand of JALBCR010000435.1, from coordinate 202,122 downwards.
GAAGCAGCTAAGATCATGGAACTGGATTGTATGATCTCTAGATTTGACACCTTTAGACATATCAAACAGTACACAGGTGAACACGAGAGAAGAATTAGAAACACGATTACGAGCAGCATTCGATCGACTCTCTCCTACGCACAATAACACTGGAAGGTGTTCCTTACGCTTAACATAGTGCTTGAATGCAAACGACCACCTCATTTCAAACATTTATTATAATTGTTTATTTATTCGTATGGTACATCTTTTATTATTGTAAAGAAAGTTTAAACCCTGCAAGTGGAAGTGGTTTGCAAAAATAAACTCCCATTTAGGTTAAGGACAACTTAGTGTTGGTGCTTCATCAGCCTTAGTCAACGAATTTAGGTAGTTATGTAGCATTTGCGGTACACAATTTTAATTATAATTAATGTCTAAGGCCTGATAAAGCAACTATATTAAGTTGCAAAATGTTGCATTTAAACAACATTTCAGTTTTTTGGTACAACGCTACTCCCAATTACAGGCATTTACATCGTTTTTACCATCTGTCAACTTAAATCATAAACGTCTTTGAAAGAGGTAACTAACAATTTAAACATTTATTATAATTTGTTTCTATTTTTTTTTTTCATCCATTTTTGTCAACTGAAGAAAATTTGGATATTTAGGGTTATTCGGGTAGAAATAAAATATTTTAAAGATATGTCCAGTGAGCACATAACAAAGTGCCAGGAAGCTAAAATAAGCAAAATAAGCTCAGACGTTTAAACTGATTTTCATTTGTTTCAGAGATAATTAGGTTTTATTTTTAAACAGTCAATCAAGTTAAATTTGACAACGTTATCCTAAATGTCAATTTCAAACAAAATATTAATTAGATAAATGTCATATAATGTGTTTAGAACGTGTAATACCACTTTCTAGTAAATTTTGTCACCAATTCGATCACGATCACAAGCAATCACAAATGATGTTATACGGTAGTGCAGAGATCTCAGTCGGTTGAGTGTAATGGTACATAGGATCTGTGAAGTTTCAAATTAGCGCCAACTAATCCCTTGAGGCATTGCCTGAGGTAATAAAAAGTTTCAGATGACAAAAATCAGTTAATCGAGTTAATAGGCTATTTATGTAACAAATCCATAATCTACGTTTTTATGGACGAACCACAGAATTATGGATGAACTCCGAAGAAGCGAGGCCATAACTGTGGCGACACCATAAAACGTTGTTTTATAAAACAGGGTGTAACTGAAAGACGTGGCCAAACTTTAAGAGCGTAATATATGGATTGAAAAAATGAAAAAGTTTTTATAAACATGGTTCCGGAAATCCTTCCTAAGGGAGATACAGCCCTTTGAAATTTAGTAAGGATTTACAGTTTTTATTTTATAACAAAAGAACGGTGGTGTCGAAATGAACAAAAGTAACCACTCTAGATGTACTTTTCATTGTGATTACATTGGTGTAAATTTTATTTTGATAGGATGTTAGGAAGGGTAGTTTTGTCTAAGGCTGGAAGTATTTTGCACCCCAAATTTATTATTTCGGGTCTTTTTGTAAATTTAATACCAAGTTTAGCATCTTTCGGGTTTTATACGCAAAAAAGGTACTCATCTTTACATTATTTTAATTAAAAAAACACACAAAATTGAAACATACAAACATACAAATCAGAGCAACTGCTGGAAATGGTTGCCTTCAGCTACAATACAGGCTTGACAACGTCGAATCATCGACAGCCGGACACGCTCAAGAATTCCAGGAGTATTCCGAATTACATCAAAACTGTTGATGATACGTTCACGAAGAACATGAACGGTAGGAACTGAGTAGTATAAACTATATTTTTTAGGTGTCCCCATAAGAAGTAATCTAACGGGTTCAAAAACCGTGATGGTCACGCAACAGGTCCTCCTCTGCCAATCCAACGATTCGGATAATTATGGTTGAGGAATTCTCTAGCAACAAGACTAAAATGGGCCGGAGCACCATCGTGCATAAACCATAAGTCACGGCGTATTGCATACGGCACCTCGTCCATAAGCTCAGGTAGATTTTCTTCTAAAAATCCTATAATTTTGTCCATTTAATGTTTCTGGCAAAAACATTGGTCCTATTAAATAATCCCCTACAATACCGCCCCAAACGTTACACGAAAATTTTGTTGATGTCTGGAATCTTGAATAGCATGAGGATTGTTGTCAGCCCACAAATGGTCGTTATGAAAATTTATAATTGAATCTCTGAAAAATTTTGCCTCATCCGTAAAAGCACTAAACACTGAAAATTTGGATTAATGCATTGTTGTAAAAACCACTGACAAAATATCACTCGTGGCCGAAAATCAGCTTCAATAAGAGCCTGCACTCGCTGAATGTGGTATGGGTACAATAGCTGTTCATGTAGAATTCTCCATACTGTCATATGCGAAACACCTACTTCTTCAGCTACCTTGCGCGTGCTACTTTTTGGAGTCTCCATAATTCTGTTGAGTACATCCTCTTCTAATGCCGGTGTTCGTGTATTTCTTTGAAGCCCACAATCGCCACTATTACGTTGGAAAGATCCTTTTTCACGAAGACGACGATGGACTGACGCAAAAGTATTCTTATTTGGGCATATTCTATTGGGATACGTGGCAGCATACAACCGACGAGTCAAATTTGAATTGCCATTTGCACGTCCATAAGTGAAATGAATATCTGTCCATTCTTCGTTGGTAAAATTCATTATGTTAATTAATTAAATTAAGTACCTTCTAACTTTAACAATAATTAATAACTTATAAATTATAATAGTAACTGTCACACTTGAAATAAAATCGCAGCCTGTCGGTGAATCAATCTGCAACGTAAATCATCAAAAATATACCTTACTATAAATGTATTTATTAAACTAGGGTATAATTTGAATACACTACAAACGAAATTACGAAATACAATTCGTTGTTGCCCTTAATGTGAACAGTAGACTCGTCCGTTTCATTTTCATTCACGGCGCAGGTCAAACGGTTCTTTATATTTCAATCGTCACCAACTGTCACTTACTTAGTGAATAAAATCGCAGTCTGCTCGGATAATAGCTGCTGTAATTCATTATTAAAAATTGTAGTGCAAATAAGTTTTAAGTCCAATTTTTCGAAAACCGTTGTCTCTAGCGATTTAAAAGATGAGTACCTTTTTTGCGTATAAAACCCGAAAGATGCTAAACTTGGTATTAAATTTACAAAAGACCCAAAATAATAAATTTGGAGTGCAAAATACTTCCAGCCTTAGACAAAACTACCCCTTCCTAACATCCTATCAAAATAAAATTTACACCAATGTAATCACAATGAAAAGTACATCTAGAGTGGTTACTTTGTTCATTTCGACACCACCGTTCTTTTGTTATAAAATAAAAACTGTAAATCCTTACTACATTTCAAAGGGCTGTATCTCCCTTAGGAAAGATTTCCGGAACCATGTTTATAAAAACTTTTTTCATTTTTTCAATCCATATATTACGCTCTTAAAGTTTGGCCACGTCTTTCAGTTACACCCTGTATAGTATTGGCAATCTTACTTTGGTTGCACGTTATTAACACTAGTGACGTATTTGCCAAAAACGTTGTCAGAGTTGCGCACAGCTGTCTAAGTAAATTTTATAGGTTATAATTTAAAAAAAAAACACTTTTAGAGGTTTTCTTTAATAATTCCTTTTCAGTTAATTACATCCAAACTGTATATTAACATATGCGCACTTCAAAAGATAAACAACACAAATTAATTTTGACAGATACAGAGACGCTCATAAACATTCGGCAACACTGTGTCAACATTTTACACAAGAAAAACTTGGCAACTTTCAATACACTATACAAAAAAAATTTTTTGGCGTTAGATTGATATGAATTTTTACGTCATACGCGACGTGCAACCGAAGTAAGATTGCCATTACTGTAATGACAAAACCCACATTACCTATATAGGTTATGAAATATAATACATACCTGAAATTACGTTAATGTTAACTTTAAAAAAAAAGAAAACTAGAGTTTACTATTATAATATTTGCTAATTTCAAAAATAATTAAATTTGTTATTTAGGTCAAAATCTAAAACTCGCACTGATGTAGATGGTTTTTTTAAACTACATCTTAAACACGACGTAAGAGATTGTTCTATTTTTTGCAACTACTGGTTTTAGTATTCACGTTTCAGGCATTAATTACAAAAACAAGTTCAGTGGAATATTTTTGCAATAAAAAAACAATTTCCACTAGAAAACTCCAGTAATAAAAATGTTTCAAATACTTTGAATTCAAGTTTGTAGAATAAAATTACTTTGGATTTTGTCCAAATGCTTGCATTCTAAAAACCCATATTTGTGTTGACGTTAATCAATGACAAAACAATTAAACGTAAAATTAAAAATACTTACAAATTACTCACGTTCTTCAACACACTTTTAAGTGCGGCAATTTTCATTGTTATGTTAAGTGGTAGGTGTTACACTTAATTATATTATTGGCACTGATATATTACTTGGCAAACGTTAACGTAGTTGGAATAAATAATTAAAGTTGCCACGTGCATAGTAATTTTCTCTTAAGTTTTTATCGTATTTCATTTTTCAACAATAACAACAACATATAATTACCATACATTATTTTGCATAGTTTACAATAAAACAAAAACAATAGCAAGTGTGTTTTATTGATTTTCATTATGTTACAAGCATAATTAAACTTTTAATAATTGATATTAATTGACTCCAAGAATATAAAAGAAAAATTTTTTTTTAAAGCCACGTTTTTCAATATTGGGCAAAAGTTAACTGGTGTCGCTAGAAAATGGTCCGATTTGTGCTTTTCTAAATAACAAAAAGTCACTGGTTGACATTTTATTTAAAATAGGTAATGTGGTCGTGTGTAGTCGATAAAAAACTTATTAGTGGCGAGTATTCTAGTAGAAATTACTACGCGTAAGTTGGTTTGTCAACTTTTCGTTTGTACCAAGAATTCCGTCAATTCTAACCGATTTCTGAAAACAAAGTGTCATTGCATTTGCAAATGAAAAAAGGGCTTTTAAAATGATATGCCACAAGTAGGGTAGTCTTATTTGAAATTTTAAATTTGGGGTTGCTAGGCATTAGGTGGATGAACGTGCCGAGTTGACTTGACTCAAAATGACTCCTTTCAAGAACAAAAATCAACGTGTCTCGGCGAATTTCGAAATATTTTTTAGTTTCACATTATAGGGGGGTGGGTCAAGTTTTCGTTGGGATATCCTGTATATAAAAATTGGTATAATTTAATATGGTAGTTACACAAATGAGTATCCTGCTGTAAATTTGCAAGAGGTTGTACAATAGCAAACAAACACTGAGAACCACTCGACAGCTGTTTTGTCCTTTTGGGACTCTTACTGCAAGCGATTCGAGATTTTTTATGCTAACGCTTATGTTGGTTATAATTATCGAAGGATCGACTTATCTAACTGCTTTTACATACCTGTCGACAAAATTGAATATTCATTTTATAAAGTAAGAAATCTTGTATTATGGTAAAAGTTAGCCAAAAAACTGTACCGAATATTTACAAGATTCTATTGAGGAAATGGAGTATTTAGAAAACAATGGAATTAAGATTATCAACAAACATTTCGCCGTGAAGCTCGGCGCTTTAATATGTGATGCTCTCAGCTAGTCGTTCGTATTACTTGTTAAAGGTCATAACTCTTCCGTTGGATGTAATAAATGTATGGTGGAAGGATCATTTACTGAAAAATGCATGACATTTCCAGACTTAGATGCACCGTTAAGAACAAATACTAATTTTAGGTCAAGGATTCAAGAGGATTATCATAAAGGAACTAATGTTTTTGAAAAATTAAAAGAATTTGATATTATTAGTGAAGTACCGCTGACTACATGCATTTGGTCCTTCTTGGTGTTACTAGAAAAATTATTTCTTTGCTTGTTAATGCAAAAATGGGAACTAGACTTGTAAAACCAAATTGGAAGCTTCAATAATCTATACTTATCTGTAACTCCTTATATAACAAACGATTTTGCAAGAAAACCAAGGAATGTTTCAACAATTGATAGGTGGAAAGCAGCCGAATTACGATTATTCTTGTTATATGTTTCTCCATTTGTTTGCAAAAAAATATTAAGCGCAGAACAATATGAACACTTCATGAAATTACATGTTGCAATACGAATACTATGCTCTAAATCACTATGCCAGGAAAAACGATATAACAGTTTTGCTTCTAGTCTACTCAGACAATTTGTAGAAGAATATGGTGAATTTTATGGTGAATATAATATTACTTACAACGTGCATTCACTAATTCATTTACCTTGTGATGTCATACGATTTGAATTTGAGATAACTTTAGTAGTTTCCATTCGAAAACTACATAAAAGAAATAAAAAATGTGTTCAGTCTTCAAGTTTGCAATTACAACAAATAGTCAAAAGAATTCAGGAACAACAACATAAAACCGAAAAGGATTGTTTTGTAAAAAATGCTACATTTAATAATTGAACAAATCAAATTTTAGAGATAATTATTCTTACCATTACAAATTTGTAACATTTAAATCTATTATTATACATGTAAATGAACCTAATAACGTATTTATACTAAAGGACGACACCATCTTTATAGTAGATAAGATTTGTTCCAATGATGACAGTAATATTGATATATTTGGAAAACTTTTTTGAGAAGTACATTTTATTATAATCAACCTTTTGATTCCCGAATTATAGAAATATTCTCCATTTCAAAATTATCAGAGCCAATAAAAATTGTTGCAACTAATATTAAAGGAAAATGTTTAAAGATACCAATTAAGAGCAATGAATTTTAATCATTCAATTGCTGCACGATTTGGTTATATAAACTTGATTATTAAGATTTTTTTAACTTTTGTAAATACTTTATGTAAAACTTATCTATTTACATTGTACTTGCAGTACTTTTTTGTTTATTCATATTGCTTACAACAAATATTTAGCGGCCGTTTTAACGAATATGGCAGGCATTTACTGTTTATAGATATGTATTACATAAACTAATGTTTTTCCTTACAGTTTATGTACAGTGTCATATCGTATGATAATGGGGATTTGGAAGCAGTACCTACAGTGTGGCTAAACCAAACCAAAATGTTATTATAGACCTTCTAAAAGTTACAAAATATAACTTTACTAATTAAGAATTGTACAAGGCCGAATCAGGATTGGCAATCATATTTATTTCTACTTCTTCACACTATTACTGACAAATATTTTAGGATCTTATGCGGATGCCAAGCGCAAAGTTAATAAACTTGTAGATAATTGTAGCTCCTCCACGTCGTCACAGGAATTTGGAAAAGGGTATCGTCGCAAAAGAGTATCAATAAGAATGATATCAACCGACAATTCTGAGCTGGCATATATGCCACCAATAGCCGAAATTGAGGAAACGGCTTGATGTATCTTTAATGGATTTATCAAATTTACCAGTTTCATTTCTAACAGGTTTGTGTTTTTATTTGATATACAATTTAAAATTTTTATTATTTCTAATTTCTAGATAATGTAGAAACCAACAAAAAAATTGACCACTTATTAGCAACTGTAGATGTATTGCTGAAAGAAGTCGCATCGTTAAAAATAGAAATAAAGGAAAATAAATTAATTCAGAATTTTCGAAGTGCTACAAATGCAACTGAAGATCATTTATCTGAAGTTGATGAGACAAAAAAATTTAAATTTCTTATTGAAAATTTATCGGAATTTATTTTTTGTTAATGAAGAGTTAGTTGGAAATGAAGATCTTAAAAGGAATTTGTAAGAATATAAATATGTCATAGTAAATCCCTGAATGATTGTTATTGTAGGTCTATAAAATGAAGTTATTAATTAGTGGGAAAAGTGATGATTTTGTCAGAAGGATGTTGGATCATTGCTTCTCAAAAAGATTTTGCTACCAAAGTAGCATGGACATCCGCAAAGGGAAATATTCCAATAGGCGATTCTAAAATTATTACGTACATGGATTGTAAGAAATATTGTTTTTCACTAAATGGTTATTAACTATCATTTTTTAGTGATCTGCCGTAAATACAGTGATCCAAATTACACTACTGTAATGTTCAAGAAATGTGTTTCGGGTTGGTTGCGAAATGCTACCAGCAGACTAAAAAAATCAAAACTGTTACCAATTCTACCAACAATTTGACATTAAATATATGATGTGTATTTTGGTAGTATTACTGATTTTTTAAACATTAATTTGTACTTATAAACAATAAGTACCATTCTATACTAGTTTTATTTTAAAAATGCACCTTTATTTATCAATGGGTCCAGAATAATATTAGATTAATTACAATTTGAAAATTTGATCTGAATGGATATTAATAGAAGTTAAAGTAATAACTTAAACTCTAACCATTTATTTTCTTGATTTAATTTTTAAATACATGCTGACTATAGGTTTGAGTTGATATGATAACATTATTAACGGTAGTTTATAAATTGTAAAAAAATTGTATGCATTTCTGACGATGACTTACACTATGTACAATTAAGTCGAAACTATAATCAACATTTATTAAAAAAATAAGTATTAGAGAAAATATTTAATTATAGTTTCAGGTTATAGTAATTCGATTTCTATTGAAATCATTTTAGATGCATTTAACAAATGTTTAAATTATGAATATTGAAGGAGTTTTATACATATTAAAGATATATTAAAATTGTATATTGAGATGTTTAAATTAAGTCTCATATTTATTTCAAACGTTTAATATAAACATCTATACTTTAACTTATAAACGAATTATATACATTTTGAAAATATTTAGCAAATGATTTAAAAAAGTTTGATATACATTTAAAATATCTTTGTTAGGGCGGACATGTAATGTTTTAAAATGCATTATAAATGTCAGGGCAATATTTTTCAAAACATTTAAAAGATGTCGTATACTTTTTATATGCATATTAAAAACTTAGATGTGCTACCTGGGTAGCTACATGTACGTAGGTGTTGTTTATGCATTTACATTTATCATTTGGCATTGTTTTATTTGGATTCCCAAAATGTCAACCATACTATGAATAAAAGATTTCACAGCTATCTGTTATCTCTAATAGTGATCTTAAATTGAGAAGGACTGTATGGCTCGTTTGTTATTAAAAAGATACAATTTTTGTTAAATGGGGAAAAATTCCGATCAGTTCGAAGTTATTCGGAAGAACACGAAAACTTTATTTTGAAAAATTAACATATTTCCGTTATCGTGAAAGTTATAAAAAACAAAAGTTGTTTGTTTCGTTAAAGTAAACTTATAATAATTAAAAAAGAAAAGAATTACTCTCAATCTTTGCCAAAATGGTTAACTCAAAAGCACTTTATCAACACGGCGAAGAAAAATATTAATGGCAAATATATCATCACTGAAGGTAGCAAAGGCTGGGAAAATAACTTGTACATATAACAACTTCTTGCGGAATCAGTTGCATAAAAGCTAGTTAAATCTGTGATTAGGTAACTGACTTTCTGATTGGTTAAAATTGAAGACACCGTGGGAAGCTACTTTTTCTTATTGCTTTTTTCGCTATAGAATTTTTCTAGAGTTAAGTTATAAACAAATGAAAAGTTTGTTTTAACTACTTCAATGTATAATACGAGGCGTGTTTTTAAAGTAAGTACCGTTTTCAATTTTGTCGTCGCAGCGCTGCGGTCTCGGTTTAGCGCATGTGCGTCGTGCTACATCTGTTGGAAGCCATGGACGCCATTACGGAATCTTCCGTTCAAGTCTACATCTGTTTGCGTGATTGTAAAATGCCGCCGACTGTGAAGTGCGTGCTGTAAAACGTTTTCTCAGCGCTAAAGGCTTTAAATTAGCTGACATTCATCGCCAAATCAGTGATGTTTATGGTAAAAGCATTATGAGTGATGGAATGGTGCGGAAAGGGTTAGGGCATTTAAAGATGGCCGCACAAACATGCATGATTAAGAACGAAGTGGGCGACCTTCAGTCATTACCGATGACTTGATTCAAAAGTGGAGTCTAAAGTGAAGAGAATAGACGATTCATGATTTCGTCGTTGTCTCTTCGAATCGCCCAGGCGGCGTCCTTCTTTGACGATGGAATACAAAAGCTGGTCCCACGATACGATAAGTGCCTTATTATTAGTGGAAATTATGTAGAAAGTAGAGTAAAGTATAGTCTTTCAAATAAAAAAATTTTTTGAAAAATATTTATTTGTTTTTTTATTGCAAAACGGTACTTACTTTAAAAACACGCCTCGTATATATTCTGTATGGAATTACTCTGTTGGATTTTTAGAAATCAATGAATAAGTACATGGTTTTTAGCAATCAAGCAACCAGAGAATGAAGTTATACTCGATGCTTCACTAACCTTTCAGATTTGATGTTTTCATTTTGGAATTATAGATATCTTTTAAATACCGTACGTTTGACGTTCTTTAGGGAACAATTTGTTCAAAATGATTAATAAAGTGTTGTCAAAACTGGATCAATTTCCTTTCATTAAAGTCAATTACTAATAAAAGTACTTTTTTTCCATTACTTTCAGTTCTATGCGGTATCTGAAAGAAAGTGGATTATTCACGGGCACCACATGAAATATAGGTACAATGACCATTGTGACCTTTTTGAAAATATAATCTACAATAACTAAAGTGGGTGTCTTGCGACATCTCGTGTAAACATTGACACGTGTGAATAGTATAAACTAAGAAAAATGCCACAGTTAACTGTATCGACATGTGTGTTAAAGCGCATGGCGCTATCTAAGCCATAGATTTAATGCTTGAAACACATTGTCGATAAAGCCAAATATAACTTGTACGAAGCACACACGCATCAGGTGTTCTTTCGTTGCGTGTGTGCTTCTGTACAACCATGCACTATATTTACACGTGTGTTTTAAGAAACAATCTACAATCTTCCACGTTTCTTAGTCTGTGCGGCTGGGAATTTGAACTTACCTAACACCAAATGGCAACCTATAGAATCAACTGCTGATGGGTTATTATCCTTGTGTGGTTCTAGTGATCGTAACCAGACTTTTGTGATAGTTACATGTTATATGGTTGTTCTCAGTTTAATTCTCACACAAATGGAAAAGGCTCTAGTTTAGATTTAATCTTTACTAACATTGAGAATATATCTGTTTCATCTTGCCATGTAATGTAATATTTATGATCCAGCATTAAATGTAGTAATTTGTCGTCTAGTCAATTTTATAAGAATTTTAAATCAGCAGTTTTAATGATATTAATTACTTTTTAAGTAATATTAATTGAGCGATGTTTTTATTCAAAACTTTTGATGAAAGTTGACGCTTTACCATATAATATTTACAGCAATAGACATTTTTGTAATAGTTTGATAAAATACATTATCGTTAATAATTTCCAAAAAAGAACACACAAATACAAAACTGGTTTTGTTGATGATTATACGGTTTGTAGTGATCTAAGGTCAATATGTAAAGATACTATTTCTGCTAGTCGACGTGCATTTCTGGACAACATTGAAGATAATATCAATCAGAAATCTAAATATTTTTGGTCATACGTTAATAGCAAAAATCTGAAAATAATATTCCAGAGGTCGACTATATTTCAATGGTGTAAGCGCAGATAATTTAGAAAGTATTTGTGACTTAATATGTAACAGTGTAGTACACAAGTTGAGTAGATCCTCTGCTCTCAGTGCTGTCTTTCCTAACTGTGTATGCTGACTTAGGATACATACACATCCCGTTGATGACATTGTTAAGAACTATATCAAAACTAACAATGAATTGATCTTGGACCGGATGAGGATTTACCTACTGCTTTTGTAAACTTTGTTCGTCTCGCTATCTTATTCCGTTAAAATTATTTTTGACAAATCTTTTAAATCAAGCATTTATCCGTCTCCGTTATCGTGGCATTAGCATTTTTAAAGATTTTTGAATCCATTATTTTTGAATATATATGTATGTCTGTATCTATAAAAAATCTAATCATAGACGAACAACACGGTTTTATAAATTGTGACATGTACTAACACAAACTTATATTAATTTACTCAATATATTAGTAACAATCTCGATTAATGGTTACATTCTCGATTGCATATTGCCGATATTTCAAAAAAAGGTGACGCCATCTCTAGGATAGATAGAAAAGTAAAAAGTAATTCGGATTGACTTAGTAAAATTTTCGTAACGCTATCCGTATTCAAGATAATAGGGCTTAGAAAGAAAAGAATATTATACCCATTTTTACGATTTTGCCGAAACTTCACTTTGAACATTGTAATGAAATTTTTATACGAGTATGTTTGGAGCCTGATACATTCGTTCAATTTGTTTTTATAACTGATTCTCATTCAGGCTCTAGTTACACGGTTCCTACCGTAGTGATTGAACATAACTTATTGAGGTCATATTTTTAAGATGAACTTAAACATTATTTTACTCCAAACAGGTACTCTTGGTAAAACTTGATTACTGTATTACCGTTTTCGGAATATTATGATTTGAAAATTATGAAGTAATAATCGGTTATAACTGGTATAAAGTAATCATAAAGTTATTAATTAAACAACAAATCATAAGAAAATTAAAATAAAATTCAATTAGAGTAAGTGTTCAAAATGTTCTCCGTTTTTTTAATTTTTTATCATTACTTTATACCAGCATAAGTTATTACTTTATAATTTTCAAATCAAAATATTCCAAAAACGGTACACAGTATTGAGTTTTACCAAGGGTACCTTTTGGTGTAAAATTAATTGATGTTTAAGAACACGTGAAATTTTAATTAATAAATCTAGCTTTAAAGATTTATGTTCAATACTACTTGGTACGAACCGTGTAACTAACGCCCTCTATAAGAGTCAGATATAAAAACAAATTCATGGAATGTATCAGCTTCTAAAACATATTTCTATACCACTTCATTTGTAAATTCTGTGGCTTGGCCTTTTGCTAACTGTTACCTGTGTTTCTCTATTGATGAAATTGTCAAACTACCTTACATGAAGTTACTGTTATTTTAATAATAACATGAACTGTGATTATAAAAATAGGTAAGGCGTTTCCATTTAAAAAAAATTGATTTTTGACGAGTTTTTCAATAAAATCTTTACCTTCCTTGTTTGACCACCCTGTATTAATATTTATCATAATGGCATAAAGAATCTGTTAAAGTAATTCTTCTTCTACAAAGAAGTCACCTCAAATTAAATAATACGAGTACCCGTATAGGTAAAATTGATACTTCAAAGTTGGCCTGCAATGTTATTTTGGACATAAAATCTTGAAAATCAGAAAACGGCTAGACTTAGGTTTACAATATTATACATCGAAAATGTTCAAAATTTGTCGTAGAATCTAAAAATGCAAGAATATATATAGGTGGTCAATTAAAAAAACAACAAAGTTGATAGTTACTTCCGGTATAACCCAAGTGTCACCATTTTGAAAATATTTTAGCTGAGTTGGCACCTGTTGACATTAGTATGTAACAAAGTTTTCAGAATGATCAAACTCAAGTTTCCGAGAAATCGATCGCGGTTATTCAACGTGACACCCTGTATACATTAATTTTTTAGCCACGCAGAAAAATTTTTCATTATTTATTATTTATAGAATCAAAAATGATTGTAAAATAAGTTTAATAATGCATAGGTAATAATTATTTTGTAAAAACAATGAAAAAACTAATAAATTACATGTCTATTTACTACTCGAATTTAGATTTAGTGTTGATCTTCACCAATTAGGATAATTTTCGTACCTAATTTATTCGAAGTTTAATGAATGTAAAAAGTAGACAAATGGAGGCAGTAATAAAAATAAATAATTTATTATTTTTTCGTTGTCATTACTGCTACAACGTGTACACATGAGCTGCATCGCATCAGTTAATTCGGTCAACGTCACCAAAAAAGTACATAATTTAAAACCTCCTGTGTAAGCAATTATTTCCGTTTTAACCAAACAAACACACATTAGAGAGTCTATTTTTTATTTAGGATGTTTATTATTTCATAAATGCGCACAATCTGCTAACGGTTTTCTTTGTGTTGAAATATTTGATTTAACTGCATTTATTTTAGTACGTTGCTGTTGTACGTTAGTGCATGCCAAACTTCCATTTTGTGGGTGTAAATATTTCCAAAACACTCGTTACGCTGCAGTAGACGTTTATTATTAACGTTACTGCAATAAATGAAGTTAGTATAGCAAATGTAGTTCTTATAATAGAATTATTAACTCGAGGTTTTGTGTTTCATTTTATGATTCAATTATTACACAAAATTAAGAAGTTACCTAAGATAAATGCTTTCGTAAAAGTACTCAAAAACAAGTACGTAGGTACCTTTTTTTACCCAATATCAATATCGATTTTCAACATTAATAGAAAAAGGCTTTTGAATGACGTCAGCGTCTAAGTAGCCATAATTGAAAACCAAGAATACGGATACAATAAATTGATTCGTTAAATGTGAATGGTAGACAAAACTTTGTACATCTATTAACCGTATTGGTTGCGATGTAGAGTTCTGTGTTTAAATTAATCTTTTGTAGTTTTTAGTAGTAGCGTTAGAGTATTAGCAATCTTCAGCTGTCGAGTAATTAATTTAATGTTAAAAAAATTGTCAAACTAATTATGGAGGAAAAACTTGTGTTAAACGGACAATATCTCTCTCGACTTTCTTTTACGTCATACAGTCAAAAAAACGACTGCTATGATTAACCGGCTAGTGTTTCTCTCTCTTGGGTAGTGAATTACGTGATTCACACCCAAAGAAGGTGCCAACAGAGAACACTAACTGAGGCGGAATTTGCTATCAAAAGAGACTATCGATAAAGTAAGACAAGAAGTAATCAGACCTTTATGAAAGCAAACCTCAAATCGTAATTAAATAGAAATGCTGCTAAGAAACTTGAAGACCGACAGATAAAGGTAATGCGACAGTGCTGCTAAATAAAGACAATTATCGAAAGAAGATGGATGGAAGAAGAAGATATGCAGAAGAAATTGTTACCAAAAGCCGCAAGACCATCCAAAATATATTAGATACCTAAACTACATAAAGATGAAGTACCGCTATTATTTTTATTATTTTGTGAATATCTAGTGTACCCTCGAGACTAAGGCCCAATCGAGAAACGTCACTCACTGTAAATTGAGTGAAGGCAACACATTAAGTGACTTCCATTTGCAAATTGATAGAGTTGCTTAATTTGAGTGCTCTCTTCACTCAATTTAAAGCTGGTAGACGTTTCTCGATTTGACTAAACCTACAGACATTTTCACTAACGTACCTACAGAAGATGCATTGATTATACTAGCAGATCTTAAACTACAAGAAGATATCATCAAGTTAATAGGACCCTTGCTTGTCTACAACATTCTTCTTGTACGACGGAAAATATTATAAACAGAAGATTGGCACAGCAATGAGAGGTCATCTGACAACTGTTACAGCCAACTTATTCATGAAGGCATTTAAAGCTGAAGCTGTAGAATCTAGTGATCTGAAACCGACGTGTTGGCTCAACAACATACATATATACAAAAGAAAACCCACACGGCACATGTCATCGTCATCCAATGCAGAACAAGACTTTCATGAACCCGTTACTCTCCAGAGCCAAAACCATCAGCGATAATCAACATCTAACCAATGAGAGGATGCACTATGTAGAACCTCTTAAAAAGAATGGTTACACAAACATCGAAATTGGGACTTACTGAGAATATAGGAAAAATTCTAAAAAAACAGAAAAACCAAGTTGCCCTTTAAAACCACTACATCAATCCAGCAGCAGGTATCTATCAACAATGAAAGTTAAGTTAGCAAGAACTAGAAAAGAGGCTACAAGATGACACGCCAGTGTGAAAAGTGTTACGTTGGACAAAGAAGAACAATTAAAAAAAGAACACGAAAAGAAGTAAGATTAAAAGAATTGAACAAGGTGCAGTAGCAGAACATGTGTGTGTGTGTGTGTGACACGAAATGGATTTCGACAGCATAGATGTGATAACCATACAGAAATTACAGGAAGAGACTCGTCAGGAAAGCAATAGAAATAGAGAAACCCAAGACGGTTAATAGAGAAAGAAATATAGGCTATCTTAGTGATTCATCTGAAAACCTGTTACATCAAACTGTAACCGTCAATGGAGTGAAAAGGACACGATCGGGTGCCTATAATGCCTATATAAGAAGAACGTAGCGAACCGTGTAAGTTATTAGTAATTAGTCTTGAAATATTAAACAGATTTTTAAAAATTTAATAATGTTTTTTATATAAAATGTAATGTAATAATCAACATGTTATTATTTTATAAGATTTTGAGTTTCATTAACTGATCTGATTATTTGAAGAAAATCGAAGGGTAAATCCCTGTCAAAAATTGTGTACACTAGACATCCCTTTTGAGAAAGATATACCCTCATTTTTTTTTAGTGATATCCTCAGAGGATACCCATGATTTCTCCGATATCGTATGATATCCCCTTGAAATCCTACGACCCCATTGTCATCATTTAATCTTAAACAATAATTAATTTCTTGTCTTTAATTTTCAAAACAAAAGAATTATTCGGCCTTGACAGCCTTTAGTTGGAATAAATATTTTATAAACAAAGATGGTATTTATAAGTAAGTACATAATTTTATTATGAAAACATCAGTAAAAAACAAATACAAAATTCAAAACATAAAAATAGTCCTACTTTAGTTGGTGAACACTTTTCTTTACTTCAATCTTTCTTCTTTTCTTGCGTTGTTATTTTGGCAAAACCCAATTCAATTTTTTTTCATATATCGCGATGTGTACTCTAAGTTGAGTTATTTAAGTGTAATATCTGAAGCGCTGTCTACGGACGCATGAATTTTAACCTATAACTTTTGACCTTAAGGTAATAATGTATACAAAAGATGTATTTGGATTGGCAATAAAAACAAAAATTAATTTTGAAGTTTGGGAAAGTGGGTGTGGCCAACCTTCCAGAGTTAAGTTAGAGTTTCACAAACCCTTGCATCCAGACCTTAACAAAATCCTCTATCGAATGGTGTATTTAGTTTTTTTAAACACCTTTGATAAACCAATAGACAGACAGAGATTTCAAGGAAATTATAATAACTAGATTATATTAATTTTGGGTTTATGCTATTCTGAATTTGAATTACTTTTATTCGCAAATTTATCAACAAAACCCTTTTGGCAAAGAATATTTTTTCCACGACATACTTAGAAAACAGATGTTTCTTCTCAACAAATAGTGAGAGAAACTGTTTTCCCTCACTAGTGAGGAAAAATGTCATGTTGTTTATAACTTAATTAAACAATTTAATTTTGCTACACAAATAACTATTATTATTCAGTCACTTTTGTTTAATTGAGTATCTTATATTTCGACTTTTAAACATTGTTACCCTACATTTATTGGTTAGAATTGCGCGGCTAGCTACGTTGCGCTATGACAGGTTGACACTTTACCCAGACCACAGAATAAATAGACGAAACTATTGTAACTCTCTGATTGTTGACTTTTGCTTTTACGTACGAAATTGTGACAAATTGTTTGGGTTGTTTGATTGGTTTTTTGGGGAATGTCGTGAAAAAAATGTTGTGTCTAACACATAAGGAAAGCTTTTTCCACTTTCACTCTAACTCCAGCTCAAGGGAAAAAAGAATCGCTTGTTGGACAAATAACTATTTAATTCAGAACATTGTCCTTCTTTTTGCAAATTTTCTGCAAAATTTTGATCTTTTGTCCAAAATGTTTGTGAGTAAAATGTCGGTGAAAATTAGCATACAACCATCCAGGCTTGTTATTTTAATTTTATTTTTTTGATTCTTGAAATATTATATTTTCCTTTACAAAAACACTCTGTCAAACAAACTAACTTCGCATTGCCATAACGCTTTATTTTGAATTTGACACATTTGAATTTCTCGTTACAAATTATCCCTTCTTCACTGTACTATCGTTTTAACCATTGTTTTGATGTTAAGGCATTCTTGTAATTGATTGTGATATATCCCATAGGTGTACACAAGATATTCCCAGTGATTCACCCTCAGAAAATATAAAGTTGCAATAAATAAATACAACGATACATCGACTATCAATATTACTAGAAATACATCATCTCCCGCAATGTATAACGTCACATAGATACAAGCAGTAGATTCTTCTAACGTGTTAGTGTTTCCTTCGGTCACCGATAGATAGCGTTATGCGTTGGCTTTCCGGTTTCGTCATTGATTGAATATCGCGAAATAATGTTATCACAGACGGAACAACGCAATAATTAAATTTTTTTTTAATTTTTAATATGTTATTTGTATAAATATTACTAGGATATACTATTCAGTTTGTTTAAATTAAATTTTAATTTTAAGTTGATTGTTGGATGTTGTGTGTAGCGAGCTAATAGACGGCTGGGAATTTGTGCCAGTAATTCGGATCATCTGGGCGTTATGCATTCGGGGGATATGATGTATTTCTGATATTGCACTTATAAACAAAATTTAAGTACAAGAAAAAGCACAAGCTGTTTTAATCTATAATATTTTGTTGTAGTTGGTATGAGGCAATCATAACTACATTTGCGTGTTGATTTATTTAATATATTCTGATAATTGAAGTTTTTTTTAAAGTTGCCAGAGTTGACTAGATAAAGGAAGAATACTTTTACACTTTTCTATGAGATTTTTATTTATTTATTTCCCAAACAGGCTAAAGCCCGATTACATGGAAAAAGCAAAACAATCATAATTTATTAACTTGATTATTATTTGCAAATTATCAGAAAAATAGGAACTAATAACTTAATTTTAAATTTCTTTGTAATGTACGTATTCTCTTCTTAAATTGATTCAAGAAAATTCCATATATATATATATGTGTGTTGATATTAAATAATTTAATAGTTTTTAACGTTGAAATTAGTGGCATTCCTATTCGTATTTTGAAACGTATCCAAAAATAATGTATCGTATTTCTATTTGTTTCTTTTAATTTAAAAGAGTGTTACCAACTCATTACATAGTCAATAATGTTATTTACAACTTTATAACCCAGTAATGCTATACTGATCGAACGTCTGGAATCCAACAACAGATCAAAGCTGCTTCTTAAGAATCTTGTTCTTACGGTTTTATAATTTAAATATTCACCATGTTTTCTGCAGGTATCATCAAAAAATATTTTTTGAATTTTTTCTGAGCTCTGTATTTGATAAGTTTTTGGATTCCAAATGGTCGAACAGTAGTTCATCTTCAGCCATACTAGCGCGTTATACAGAATTGTCATGACATGAATTGTATGTTCCTGAAATCATAAGTATTTCTAATAGTAAAAAAAAATGTGACGATTTTCGCGCTTCGTTTACTATTTTGCCTGTATGTAAATTGTAGTTTAAGGTAGGGGTCATTAATATTCCTAAATCTTTGACATTGATATTTTTGTTTAAAACATAATTTTTCAGTGAGTATTTCACATGCAGAGGACTACTTTTTTCTGCTAAAAGTTACAACTACATTTACTGGTATTGAAGTATAATCTGTTATTTACACTCCACTCGTGTAACCTTTTTAAATCTTGCTATTACTACTGAAGGAAGATAGTGAGGAAGATGAATAACAAAAAAAGCAACGGTCCAAGATTACTACCCTGAGGGATTCTCGAGTTTGCGCTTTTATAGTTTGACCAGTGGCAGCTCGTGGTCGAAATTATAGGGAAGAGTTAATTATTAAAACCATTAGTATGAAATTTTAGAAATTAGGTATTTACCTATTTTTATAAATTAAATCAATTTTTTCTGTTCTTTAAATTTGTACTTGTCTGGACACTTCGTCATAAAGCACTTTTATTTTTAAGTTCTTCTAACAGTTCTTTTTGAATAGATATATTTGCCAAAGAAGATAATCTGTCTTGTGGAGATTGTATTTCTAGAATAATTTTTCATTCTTTTCAAGCAAGAAAAGCTTCTTTCTACAGGTACGCTCTGTTGACGGAATTCTTAACATTAGGCAAAATAGTTTATAAGCTTCTGAAAATGTTCTTATTTTTATGTATTTTTATAAATAACTGTTGTAAAGATGTATTGTAAATTTTCATCTGAATACAAAGACAACGTTCATTTTTAAGTTGCGCACTTTTAGTAAATAAGTTGTTTGTAAATTTCGAGAGCATCGGAAGGAAAATTAGAATTATACTGTTGAAATTTTGCTGAGTCACCAAGACAAACAAACTTTAGGTCTTGTGTCAATTTCAGTCAAAATATGATCCCAGTATTTCGTAAAAACAAAACTCTATATCTTGTGCGAATGTCATTTTGATTTAAACCAGAATATTGACCCTTACAAAAATCGAACTGGGTCTACTTTTACTTTAACCCAGTCTTGTACAATTACACTAGTTTGTATTTGAAGACCACCGAGTGTCTGTAATAGGGAATTCGCCAAGCAGATTATGACTGTAGAAGCAGTGATCGCTTAGCTTAGTCATAAAAAAGGGTATTCCACTAATTTTTTTAAAACTTTTCTGTAAGAGGGAGATTAAAACGGTCCGCCAAACAGTGTACAAATACAGCTAGTAGAATCTTGCCTTTGTGTTTCATTTGATGCCCGTTTAGTGCGCATACATCACTAGCTCCGTCGTAACACTGGCCTACTAACTTAGTACTGTAATCAAATGGAGTGAGTATTTGATCAATCATTTACATAAACTTTCTGAAGTTCTGTCGGCACTAACATCATGAAAACCTAAGAATCGTTCGACCAGCGTACTTTCTGAATTTACATACTCACTATTACAGAGCACTGAGAAGTTAAGATTAAATCAGTAGTGTCATCAACCTGCAGGGAAAAAAATATGGAATTATTAATTTCACTTTTCACCGCGTCATTTAAACAATCAGAAATGCACTCTATAAGCTCATTCTGGATAGATTTTGAATCGCCTCTAAATCATTTCTTATTTTATCATATTGATTTTTGAATTTCTGACGTACTTGTTGATATAAGTAAATGTAACAATTCTTTAAAATTTCTCCAATTTACTGAGTCAGCAGTTTCATCATGCTCGCAGAAATGCTAATTCTGTTTGTCGAGAAAAATGTTGCATTAATCACTCCTTCCATAATTAACCTATTTAATCAAACATTTTCATTAAATTGTTCTTAAAAAATCTGGCGTTTTCTTTTAAAGCGTCTGCAATATTCATCGTATTTTTTCAAAATTTTCTCAACATCATTTCGCATTTCTATGGAAAGATCTTGTGGCGTTTATTAAATCGACAAATCCGTGTTTATTCAAGCTCGGAAAAACTCGACAAATTCCTGCTACAAGCAATGCATCAAAACTAAGAAAATTGTAACGCTTCGGAAAAGTCAAGTGACAAGTGACGGCTCGTCAAAATCTCCATTCACGCATGTACGACGTCATCGTTGTCATGGCAACCAGCCCGAATCAGTCATATTAATTTTAGCCGCTTGGAAGATTTTTTAACGTGGGCTCTTCTGCTATAGGTCGGCAACCGCGAAAATGACACAGTCGTTCCTGCCAGCCGCGCGTAGCGCCATTTCGGTTTGCATGCAAAACATTTTTGTGTGTTTGCCTCTCAACGCAACGGCAAGCTGGACAATTGAGATTGTTAATGAATAATTTTCAGTAATAATTATGTAATTAAATAAGAAAAGTAGGTATATATTAAATTGCGTGTATTTTTAAAGTTTATCATTAACAAATCGTAAAACTATTGTGTTTGATTTTTTTTGGGGAAGTGGCTCTTCCCCTACTTCTCCCTGAATAACCGTCATGAGTTTGATCAACCACGTTATATCTTACGTGAAATGATCTATTTTTAAATATGGTGCAAGATGCTAACTTGATTTTAGAAACCCGAGTTCTGCTAGTTTGTTTAATAATAAATGATGGTCAACTTTATCAAAAGCTTTTGGAAATTAGTCATCCATCGTGTCAACCTGAGATCTTTTCTCAAAAGCAGCATGAATATCGTTTGTAAAAATAAATAAGTTTGTCTCTCTAGAACAATTTGGCATAAATCCGTGTTTATTATCGCATATATATTTCTTAACATAAGATAATATTTTTGAATACAGAATATGTTCAAATATTTTAACTGGTGCTGACAGAACAGATATTGGCCTATAGTTAGTTATTTGTAGTTTGTTCTCCTTGTTTAAATATTGAATTAACCTCGACTTTTTCCATAATATCGGAAATTCTTCAGTAGTAACAGCTAGGTTAAATATATATAAAGTAAGGGATCTCTAGTAAGAACGTATCCTTTTAATATACGTAAGCAGGTATATTATCAAAGTCCAGCTGCTTTGTGTTTTAATTTTTTTAACGCGGCGTCATAATCCTGTCGGGTAATATGATCTAATTTAAAATAGTCTGATGTACAGTGATTATTACTATGATTTGAGATTGTTGTTGAAACATCGTGTGACGCAGAGTGGTCCAAGTATACAGACTGAAAATATTTAGCAAGGTTTCTGCAGCATCTGTTTCTTCTAACGACTTTGTTTTCGTAAATGAAATTTGACATTTTTTTGTGAGATTTTCTTTTTTATTCCTTATATAATTCCAGAATTTTTGACATTCTCTTATCACTTGCCTCAACATTTGCGATATAAGTATCATAAAAGGTAGCCTCACTAACCGTTTAATCTTCTTCTTTCGACTTTCATACAGTCTTGCATATTATGGTTTCTGTAAGATTAATTTCAAGTAATGAACCAAACAGGATATTTGTTTTTGGCACTTCTATATATATATATAGCGCATTTACGTCAGTATTATTGTATAAGTGATTCTAACTTATGATACTCATCTCTCATATAAATGGAGAAAATTACATTTTTTAAGTTAGTTACCCGATAGCAAGGTTTTCAGTGCCATTAATTTTTGCGTTTTGCTTATTGTAGTAAAAAGTAGTGACGGATGATATATAACCAATGGTAAAAGTTAGTACAAAACTCATTTGTGGATAAATATTTGCTACCGGTAGTTTCAGGAACATTAAAGTCGCCACATACTAAACATATTTCAATTTAACTGTGACAATTTTGTGCGACGAAAGTGTAGAAATGTTCATAGGGTGTTAACTGAGAGTTTGGAGGCTTATGTACGGATATAAAATTCTAAATTTGCGAACTATGTTTTACCTTAACAATTAAACCTCATATTGACTGTTTAGTTTATTAACAGCAAATACTTTATAATTATTCCTTATTGCAATAAAAAACACCACCACCCCTTTTTTTGCTAGTTATTTCTTCTGATCTACTATCACATCGAAAAATATTATAGATATTTAAGTCAATTACCTCTGCATCGTGTATCGACGAAGATAAATTTGATTCCGTTATAAAAAAATTAAATCGTATCCGGATACAGATAAATTTAGATAGAACTCATTTACTTTAGTACGCAATGATCTGGCAATATGCTGTTAGTTTAAGAACCATGGAATCGTTTCCTAATAACAAATTATATAATATTTTTTTTTTTATAATAAATACAAAGTACTTATAAAGTATCAAGTATTTAATTAAAAATAATGACAAAACTAATCTATTTAAAAATGTAAAAAAAGAAAAGTAAAAATAATACGTAAACAAAAGTGTTTTTCTTCTCTTTTAATTTAATATTGGTTGTTAAAAGGCTGTTTTATCACTCGGGACCATTTCAGATTTCTAGTAGGCAGTTCACTATTTTTATTTCTTGCCACATAAACAGCTATTTGTTGTTTTTCTGTTTCTAAAACTGTTTAAAATGCACGTCATGTACAAAAAATTGACATCAACAATTCATATTATTATCTATTAATATTAATCGGCTTCCAAGTCTGGCCTGTTGCGCTCAGAAAAATTCGGCCGCAGTATATTCATTTCACAATTCTCCAAGAGTTTTCAGTATTTATCGTTTACTTAATGTTAATTTTCTCATTGATTTTTTAAGAAAAAATCAAAAAAAAGTAGGAGTTAATCGAAATTTGGATCTTATAAGAAAATCCATTTTTTTATTATTTTACGTTTTAATTAAATTAAATACAACGAGACGAAAATAAAAAAAATAGCTTCTGCACGACATAAATAATAATGTTAGCTATATGTTTTGTCCAAAATCAAAAATATTTCTAAAAATAAGCGAGATAAATTTACATAAACTTTATAGCTCCCTGAGAGAACAGCCTCAAGCAGCGCTTGCATTTTGTGATATCAAAATTTTTGCTACCATATTTACCGTTTCTTTGAGCAGAAACCATCTAGGTTTCGTTAAATCCCTCACGGATCATTATTTCTGTTCCTTTTAGTAATTTCTTGTTAAACAATACAAATTTTCTTTTTGATAACTTGTGAATTTAACTATTATCGGCCGGTACTTTTTTGTTTGTTACTCGCTAACATTTTATCGCCTGTGATTACATTTCCACTGCGTTGCGTACGATCCAGGTCATGTAAGGTTATATTCAGCTTTAAATTATTATTAAATAAGTTTAATACCTTACTATTTGTACTTTCGCCTTTTTCTTCAGAAATACCAAAAATTCTAATACAATTTCGTCTACTGTACTGCTCTTGTTGATCAATTTTTTCATCCCTGTTCCTTAACTTTTTATCTTCAATAGCTCGACTTTTTGCTTCAGTGTTTTACAATCTTGTTTTATATTTGCCAGTAACGGTTTCAAATTCAAAAATGTAATACTTTTATTTTTCCACAAAGTATACCTAGAAAAATAATGACTTTTATTTTGACAAATTTCTTGCCCTAGGTTACATTTAAAATTAGTTTCCTTCAATTTAGATCATCGCATTACGCTCCGCTTTATTTTATAAAATTTTTAGATTCTTTTTTTTTTTCACAGTAGGTCTGGTCAAGGAAGAGCTGATTAGAAATTGGGCATGGTACGACGCACCCTTCCTGTCCCTAACCACAATCATGTCCAAAACAGGTTTTGGAGGCAAATTATTACCTTACAATTCAATTTTTGTGCTTCATGACTCAAACCAATGTTTTTCGTCATGAGAACTTGCATCTTTACTTTTATTGTCATATCACTTTTGAATACCATATGTATTTGTTTACATGTTGCTACCATCCCGGAAGGGAATTACCATATATATTTGTTCGTTTGTAGGAATCGTATCCCTAAATCTTTAAAATTGTCGTAGTCTTTGTTTAACGTTGACAAAATTCGTCTAATCAACACTCATTCTGATAATGTGTTCTCGTTGTGCATTGTAATTTACAATTTAGATCAACAAATAATTTCTGTAATTTAGCCACATGCGTACTAATGTGTTCTGTTTCATCACGTTCAATTCTAAAGAAAGATTGAATTAGCATGTTCAACCGCTGTGGGCTACTGCGCTCGAATCGCGAACTTAATTTATCCGCAATTCATTTGCATTTTACACGTTAAAGAAGTTCTGCCACAGGGTTGGTCAACAATCCTGCAATTATGCTGGCAGCCTTTGCATCATTCTTTTGCAATCTGGTTTTTGATCTGCTGTAGAATCTTTTGTTAGTACAATGCAGGTTAATTTATCTTCAACTATATCTTCCAAACCGTATGCACGCAGAACCATTTTCAAGTTGCAAGTACGACGAAACATAGATGGCTCTACCGTCTAATCGCAACGAAATTTCTCAGTTTCCCCTCCTTTATTTTATGTCAGTTCCATGGTACTTGTCTCGATGCGCGTTTTTTGAATAGGAATATGAAAGTGGTTTGAGGTTCAAAGTTACTGCATTGTTACAAGATACTGCATTAATTATAAAATTAGTTACCGTAATTTTTGTAACATTGAGTGAATATGAATACGCCCGTTGCACAAATAATAAAAAGAACAGCGTAGACGCCGTAGAAATACGTTTTTTTTTAAATTTCCTACAAATAATATAAATCGTACAAGAGACTAGCAAAAAAATTGTGGAAAATTTGGTATTGCGGTTGTGAATATTGACACTCTAGGAAATAAGTTAATATGTGAAAAATTTTGTTTACCCTTAAAAATTATTATAAACAATAAACTTAAATTATTAAGTGTAAAATCAGTGCTTGTAAAATTCGAGAAAGAAGGTAAGCAAATTATTATTTTTAGTACGTACGTATATAGCGGTGAAAAGAGTTTCTAAGAAAATTAAAATTTTTACGAACTCTTTTGTTATTTGTTATTGGAACATTTAAAACTGTCATTAGAAGGTACTAAAAGTTTTGTGTGTAAATAATTTTGATATTTCAAATTAAATACAATTGACTCAGCATATCTTTTATCAGTGAATTTATGTTATTTTTTTTCTTCTTAGAATCAACTTGCGCATCTAAGCAAATTACAACCGAGGACGTCCTTCACGATTAAAAAAACTTAGAAGATTCATCTTTCCAACTGGGTTCAAAAGCGAATAAACTTTTTATGTAAATAATAACCACAATTACATGGAAATACATACATAAAAATGATGTTTTTATCATAACTTGTATTGAAGCAAATAAATTTTATTTCTTACAAATTAAATTGTTTTTTATTGAAGTTTAAACAAAATTTAAAAATACATTCGTGGCAAGATAAATTAGTTGAGTGCACATTTTTTATATTTTATTGTGCACTTACAAGTTACTTATTTTGCAATAAGAACAAACGGTTTTGGAAACTGCAGAGTTTGATTCTTGAATTATTCACGAATGTAGACACCCATGTTGCATTTATGTGATGCACTAACACAACTGAATGGTTACAGTATTAATCGTTCGTAGCAGCAGTTTACAAATTAACAGTTTGGCGATCGAGGGTGAAGGGGCATCCGTTGCTTGTGGGAGTTGTAGTTACAAAAAATATTAAAGTTTGCGTATCTTTTACAAAGTTTATAGTCAGTGCTTACACACTAGATTACAATGCGGCTTTGTCCTTGTTGACACTTACAATCATTGTTTTCTAGTACGCATCTACATTAACAATGTCGATTTTGTTAATTGTAATCAAATGTTTTCCAAATGTATTTATATTTTTATTTGTATAATATTTGTAGTGTGCCCTATATTAGTGTGTGATTGTAAAATTGTGTTTTACATTTTTCGTTATTTTTCGGGAGGGTGTTAATGACCAGGTCCGGAAACCAAAGTGGTGATTCTCAGGAACAACATGTTTTTTTGTTGACCATGGAGTACTGTAAGGTACTGATCACCTTCTATATTAATATTTGTATTAAAAATGCTTAAAAACACACACAAAAAAACTCTAACGAAATTGACGTACGTTTTGACGTTTTCAAAATTGAAGTAAATGCTTTGACAAGACGAAACAATCCACTATTGCACACGGTTTTGTCACCACACTATACAGGTTTATACTGATCTTCTGGGGCACCATACATAACACTTACATCACAATACAATATTTGTGTAATGTACCATACGAATAAATAAATATATTTTTATTTCAAATAATAACACTATTCTGGAACTCATATTTCCATGAACTGGTTCAAGGTCCAAACACTGGAAAAAGCGAAATTTAAACCAAAATTATGGCTCAGGTATGTAGACGATACGTTCATAATTTGGAACCATAGCGACCGTCAGCTAGACCTTTTCTACACCACCTGGACAACATTAAGCCATCCATCAAATTCACCATGGAGAAAGAAAGGGAATACTCATTACCATTCTTGGACGTCCTCGCAAAAAGAAACAATGAGGATATTGTGACATCAGTTTACAGAAAACCAACTCATACCGGCCAATATCTGAATTACGACTCAATACAGTGGAACAACAAAGAAAGGGATTATTAAATCTTTAGTCGACAAAGCTCACAGACTATGTAATACAGAGGTAGGACTACAAGAAGAAATCAAGAACATCAGAAGAGATCTTAAACAAAATGGTTACCCGAAACGATTTCCAAATGTTCTGTTATCTTTTCAAGCGTCTTTGATTTTAATTGTGCTGTTTGATTTTCCCTTCTTCAATCTCATTTTTCTTGATTTTTTTCTCCAACCGTATATTGTTTTCAAGTTCAACTTGATCAGTTTCACTTCTATTGTTAAATCATCGTCTCTTTCATTATTACTAATTTCTGCTTCTTTCTATACTATCTAAGTAACCTTTCTGGATTAACCTCGTCAAATTTCTTGTTTATTTCTTCTATCTGTTTATGTATAGTTTCGATTGTATACCCTTTTTATCACTTCTAACTCCATTTGCAAGTCTTTTATATTATTATTATATGCCTCAAAACCAACCATTATTATTTTCGTGGTGATTTCAACCATGATTCCTTCTATTTCTTCAGGTTTTGTTTCTGGATTTTATATTATTTCTCTTTGTTATTCCTCTCCTGCAATCCTTCTCATTGTACCTCTGGTATCTATTTTTTACATTTTTTCTGTTTTTCTATTTATTATTCAAACCTTACTTTTGTTCTCTTTATGGGTTCCTGTCCTTTAATTTATATTTAATATGTGCGAATGTGATTCCTTACTGACTTGACTGACTGAACCTTGGTTACATTTATACATTTAAATTTAAAACTACTTTCCTTCAATTTAGATCGAAATATTTATTATTTTATATCAGTAACTAACGAACTATTTCTTATTTTTTACTCTTTTATTTTGTTTTTAAAATTTTCAAAACGAGACTAATTATACCGACAACACTTATTGAATCAACTTTTACTGAATATTGTGAATTATACAAAGATGACTGACTATAAATTATTGTAGACGACGCTAAAAAAAGCTACGTCAATGAGTCGAAAGATAAGTGCAAGTTTCGAGAATTTTTATGTCAATTCTAAGAATGAAACGGATAAATTTCTAAATTTTAACAAAATAGTATTTTATGGCGTTAGAAGAACAAAAATCAAAATATTTTGGACAATATTGCTATTATTGCCGGACGAGCAGAAGCCGGAGGCAAAAGCAAAGAGTCCAAAATATATTTTTTGTCCGTGTATCATACATTATTTTTTTTCTGTTGTATAAAATTTAAAAAAATCTAAAAATAATATTAAATGACGCTCCAAATTAATCAAGTTGCCATGATAATTTTATTGTAATCAAGATGCCTGAAATTTTTAATATGTAGGTTCTAATTCACATAACTAATAATTATTATTTTTAAGCTTGGATAGTTAATTATTATCACCATGTTTGTTAAAATTGATGGTGTGAATCCTTTGCTCTTCTTGTTAATTAGTTGATGTTTAACATAAAAATAAAAAAAATTTTGTTATTTTAATAATTTTCTGTCGGCCGAAAAATATTTTTCCACGACCACTAGAGAAACTTTACATTTCGTAGTCATAAACCATTAGAAAAAGTTTGTCATATCTAAACATCTGCACAAAATCATTTTGTTACTAGTAACGGTATATGTATAACCCCAATTGACTGAATGTAGTTGCAAAAGATTGGTTGCTCGTTTTAATTTGAAACTGACATTTATTTATCTAACCTAAAAATCTGTCAAAACGACGTCTACACTTTAAATAATAAAGTAAACTTGAGAATTATTGTTAATTATTGAGAATAAAAAATGTTTGGTAGTAATAAATATAGCTATATTTTCTTTAATTGCCAAACTGACAGTTAAATCTTAAATTAAATTTTAATAAAACTTATAGATACTGTCAGATTTTGACTCAGATTCATAATGTTGGCAACAACTTTTGATATCGGCAACAATTCGGTGTACCGGTACCGCTGAAGATACTGCAGTGAAAGACAAATGCAGTTGGCTTTGTGTTCTTCAATCAATTGACAGGGTATCTATTGTGCACACACCTTTCGGTATCCATCCTCATTAATTACAGCACAAAACCGCCGATTCCGCATAACGACTGCTTGCACAGAAGCAACATTGGCTTCACTCTTCGCATACACGGCCTCCGCAAATCCGTTGTAGATTGTCGTTCATTATTGAACTTCCAAACTATTCCACTACTGTGGCTTTTTGAAGAACAGTGTTCACCATAAACATCTTGCATTCTCCGATCAATTTGAACAAGGTGTTATCCTCTATTCTATTGCTGCTTGTCAAAGATACGACCTACCATACTAAAACGCGCACAACGACTTCGTATTCTACGAATATCACGTGTCAACTGCTACAGTAGACACCTACATTACCGGCGGCCGTCTTATGCAACTTTCTGTGGTTATAACAAAACTAACATTTGTACTATTTTTGAACCTGCCTCGTAAAATGAAGTTCAAAACAAATTCATTATTGCAAATGAAACACAATAACTGTTGCAACATAGAAAGCATTGTTTCGTTCATGTTACAAACTTGTTAAAACAACAAAACGTCACACACGTGAAATACGGCATGATTCGTAGTGCAAAGTTTCAGCCAGGCTTGTAGATTACGAGAGACATTCAGTCTTGTAGATAATCTAAAGTCATCAACAGTTATTTTAAGATTTGCAACACGATAAAGTTGAAGCAATTAGACATGAAGTTGTGGTTTAGAAAAGTATGTCGACATGAGTGAAGAAAGCATTACGTTATTGAAGTAAAAGATTACACATGCATACAGTGAGTATATTCTTAATGCAGAACAATCCATAAGTAGTGATCCAAAACAATTTTGGCAGTTCATTCATAGCAAGAAGAACACCACTCGAATATCCGGTATTATACATAACGGTAATGTTAGACATTCTACCCCACAGCAGATTGTAAATGGTTTTGGGGAATATTTTAATAGTGTTTACCAACCCTCTCATCAGGCAAATCTTCACAACCTGAATATTCTCTGGTACAATAATTTGCCTTGTATTAACTTTATGTCCATTTCCGAAAATGACATCATTAAAACATTAAAAATAAACCAACACTGGCCTGGATCAAGTGCCGAGTTATGTAGTCCAAGATTGTTCTAGGGTTCTTGTTTTCTTCACTTTTAATAATTTTTAACTTAAGTTTAAAAACGTCTGTATTTCCAGTTTTGGAAAATAGCGCAAGTCTGCCCTGCTTTTAAAAATGGAGATCCAACTGATATTACAAACTACAGACCTATTGCTATACTCTCCAACTTTACGAAAGTTTTTGAAATTATTCTGTATAGACACATATATAATAACGTAAAACAGATCATATCACTTTTTAACATGGATTCATGGAATGTCAATCTACCATAACTAATCTAAGTTGCTTTTGCAGTTTGTTTCTGAACAACTAGATAAGCAAGACCAAGTTGGCGCTATTTACACAGATCTGTCTAAGGCATTTGACAGAATTAATCATAGTATTCTATACTACAAAAGCTCTCTAAAATAGGTATTAGCGACCTAATGTTGCTTTATTTAAATCTTACTTACAAGTTCCAACTTAGGGCCATTATTTTTTCTTATACTTATTAATGAGTTAAGTTATCAGTTGCAGTGTTGTTTATTGATGTTTGCTGACGACGTAAAATATATTCCTCAATAACAACTCAATATAATTCTGTGAAACTGCAAGGTGACCTTGATGTGTTTTTTCAAGTGGTGTGGTAAAAACTTAAATTTAAATATTAGTAAATGTAAAACTGTTGCACATACTCGTAAATTTGTCCAAATATATTTGTTTATACTTTAAACTTAGAACCATTATTTCGATGTAATCAAACCAAAGATTTAGGAGTAATATTTGATGCTTTGAATTTACATTTATAAACTATATAAATGAAATTGTATCTTCTGGTTATAAAATACTTTAGGCTTTGTAATGCGCAGCTGCAAGAATTCTCCAATATTTTAACCATCATGACATTCTTCAAATCATTTGTTCGTTCTAAATTAGAATCGGAAACATCATTTGGCATCCCATTTGTTGTGGAATAAAAATAGAATTATCGGTTAGCCTTTTAATTTCTAACCCTACAAAACAGTCAATTTCCGCAGTCGTAACTTTAAATTGTCTTTGCAGTGCGTTTAAAAAACCATTTATGTTTGCATTGTCTGTACTGGCTATAAGTCCATCATCTACACACAGAGCAACTATAATCTTGGAGTGCATGCTTTTCTTAATAAAAACACAAGGGCCCGCAGCACTTTGTGCAAAACTTAAGTTTTGTAGAAAGTCTACAAAGCACTTATTACAGCATCTTGGTGCTTGTTTAAGACCATACAAGCTTTGTTTAGTTTTGCACACACGTCCGCTTCATCACCAAAACCTTGTGGTTGTTTCATGTACACATCTTCTTCTAATAGACCATACAGGAAGGCTGTTTCACTTCGAATTATTTCAAATTACATATTATCAGCAACAGCTATACTAAGAATTGTTCTTATCGTGTCAAAACGCACAACATGCTGAAAGTTTCGTCGTAGTCGAAACCATTTGTCTGTAAGAAGCCTTTCGCATAACCAACTTAGCCTTGAACCGCTGTATTGATCCATCAGAATTTGTACTTCAATCGCAAGACCCATCGATTCTCAATTACCTTTTTGATTAGATGGTAAGTGAACCATTTCCCAGGTATTATTTTCATTTAAGAGTTCCATTTCCTCAATCATGACGTTATGCCATTCTTGGGCTTCTTTGATTTGCATTGCAGTGCTGTAACTATCGGGCATTACACATTCTGCAACAAGCACATAATCTTGCAAGTACAACGGCCTCTTGATTTGCCTTTTGTTAAAGATAAATCTATATCCTGCAAACCCTGATGTCGCTGTATTATCACCTAAATCAGCTTCTAATACATCATCTGAAATTGCTTCTTCCGAAACAATTGTTTCTTTATTTGAGGGCAACTTACTTGCGCAGGATTCTACCTTTAGTTCGATCAACGATTTTTCTTTTCCATTTATTGACACCTTTTGTGAAGTTTTTCTTCTTTGAATATGAAATCTCGGCTAACAATGACTTACTTTGTTTTGGATTCGATCCACACTCGATATCCTTCTTTCTCATTGCAATAACCAACAACAGAACAAAAATTCCTTTTGGATCCCATTTCTGTCTTCTCTGCTTTGGAATGTGCACACAGCATTGGGTTCCAAAACTCTTAAGTAATCTAAAGTCGTACCTTCTTTATTGTACCATAACTCATACGGAGTTTTCTTTTGTACCTTTGTTGGTCCTGTCCGATTTAAAGTGTACGCAGCAGTATTTACTGCCTCAGCCCAAAGTTTAATTGGCAATTTTTTTATATGAATCATGGAGCGAGCGCATTCAACAAGCGTTCGATTTTCACGCTCTGCACTTCCATTTTGTTCTGGTGTGTACGGCATTACTATTCTATGATGTATCCCCTTGCTTTGAAGAACCTTTATGAATTCCATATTGTCAAATTCTTTTCCGCCATCACTTAACAATTCTCGCACTGTGTGTCCTGCAGTGGTACACTCATTCAAGAAAATTTCAAGGCATTTGGTAACTTCGGACTTAGATTTAATAAAGAATAACTTTCTAAATTTAGAAAAATCATCCTTAAAACAGACAAAGTACTTTGCACCCCTATGGATTCCACCTGCATCGGTCCGCAGACATCAACATGAATTTGTTCACCTGGTATATTTGGCCGGTTTTCCTTGAACTGAAACTTCTTCGATGTTGTTTACCAACGGCACATCCATCACAGAACTCTTCATCCACAGTTACGTCAATTCCTCGTTCCACAAGAAACCTTTTTACATGTCTCTTATTTTGGTGACACAAACGTTCATGCCACAACTGCAGAGTTTCCTTTCCAGTTGCTAGTAGAACTTTGGCAGCACACTCAGGTAAACACACACGCATTTCTAAACTATAAACACCTTTAGTTGTTCGTTTGCCAACTAACATTACAGTTTCATTTTTTAGAAAGGCACACCTATCTGAATTTGCTTCAAACACAAAATCTTTGTCCACTGTTTGGCTTACTGAAAATAAATTCCGTCCAATTTCTAGTAGATACCAAACATTTCTCAAGTGATTGTCAATCCACTTATTATTTAAATTCATTTGCACATTTATTATGCCTTGCCCGTACGCCTGGATTATATCACTGTTTCTAATTCTACCTCTTTCGGAAATTCAAACGCCTCATAGGTTAAGTAGTAATCTTTTCGATTTGTCATGTGTGCGGATGCACCTGTATCAACAAGCCATTCGTCAATGGCACAATCTGTCGTACAAACAAATGCTTCACCAGCGCAGGTTACATTTGAACCTCCCACCTCATACGAACCTTCTTTCTTGCCTTTACTTAGACAAATCTTCGCATAATGTCCTACTTTGTGACACTTAAAGCATTTTCGTCGACTGACATTCTCAGATGAACTTTTCTTTTTGTCGTCTTTCTTCTTACCCACTTTTGCTACCAAGGCTGTTGACTCCCCCTGCTTCTCTGGTAAACGCATTTAAATCAACCGAAACCTTTCTGTAAATTTGTTAATCGTTCTTTCAGCTAATGGCACAGATTCCCATACACTTTTAAACTCAAAATACGCCTGTGGTAATGTTGACATGATACGGCTCATTAAAAGTAGATCTGGCAACTCTGTATAAACGAACCTTTTCCGTTCGTCATTTAGTTCACTAAAATTTTGTTGGTGTCTTGCAATGTGTGCATTATCCCTTCTTCCGAAAAGGCTTTCTCGCAACTAAAGCGAATTCTCCATCAACCTGTCTACTCGCTATCCAGAGCTTTGCTCATATATTGATAACAACTTATTCCATATAGCATATGCAAGAATTGCTATGTTGCTGTTAAGTTAGCGTTTGCATCATCCATACTACTTACAATGATATTCAAAACACCGCAGTTAAAAAAACGAGACTGAGCACATAACCTGTTGTGGAATAAACAAACTAACGTTTTAAATAAAAGTAAAGTTTAATAAAATTAATAATGTAACCAAATTGTAACTTACACGACAGACTTTACAAAAAAAAAAGAGAGAAGGTAGAAATACATTTTTGCTTATATACTAACAGTTGCCAACATAAGACACAAATTTTAGTTAATATCCCTAACACCATTTATGAATGTCATACATGTAAGCTTTAGAAGGTGTGCAAAGAAAATTATTAAAATTTCTGTGGTTTCAAGTACATCGTGTCTATCCACATAGAGGTTTTGAACATTCAATCCTGCTAAACACATTTAATGTCGATTCATGTGGAGCTACAATAGTTATTTGTGTCACTATTGTTTTCCAAGAACATGATAAAACAACAAAAGCAGAAATAAAGCTTATCTGAAGTATCTTTTTCAACATACATATGACAGGAACAATGTACAAATTAGTATTTTGTATTATGAATTACTTTAATCAATACACTGTTTTTAGGCTGCACAAAAGAAAGAAGCAAAATTCAAAAACTTTAAATATTCCTGTATTATATCCTTATATTGTGTGTGTCAAAGTATATTTTGATTAAAATATTTCTAGAGATATGGATTCTTTTTCAAGACTCCACCCAAAAACTTTCATTTTTTATTCTCTTAGTTATTTCAGACATAGAAAAGACTACGTCAATAAATGGGACACTCGGTAGATATATGGTTTGGTGGGTGCTGGAGCACTATTGGGATTTACTAAACGTGACGGTGTAGTGTTCAAAAACGTGCAGATATATAGTGTTAAAAAATGTGAAAATGTAACCTTAATCGCGTGAAAACATTGCGATAAAAATCTGTTAAGGAACCCAAGAATGTCGTAACTTATTATTCACGATTTTTTACGTCGCTTCTAATATTTTCGCACGAACATCTTTACGTTTTCTAACACGATATCTTCATGGTTTAGTTGCACACTTTGGCAGACAAATTTCTTCAAGAATTTTTAACAAATGGAAGTAACGAATTTTCGAAGATTTCGTCAGTGTTTCGTAACTACTATTGAACGTTCAAAAGTACCTTTAGCGTGACACAATTCGGGGCTTAAATTTAGAGCGGTTTTATAACATATTAGTCACAAATGTTGTCACAAATTCGGGATCTCGTTTTTTTCACGGAGCAATAAAAACGTCACATTTTCAATCGCTTTTTCTTCACGAAATGTTACCTGGGGTTATTGTTGGCTTTTATTCTTATAAATAAAAAATGAAAGATAATACATCAGTACACTTAAAGATGTGGCACGCAATATGGTTCGTAACTTTATAACGAATCGATTTTGTTGACATTTTCAAAACTTATAAGTGAAGTACTTAATAAATTATCTCCTTATAATAATTCTACTGTGTCTCACACAAATAAATGGCTAAAACTAAATTATAACTAACATAACCTAGTCTAAATTCGTACCTACTACCCATTGAACAGTTCAGTGCTACTACCCTAAACGTAACCTAGAGTGTAATTTAAGTATCCTACACTAACTGAACCTGCAATATAAATAACTTTGAGCACAAATTCAGAAGTTCTAAAACCATGGACTTCCTAAGACAGCAAAAGTATAATGGCTTTTAGCATCGTTAACATTTGTGCACATAGAAAGCCGATCTGATTAAACCGACATGGGGGCTTGAAAAGCACTGTAGTTAGTTAGTAAGTCCAGCTCTCCCTTACACCGACTTCCTCCCATTCATTGATGTTCAAAATGTTCAGTGCTTTTCACAATTACCTAATCGTCAAACTCAAGGTAGTAGTTATTCTTGCAGTGGGACTCTACAAATCAAATTAAATGATGGGAATTTACCCAATATTAACTTATACAAATGTACTTACTACTACATTGCTACTAGGTCAAATCGACATTCGAGACTTATGATTCATCTTATAGCCCAAAATGGAATAAAAATTAGGCAAAATAGAATCGTAATCGATCAGATGCATTGAAATTGTCACTCAGTAACTAAAATCACAACAAAATAGTGTCGTAAATCGAAATCACAAACAGAGTAGCTATGAATTACCGTCACGTTTAATCGAAATCCTTCAAATCAGCTATCCTAAACAATAAAAAAAATAGGTACCCTGACAATAAGTAGAATTCAAGTAATTTGAAACTTGACGCATTTAACTGCAGTTAACATGTTACTGCACTGACAATTCTCCAATTGATTAAAGATTGCTTGCAGCTGCATCAGTGTCCGACAAGAAAACGAATTCTATCAGACGTTTTCAGATTTTGATTTACAGGTCGGGTTTAGATTTAATAAGTCACAGATTAGGATTGACTGTTCGAATAGAACTTATATGCGTCCAAAACTCAGGTAATAACCATGTTTTAAATAAAAAACGGTATTTAATTATAACCTACAATATTAAAAGTGTATAAATATACGAATACAATTTTTATACTGTTACATACTGGGCTTTACAATTTGTGATTAAGTGCAAACCCTTGAATTCTTGTTTTTCATTTAAATTTTAATCAAAAATTGAACATAAATTGAGCGTTAAATATTGGTCAAATGTTACATCAGAGAAAAATTTGTGTGGTTATATTCCATAGAAGGCTAGAAGGTTATATTCTCAACATTTGTCATATGTCATACGCGACGCAATCGACCTGCCCTCTCGTGTTACCAAACATTGTAAATTTTTACCGGCCTTAGCCGGTATTCAACGTTTTTCCGGCCGATTTTGACGATTGTAAAGTTAGTGTTTCTGGACGGAGGCCTGAAAAAGAATATGCAGTAGTTTAATGTTTCTTTTTTAATCTGTTGCGTAATAAGATTGACTGCCTCATATTTATTGCAAAATTAAATTTTAATATTTCTGGAATGCACCTCGACAACATCTAACATATTATCTCCCAAATACCCGCACGAATGTAATAGTAAGTTTCCTATTTACAATATGTCGAAAAATTACAACAAACTAAGCTACCAAACTAACATTCATATTACATGTAACATAGCAGAATTTTGAAAATAGTAAAAAAATAAAC
Source organism: Abscondita cerata (assembly GCA_030710515.1). NCBI lineage: Eukaryota > Metazoa > Arthropoda > Insecta > Coleoptera > Lampyridae > Abscondita > Abscondita cerata. The sequence goes on along the minus strand of JALBCR010000435.1, from coordinate 164,234 downwards.
TTTGTTATAATTAGGTAATTATTCGTTTTGTTTCATATTACTATTTTGATTTAATTTTTCATTTTGCACTTAAATTGCTACAATTTCTTGTATTGTCTTTAGTAATTGGCATTGCTGTAAGACAATAAACCTTATTATTTTTTTTTTGGTTGTTTTATCTCGACTTTTGTCGGTGTTAATCCCGCCAAGTCAGGCTGAAACAAAACATTACAAACCATTCATGTTTTGTGTTTGCGTGTTATGCATTTAAAAATTTTCTGACTGTGTTGCATGTGTGGAGTGTGATTTCTTTTTTGTAGTGTAATATTATGTTTTTCTATGTTCAGTGTATGTAGGTTTTGTGTAGTGTATATGGTATGATACCTGTGGAAGACAGGATTATCTGTACTATGACTAGTTTGTTTATCTTCTACAGACGTTTTACTTCTATGGAGAGATCTGTGAATTTGTGAAGTTTTTCTGTGTTGGTTTTTTCCATGTTGTGTGTGTTGGGTATTGCTATGTCTATTATGTATGTTGTTTTGTTATGTTTGTCTATAGGTGTAATGTCTGGTCTGTTGTGGTTTATTGTTTTATCTCGTAATTATCGTTCTGTCGAAATATATTTTATATGTTGTGTTATCTAGTACTGTTTGTGGTATGTATTTGTAGTACGGTGTGTATGTGTCTATTAGTTTGTGTTGGATGGCTAGTTTTTGATGAATTATATTTGCTATTTCATTATGTCTGTGTAGATAATCTGTTTGAGGTAAGGTATTGTGCACCCAGATGTAATATGTTGTATTGTTTCTGTGTGTGTGTGTGTGTGTGTGTGGCATTTTCCTAAATTTGTCGTTTGTCTGTGTTGTATCTTTATTATGTGTTTTATGTAGTTTTTTATGTTTATGATCTGATCCTGTATTGCGATCATAAACCCTTCTGTCTCCCTGAACAGTTCTCTACGGGTCAACCACATATTCGACGCTTCTTTGTCGACAGTCGGTTGATTCAGTTTGTGAGGATGTCTGCCGTGGATGGCCTTTTCGATCCATGATTGTTTTTGTGTTTGTGTTGTTTTTATATGTTTGTATGTCCATGTCTGCGTTCTGTAAATAAAGTGGTGTGTAGTTGTTGTCTGTAAGTGTAACTGCTTTGTGTAACTGTGATGTGTGTTTTTGTGTAGAAAAATGTTCTTAATGTGTCTATCTGTTTTGTAATGTAGTGTGGATATGTCTATGAGGCCTCGTCCGTCCTCACATTGGGGTAGGGTCAACCTCTCTGTGGCGGTTTTTGGATGATGTTAGTTGTATTTTGTTAGTGTTGTTTGTGATTTTCTTTGGAGTTCTTCTAATTCTATATGGGTCCAATGTATGACTCCAAAGGAATATGTGAAGTGTGAATTATAGCGTATGTGTTTATGGCTTTTGTGATGTGTTTTGAATTTAATTGTGTTTTTAGTAGTACATTTAATCTGTCTGTATTCTTTGGTCAGTGTTTGTTTGATGTGTTGTGTTTTTATGTGTTTAGCTTGTTGGAGTCCCAAATATTTATAAATTTCCCCCTCTTCCATAGATTCGATAAACCCATTTCCGACCCGGTACTTTCTCAGTACTTTGAATTCCTTTTTCTAAGTGTAAGGTTTACATTTGTCCACCTCAAACTCCATACGTATGTCTTTTGAAAATGTGTGTGTTATGTTTAGCAATTCTTGTAAGTAGTGTTGTTTTGTGTCTGCGTCTATCTATAACAAATGTGATAATGTATATAGGGTTGTTTTATTATGTTTTATGTGAAAACCATATTTCGTGTTGTTTAGTGTGTTGGAGAGTGGATTAAGAGCTAGGCAAAACCAAAGAGGGCTCAAAGAGTCTCCTTGGAAAATACCTCGCTTTATTTGTATGGTATCTGTTTTTATGTGTGTACTAGAATAAACCCCAAAAAATTTTTTGGACAAAATTTGTTAATTTGAATGGTTTTTTAATCCACTACATTACCAATGTTTTTCAAATTAATTAATTAGCTAATTAAAGTGTATTTTAAGTGGCAAAACCATATTTTTAACCTTCTAAATTGATTTGCCTATAATTTGGTATGTTTTTTAACTCAATCCGACATTTCGTTCTCTACATCTCGGCTTTTATATATATACCTACGATATTAACAATTATACTGTAAAAATTGTTTAGGGTTAGGTGTAATGTTGTTTTCCAGTGTTCCATGATGTGTTGTAAATATGCCACGAGCGTTGTCTTTATTTTGTATAATTGCAGCGTATGTATTAACCATGAGTGTGGTGTTCTGTCAAATGCTTTTTGTAGTCGACTTTCTTTCTATAGTGTTAACAATACCTAAAACATTCAACAACTTTCTAAGCAAAATAAACAAAAATACATATAATTTTAAAAAAGCTGGTTTTCTAAATTGTACAATGCTCTGTTTCAGGGTGATTGGTCATTTATGGATAGTTATGGGGATAGCGTTTGTGCGTTTGCGCTCTACTGTTAAATATGAAATATCTGCTGCCTTCAAAAATATATTACCAATGTGCAAAATGACATCTGCATCAACCCTAAGCAGTTTTGGTCATTTATCAGTAATAAGAAAAGACAAATTAGAATTCCTGGCGCGATGATCTCGCCGGATGGGCAGCATTTAAACACAGCTAAAGCTATTGTTGAAGCATTTCCTAAGTACTTTTCAAGTGTGTTCATCCAATCCGATTTTCTTCTTAATTCTACAGCACCAATAATAACTGACTTGCCAACAATCACTGTTACTGAGATCTCTGAAATGGATGTTATTAAGGCTCTTAAGAAGCTAAAAAATAACTTTACTGCTGGAATTGACTTTATTCCCAGCTTTCTTATACGTGACTGTAATTCTATTCTGGCTTTACCATTACAAAAATTGTTTAATATGATATTACGGATCAACACCTTCCCCACCATTTGGAAACAAACTCAGATTACACCAGTCTTAAAAATGGCAACCCGGAATTAATTGCAAATTATCGCTTAATTTCTATTATTTGCAATTTTGCAAAGGCTTTAGAATCCATCATATGTAACACTATAAATACAAGTGTCAAACCCTATCTCTCACCTCATCAACATGGTTTCCTGTTTCAAAAGATCTACTGCAACCAATCTGAAAGCTTGTTTCACTCAATTTGTCTCCAAGAGATTAGATTCGCAAAGTCAAGTAGATGTCATTTACACTGACATGTCTAAAGCGTTTGATCAGGTTGATTTTTATTTGCTCCTTAATAAATTAAAAGCATTTGGTTTATCAAGTATCTCTTGTTAAATTATTGACTTCCTATTTATTCAATCGCACTTTGCAGGTTGAACACAAAATGTCTGTTCAGATTTGTTTGTTCCTTTGTCGGGTCACCACAAGGTTCCAATTTGGGGCCAATACTTTTTCTAATATTCATAAATGACCTTTCCAACACTCTGCTTTGTAATAGATTATTGTAATGAACGACTTAAAATATTTCACGTTATACGAGATTCGCTGATAGTTTACATTTACAACGCTACATTGATATATTATGCAGTTGGTGCAACCGCAATCGTTTACATCTAAGCATTGATAAATGCCTTGTATTGACATTCACCAAGTTAAATCCTATTTATTAAGTCTTATTTTCTCATGTTTTGGGTACTTAACATGTGGAAATAAATTATTATTATTATTATTGTGAAGGTGTACCGTTATTTGTGTCTGAATTGTGTCTGATTTTAAAGTTTTTGTAGAACTGTTTTTTGTTGCTTTACGCAGTGTGCATGTTTTGTATCTGTGTAGTCTTTGTGCTTTGGCCCAGAAGATTTTTGTTTAAGGGTGTCTATATATTCTGTAATATGTTGGTTGTGTTGTTCGTGTTTGTGTGTGTTTTATTTTTCTTAAATGTTTTATGCGAATGTTTCAATAATTTTGCTGATATGTTATGATTTATGTATTGTGTTAGCCAACCTAGTTCGACGACGGAGTTCCATAATTTGACCTTTCAACCGTTTTGCCAAGCAGGTTTATTGATTGCTGTGATTCTTTTTGTGAGTGTGTGATTAGTCTACGTCCGAGGTGAGTAACTATCGTAACTGCCCCGGCATAAACAAGTGTGTGTATATCTGTGTGTGTGTGAGGTGTCTTTGTTTATTTATTGTGGGAGTATGTGTGTGTTCAGGTAATGTAGTGTTCTGCTGAGTGTTTTTTAATGTGTGCAATTTTGGTATTTATTTGGTCTGTTTGTAGGGTCCGTTCTTGTGTATTGCATAATTGTACTGTCTCAATGTCGCGGGTGAGTTGTATTAATGTGTGTCTTTATCAATGTTTTCTGTTGATGTTAGGTGATCATATATTATTATGTCACTGTCATTATCACTTTCTTGGGTACCTACTGTTAGTGTTGTTTTTTGTCTGTGTGTATCTGCTTCTGATTGTGATTCTGTTTGTGTATGTAGTGTGTTTGCAACTTGTTGTTTTATTTGTTGAAGTGTTGAGTTGGGTAACAGATTTTTTTTTATTATCGCTCGTTTTTGATCTGCTACCCTTTGTTCGGTTACTGTAATGTGAGGGTATTGTTGTAAATTCTAAATGTACATTGTTGTCTCTATGATATAGTATCTTTTCGCCTGGCGTTATGGTATAGTAGCAGCGCATGATGTGAATGTTCATACCGTAGTCCATTTTATGCACTGCCGTGGCTTGCCTGCTTTAGTGGTCGGTAGTTGAACATTCACCGAAACATTTAAAATAGGTGGGGACTAAAGTTCTGACCCTGGCTTTTCCGATAATAATGGAAAAACTATTGCAGTAGCCATACGCTAACCCGTGCTGCTTTCGCCAGGGTGTATCTCGGGAGACTGCAGTATATTTTTTTAAACGTGAGGTCTCTGCCTAACTCACGGAGCACGGCAAAGAGGTTTCAGTATTACAATGCCAGTTCACCCGTAGTTTCTTATCATTACTGTTACATAATTTTTTTAAAACTGCTTGAGCAGGTAACCCTTAGCCGTCCCCATCTCTCTCTAGACCCGTTCGTTCATACAAAGGAGCTATTTGGCTGTTGAGATCATTTGGGTACTCAAGGTCTGTGGGGTTGCCGTGCCACCTTACAGCACCTCGGGGCCCCGACTCTGAGTAAGAAACTGCCTGATCCAGTTGACCCAGACCGAGCATTCCTGGACGTTGGGCCCAGGGAGTTATTATTATTATTATTATTATTATTATTATTATTATTATTATTATTATTATTGTTATTATTATTATTATTATTATTATTATTATTATTATTATTTTTTATTATTATTTATTATTATTATTATAAAGGCCATAGTACCACTAACGTCTAACTACAGCAGATAAACAAAACAATAGGGAACTGAGCCGGTAATCTAACATGTATAAGAGGAATTCAAAATCAAAAAAGAAAATTCTTTTTGAGACTCAAAAATAAAGAAAAATTATCTAACACTGGGGAATGTAGAATAACAAAGTCGGTTTTTTCAGAGGTAAATGTTAATCCATTCTACTCGCGCCGTACTAGACTCTACATTTACCAGAATAACTATAATAACTTTTGACGTCAATAAATATTTTCTTAATACACTTGATTATGATAAACAAAATTGACAGTATTAAAAATTATTAGAAAAATTTTTTAGTACCTACAATTGTTAGCAATGACCTACATTCTGTTTGAGTAACCCATTTCTTGAGTAATTATTTTACACAAATGTCATGACTATGCTTTAATAAATACAATAATTTCGTATTAAATCAAATTAAATTGTCCTTGGATAATTTTTTAATCTAATGTTGAATAACATTGTAAACAAATAGATTAATAGAAATTTCAAGAAAAGATAAAATGGATTAGCAGTATCGCGCATAACTAAATGATTGTGAAACACACTGAAATCATAAATGACAAATTTCCGAAACTAGGAATGCATAAACAAAATTTTTCAATTGAATTTTTAACTTGCCTTTATTTATTTAAGTTTGGAATCACTCTCTATCATGGTTACTAAACAAATTTTGTAATAAAAATATGGTAATTATTGTTATTATTGCATAATTCCACATCACATTACAATGTTTGTATTTGTTTGTATTAACACACGGAATTTAGTTTCTAAATATTTTGTTTATATTTATAATTATGGGTTTATAGCATTGAAACAAAAATAAATATTAAAACACCAATTTAAAAATTTTAATTATATGTACGAAAGGAAGGCGCTACCGTGGAAAATTAAATGAACCATTTTGTTCTTTTTGTTATGAATATACGATTTTGAAAACGGGTTAAATGCTTACTTTATTTTACTTCCGGTATGGATTTTTTTCTTTGAACGTTTCTAAAAATATCAACTTTACTGACAAAAGTACTATTATTAATTCTTGCTTAGCTTAACTTACTTTTAAGTACTCTCAGAGCGACAGTAAAAGTACTTTTTAATTCTGCTGCTAATAGCAACCGGCTGTGTATTAAACAAAATTTTTAGTGTAAAAATGGTAGGTAAAGATCTAAGTTACTGACCTTGTAAGAAATATTGTTATTCGGGACATCCTTAAGTTTCTTATTGAAATTCATGTGCTTCCCGGTTTTGTAAAGACATTTTTTGAAATTATTCTTCTCCAATAAAACCAGCAGTTTTGTTTTTTATCTTGCCGACTGTGTAAATTATTATCATCAACTGAGAAAACTAGAGATGTATTCAGTTTTTATCAATTTTTCATCAAGATAAATTATAATTTCTGTTCTTCTTTGTATATTTTTTCGTTTCTTTAATAATTAAATATAGTAGATTATCTGTTTCTTCAAAATACTCTTCTCCTCGAGGTGAATCATGGAAACTTTCCTTACTTTACCGGTTTTCTGTTTATATGGTTTTCAGTTCATCGCTCATTTTCTGGTTTTTTTATATTTATTTTATTCCTTTCTTTAATAATTAGTTGTGGGTATGATTATTTTATCATTGAAATAACAGAATTCAAAGATCATTCAGCTAATTCAACAATAGTAATTTTGAGTTGTTTGAATCCAGGAGTCACAGTAACGCCTTATTTGGATCGCATATGTTCTTCAAGTTTCAATAGAAATGTTTGATGATTTAAAACCTCTGTAACAACGTGGCCGACTATTAGGAAAATTTGATTATAAGAAAATAAAATTTAAAGGCGGAGAATGAGTACAAGTACTCCCTTATTTCTCTTATTCTTGAACCCAATTTAATGTCTAACTCAAGTCGTGAATAGACCCATAAAGTGCGCAGTTCTAATTCTAAAATAGATTTGTTTGAATCAGATTATGGAAATTCTTGTAAATACCGTTGCCCAATTAACAATTATGAAATGAAGGGTTAAAAAGATTTAATTTTTGATTGGATTGATTCAGTCAGAGAAAATAACTGCCGGTTTCAAACAAAACTTTAAAAGTAAGAAAACTTGTTAGGCTCATAAACTTTAAAGTTGTGTCTGCGGCGGTTTTTGCTATGTTGTACAGAACTATGGGATCTAGAAAAAATAATTCACTTCGGAAGAATCAATACAGTTCCTTTTGAAAAGCTTGTTTTTATTTGTGTTGATAGATTTGTTGTAAGTTGTAAAATGGCTTTCAATAAATGTATTACTATTAATTAATTAACATTATTATCTATTGTATTAATATTTGCAAAATAAAATGAAATATTAAATACAGCGTGCGGTTCATTATGATTAATAAACTTTATTTGCCGACGATTGTCGTTACCCCATTCCTTATAGTCTTATACGGTTGGCAGCAGTAAATATAACAACAGAAAAACATCAAAAAACTCACCAAAAACCGGCGAAACTCGGACCGTGTTTCAATAGCTAGCTATCATCATCAGCAATACTCGGTATTTTGGTGTTCAGTTTTTGGTGCATTTTGAACTCTGTTTGTTAAATACACGCTGCAGTTAGTGTTCCTTTTTTTGAGCAGTAAACATAGTCGCGTTGACAGCATCAACTCCTGCTTTGATAGTGACGTTTGGGCCTTTGCCTGGAATGGTTTCTTTGGTTCTTCTGTAAGTAGTATAATTAATAATTGAGCGGCTCTACCGGGTTAAAGGTAACTAATCGTGCACCAGAGCTGTACCACGAAGTATTGTTATAGAACCGTTTCTGTGTTGTCGGTTTCCTTAAGTTTCATGATGACGGGAGTACTTTTACACAAACAGGGCAAAGGCTCAGAAGGCAAATCCTGTGACCTTAAAATGGTTAGCAAATAGAAGTTGCACTGTGGAGTTTTTGGTGGAGAGTTGAAATTTCAGTCAAAAGCTTAGTCGTACAGAAAAGACGTTATGAAAATTAGCAATAAGAAACTACACTAAAAGTTTAACGTAGAAAATTGAATCTGCAGACAAAAGGTCTATTGTACAGAGAAGAACGGTACAAGAAAATCGGCCGTCAGATAAATATCAGTTTGGAGATAGTTTTCTACCGATTAGTCATCAACAGTGGTTTTGTCGGTTATAATAGAAAAGTTTGCAACAGGATCTTGAAAATATTTCTTAAGAAAGAGTTTCGAGGAAGGAATATGTCTTTTAATTGCAAAGTTTGCATTTTTATAGCGGAAAGCCTTACCTATGGATGTTCTTTTTTTGCTTTTGTAATTATTCTCAAGGAGCTGCCTTGGGCCTGATATTATTTTTATATTGGATTCAATCAGTACGCGTTAAAAAAACAAGAAACCGAGTGTCAAGTAAGTTTAATATTAAATAGTAAAATAAAAAAGTTTTCTCGGGAAAGAAAGAGTCAAGAGGTGGAATTCTTAACCTAAAAAAAGGCTTTTGTTTAGCCTGTGCTGATATAATATTTATGTCTGTCAGATAACACACTTAACGTAAGCTTAAGGAAAGCTTTTGTAATTGTAGCATTAGGGATTAATGTCTGGGTTCAGGATGGAAAGACGATGTGGTAATAAATGATTATTTATTTTTGCTGCATACAATGACATTCTGACTTGTTTATCGAACCACTATCTTCCCAGCTGTGTTTTAAGAAACATGTTTATACAGTCGTCCCGTGAGTTTTCTTGTAGTTGCTGCTGATGCCGTAACATTGTAGTGTTTTGCTGGCGTTATTTGCGATGCTGCCGTGTTGTGGGTTTGCTTGTCGTTACTTGGGATACCACTGTGTTGTTGATTGCTTGTATTATTGCAGAGGAGAATTGCGTTTACTGTATTTCACCAGCGTCAAGATATTGAAAGTTGGAATAATAAGGTTCGTAGGCTGTATCCGACGGGTCTTTGGTATTTGTATGTGACAGACAGTACTTTGAAGACTTTGCACTATGAAACTTCTAGGAACGAAGGCAAGAACATCGAAAATCCGGTATCGTGATGTGTAAGCGAGCATGCGCTTGCACAATTGAACGTCGACAACCTGGACCACATAGATTTGTGTCTTATTGATGCTTGATTTATTTGTGGACGGCTATGTGTAATGAGACGTATGGTCCGTCTGGATTTGTTGGTCCTCAGAGGAAACGTTGGTTAGTTGATTGGTTGCAGCAGTTGTAGCATTTAGTATACCGACGGTGTCGTATGTTTACGAAACAGCGACTTTGTTGTGTCCTATTTCCCAAATCTATGAGATGCGTTATATCGGTCTGTTTATTATCTAGAACGTCGAGAGCAAAACTACCCTAATATGACAAAAGCTGTTCGGTGCTGTATACACGCTGCTGTGCTGATTATCGTTTGTAGTCCTATCAATGACTTAGTTACAATGAAATGTATTATTACTAAATTGTAAGGGGTATTTATACATTTGACATTGCATTACTATGTTGCTTACACAACCTGCTCGTTACCAGGAATACCATAGTGTTCCGAAACACTAGTTAGGGAACTTTATGTATCCCTCAGTTTATTTAGTTTTTCCTTTACAAGTTCTAACCATCATTGATTTGATGACACTGCGACATGTTTGAGAGTATAATATAGCACATTAAAAACAGTATTAAAGTTACATATAATTGAAATAAACACTATAATTAGAAATTCAAAAAAACTTGAATGATTGATAAAATGGCACACGTTCCGATACACAAGCAGTAGAGACTTACATGCTAGATTACGATGCGGCGTTGAAAGCTTGTTAACACTTTACACTGCATTCACGAGGACCTTGAAGTTAGCAGACTAACTCTGCCTCTTATCCTAGTTATGATACACAAGTTCAATGACGTTGAATACTTAAAACCCAACGCTGTCCCACTAGCTTTACAGTGCAAGTCCGTCAGTTTAACTTTTTACGGGAAAAAGTCTTTCAGGGTTGGTTTACTGCGGTTAATTCTCGGGCCATCCGACACCACTTTTCTTCAATTTTGCAGTCCTACATATTATGTCACATAAAATCTCTCATACTGACAGTAGGTATCTGTTTATTAATCAGAAAGGCCAGAAAATTGGTCACTAGTAGATTCCACATTATGGGCGAAAAACAGGTCCTTCTTATGGGCATCCTCCTAATGGTATTTACCTTTAAATTGAGTCTCTAAATCCGGCTGCCATTCTGTTGACTCTTTAAAAAGTTTCTGCCAACTATCTGACAATAGGGGATTAATTTGCCTGTGCCTACACACGGAGCATAAAATGTGCGAAGGGTTGTCAAAAAATCCCTGCAACATTAGAAATCCACAAAATGGTATTTCTTCTGCTTTAAGGAGGAGTTACTCAATTTGCCCATCAGCTGGTACAGGCCAGTCTCCGTGGATCTGTCCTGATATAATTTTCCATCATTTTCTTTACCGCCTTCAAGCCTTCGGTATATATCACAAGGCCAAACTGTTCTTGAAAATCCTTATCAAGACGAGAGTTAGTAGTTTGCCTCCGTTTTGCAGATGGGCAAAGAAAATCCTATCTACGACCGGAATCTTGTACAGGATTAACAAGTCTATGAAAGGTTAGCTAGGCCTCAGATGGCGTAGGCAACCATCCAATCTACTGCGCTTGCACGTGTCCCAACATTCTCAAACTAATATGTGCAGAGTTTCTGACAGCCAAGGAAATGGCGTTTTGCAAAGAAGAAGATTTTTTGCACCGCATCCTCCTTGACGCTATCGCCTGATCTGTAAAACAAGACATTTGTATCGCCCTCCACTGCAAGACATGGCTTTATGGATTCTAGCGGCTTTGGGGTGGTAGAAATATCCTCAAAATATTCTATAGCTGTTAAGCTTTGCCCTTCTGATTTCATAATTGTAGCTTCTAGATCTCTTTCGCTGCCCAAATTGCTTAGTTATGTTAAATAGCTTTCTGATCTTGACCTTGACAGCGAGGGTGCAAGTGACGGTTTTTATTTTTTTATTATATAGGAATGGGTTGAGTGTCATGAAAAGAACCTCCTGCACTGCGACTATTTTTTCGGCACGCAGTTCGTGATTCCAGTCTTGTCTTCCCTAGTGGGGAATCGGACATTGTATTTATAATCAAAGATCATTTTAGGGTTTGTCTGGTCGCTTACTGAAGTGGTTCTAAGGATTCCTAGATGACCTTTGAGGTTGCCTTCTTTAAAATGGTATACCTCATGTAATTTGAGGATCTGCTTCATAGCTTTCTCTTTAATTGCCACCGGTAGAGGATCCAGACTGAGAAGGGTCTTCATTGCGCCTGTAGGTGTGGATCATGGCACTTATGATGAGCAGACATGCAAGCCTTTGCACCTCCGCTACTTTGGTCTACTTTCCTCCACCAAACTGCGAATGCATAAAGGACTTCAGGTCTGACTACCTGCTTGTAGATCCAGTTAGTTGCCCTGGGGTTCAAACTCCACGTTTTGCTAACCATTTGGCGGCATGACCATTATGACCTTGTTGGTAATTTTGTTAGGTGACTCTCCCACGTTAATTTTGGTCCTGTGTCACCCCCAGGTATTTTACCTTGTTAGAGAGAGGAATGGTGATTCCATTTAATTGAATACTTGGAATATTTAAATTCCTTTGTTTAGTAAAAGCTACAATTGTGGTTTTATTCGGATTTATGTTTATACTCTCTTTTAGACACCAATTCCGTGTTAGGTTAGTGGCATTTTGCATTCTCTCCCCAATAATGGAGTCATGCTTGCCCCTCAACGTTATGGTTATGTCATCAGCATAACCAAGAACGTTATACCCTCTCTACTTAGACCGTTCAGTAGTTCATCCACTAGTAGCGACCACAGTAGTGAGGTTAATACTAATCTTCTTGTGGGTAGCCTCTTGTAGTGGCTACTACATGGTTGGCGCTACCAATGCTAGTGGCTACCTCCTACACATTAGCATGTTGTTTATAATGATAAAGTCGGAAATGATAAAGTCGTGAATCCTCTTTTTCTCAAAGACTGGGTCATAGGCGGCGGCGTTGTCAAACGCGCCCTCTGTCCATAAAGACTGATAGGCCTATTTTTTTACTCATGTGCTCCTCTATGGTTTTACAATCTCATGTAAAGCTGATATCGTTGATTTGCCTTTCTGATAAGCAAATTGGTGTTTATGAAGAGGTTTAGGTGTTAGTACCTTTGTCCTGATATATTGGTGTATTAATTTTTTCACTGTTTTAAGCATAAACGACAAGATGTTTATTAGACGGTATTACTTTGATCATCTAGGGTTTTACATTCCCTTTCTGTAGAAATATGACTTTTACTTTCCTCCATAATTGAGAAACATGGCCATATAGCAAACTAGATCTAAATATTTTGATCAGTGTTGCTAGTAAGATGTCCTGCCTTTGCTGAATAAGTGCCAGGAACTCCATCAGGGCCAGAAGCCTTGAAAGGCTTAAAGTTCCCTATGGCCCACTTAATCTTTTCAGGCGATGCAATTTTGTTTACAAGGGGACAATCTAACTTGAGATGACATCTTACGGTATTCTTCCCAGTTGTTAGTTTTTTTTAATTTGTTAAACTCCCTTCTGGCCTTGCTTTGCAATTTGCTTAGTTTATTATTCCACCACGGTACTTTACTTCTAGTTTTTTTGGTTTTGAGAGGACAGTTTATTTCAAAGGCTTCCGTTATAGCCTTTGTTGTGAGGTCAACTGTTTTGTCCAAGTCGTTTATTGACCTTATTTTTGTTGGTACTTCCTTCTTGCCGTCATGTAAGTTACTTCTGTATCCTTGCCAATTGGTCTTAATAGGAATCCTGTATATTTGGTTAGTCATGCAACAGCCTCCCAATTTGAACATGATCAAACAGTGATCGAACAAAGACACCTCTCCAAACACTTCCAAGTCACTTATTCGGTTTGAAACCCCTTAGACACTAAGGTTAAATCAAGAACCTCCTGCCTCATAGAGTTTATAAAAGTTGGGTGATTGCCCTTGTTTGCCACCACCATGTTAGTAGACTCACCTCTAACATTTGTGTCGGAGCTTCCCTAAGCAGTGTTGTGGGCATTGGCGTCTACTCCAGAATTAGATGTTTCCTGTTGTCTTCACAGTAGCTGATGAGTCGTTTCACCGTATTCGGTGGGGTCTTTTCTTCTTCTCCCCCTTAGTAGCGAACAGCTCAGAACCCTCCCAAGGGTGTAGATCTGATCCATCTGGTCGGTGGTAAGGAGTTCAGATGGAAATCTCCTAGACATTACCGCTATTTTTATTCCTTCTAAGGCATCTTTATATGAGACGTTTTTCTGGCTCTTTCTTCCGATTTTTTGCCTTTTGCAAGAGGAGTTCCTTCGTTTTGTTTTGTCTTTTTTGTGATCTTTGGGCTTTCATCCTGGGACGTTTGCCTTTTTTGTACTTGGTTCACCTCAGCTTGAGAACTGCCACCCGGCTTAGGAATGATGAATTCTTCCTTCTTCAGGGCGGCTAATCTCCTAGCCATGGTTTTAGAATATCCTGCTTTTAACATATAATTATATCTTTTAAAAGCTGCATTACACATCGTTGTTTTTGTTTTGTCTACCCTAAGGCGGTTGGTCTCCTTGACCAGTTTGTCAACCACACCTTCTGGCCCTGAGGCGCTGCTTTTGCCAGCCTCCAATGCCTTAGGTTTAGGTTTTTGGTTATCCACTTCCATTTTGTTTGTTTTATATTAATTTCAGGGTTCAGAGATCGTATATTAGCGACTGAGTTTGACCCTGAGCCATTCACACTTTGGTATATGCTGTTCCACCTTGGATTGGAGTTTTTATTGAGGTTAACTCCTCTTAGTCCAGGCGATTAAGCCAAGACTCCCAGCACATCCATCTAGCATCACTAGATGCACATTGTATTCCTTGTTCATGTTGTTTACTCTACACTGGTAAAACTAGACAATATATTTAGTACGCGTATTTTAGGACGTTTCAACACTGTTATCAAACGTCCCCACTTTAATTGTGATAGTGGTTTAAATATTTTGAATCTATATATTGAGGAATTGCCTAATTACTCAAATTTCTATTATTCTAGAATTTGGTTACCTTAAAACTTTTGTTTGATTGGTCAAGTTTTAGATATAAATCTTTGCGTTGATAAAGCTCTTTACAATAGGCATGGTTCTACTCCAAAAGAGGTTTTTATTTTAAAAATAATTCAGTTCCTGATAGCCTTAGCTGTTACAGTTAGCATATGCTCAGAATTTGAACCCTTATTTGTTCAAGGATTTTAGTAGAATACAGTTGTAGGTAGTGTTCTGCTTCAAGTTCGGAGTATGAGATGATCATGATTGATCTCGACTTGGTTTTTGCAAACTTTGTTTCCTTTTTCTAATTAAGTTACACATATCACTCATTTCTATTGTGATCTTCAAAATTTTTTTTTTTGAGAGCACCCCTATGTGAAGATATAATTCGGATATATGGCTTATCAACTTTGTTATTATAGTTTATCATGTTTTTATTTGTTCAGTGTCACTCTACTGATAACATAGTTACACGAGTCGGGCGTTAAAGATCCAATCATTATACAGATTGCTTTTATTTATTCGCGAAGAACGGTTTACTTGGTCGCACTGCATGTTGTTTCTTTGATTTTAGCTCATGATAAAAATCTGATCTTAGTAACGTTATTTTAAAAACATTATAGTAACACGTTTTAATATTTACACTTACGTAATAATACTACTTTTGATTATCAATGATACTACCTACTAATAATAATAATACTAAAGTGCATTTATAGTAATTGTTATAGTAAATGTTAATTTTAAGCCAACGATCCTTCATAGGGAAAATGTGGGTATGCAGGTGCATTCGAAAAACACAAACAAGGAAATACACTCCGTTTGTTTCTATAAAATTCTAAATTAATTATTGTGCAATAACTTTATCTATTTAATTTAAAATACTTACGCTGATTACTTGTTAGACGAAAAACTCTTGTTTGTAAACATATAAAAAATAAATACAAAAAGCCTTACAACATTTTTCTTATCATAAGCTGTAATAATTTTTATATTGTGCTACAATAATTGCGATAATGTCAGCGTGTGTTCATAAACTTGCCCATTTTAAACGTGTTCGTGTTTGCGTTCGGTATCATCGCGATGATACCAGTAAGATCAGTTTCACAAAATTTTATTCAATTAAATATCGTAAACTATAAGTAAATTGATATATAAATAAAATAAATTTAATTTTTAACTCGTTTCAGTTTTAGAAAACTAAGTTCGTTGAGTTACATACACAATGTTGGAAAAGAACCATTGCAATCCTACACTTTGGGCAATTTGTTTGAAAATTCAGCAAGAAAATATGGAGACAAAACCGCAATTGTGTCTGTGCACGATAACAAAAAATATCTTTTAAGGAATTGTGGAAAGAATCTAACAAACTAGCTGCTGGTTTGATGAGCATAGGGTTGCAGAAAGGGGATAGAGTTGGAATATGGGCACCGAATATTATTGAATGGGTGACCACGATGGCGGCTATAGTACAAGCTGGAATGATTACAGTTTGTTTATTTTTTATTTGTTTGAAGATAATCCATCTAAAAATAATAATAATGTTAATAGGTTTCCTAAATCCAATTAATCATCAAAAAGAAGAACTTAGCTTTTGGATAAACAAAGTAGGTGTGAAAGCTTTTGTTTGTCCAGATAAACATAAGACGTTTAACTTTACGATTCCTTGTGCGAGTTAATACCCGAATTGTCTACATCCGATCCCGGAAAATTGGTTTCAAAATCGGTGCCGACGCTGAACACAGTAGTTACCATATCGAACAACACTTTGAAGTGAATGAGTATTAAAAGAACAATTTCCCCAAACAATAACTAAATTTTTTAACAGTGGAACATACAACTACAATGAACTCTTAAACACAGCTGATGAAAAAGCGATCAACGATACGCTTAAGAAAAATCGCAATAACTCACCAGACGTTATTTCTAATATCCAGTACACATCTGTAAGTATCAACATTTCGTAGCTCAAAAAATTGTTGAAATGTTTTTCTAGGGCACAACTGGAAAGCCAAAAGCAGCTTGTATCACACATTTTCAACAAGTAAATAACGCTTTCCAGATTGGAAAAGATTTGAAGTAAGTTCAAATGATAATATTTGTGTACAAGTGCCATTGTTCCATTCTTTGGTACTGTCGCCGTTGCGACAATGGCTCAACAATTTGGGGCAACTTTAATATTACCATCACCCACGTACAACTCTGTGGCAAATTTAAAAGCCATCGAAGACGAAAAGTAAGTAAGTTTGGGTCTGTCTATTACTTACTAATTATTTAGGTGTACTATTGTATCCAGTACTCCTACAATGTTTGTCGATTTAATCAACAATCAAAGAAAAGAAAAAAGGCAAATCAATCCTACTAGCGCAATAGTTGGTGGAGCTCCGTGTTCGCCTCAACTCTTCAATGACATGACGACTACGCTAAATTTTAAAAAATTAATGTACCTAAGTTCTTTATTTGACGGCATAGTAGGCATCTTTAATTTTTAGTCTATTTATGGTATGACAGAAACAACAGCTGTTAGTTTTCATTCGTTACCGGTTGAAGATCATTATAAAGTAACAAGCACGGTCGGTTACATCGCAGACCACTTAGAAGCTAAAGTTGTCGACGATAAAAATAACACAGTTCCAATAGGAGAACCCGGAGAACTTCTGATACGCGGTTACAGTGTTATGTTCGGGTATTGGGAAGATGATGAAAAAAACAAGCAAGTTCTTGGTCCTGATAGATGGTACAGAACGGGGTGAGTACTCGAATTGTTTTTTTGTTTTTTATTAAAGACATTATTCGTAGAGATAAATTTATCTTGCAAAACGATGGTTACGGTCGGGTTGTTGGCAGGTTAAAAGACATGATTATTAGAGGTGGAGAGAACATATATCCACGAGAATTGAAGATGTTCTGAACGCTCACCCTGATATATTAGAAAGTCACGTGTGTGTGTAACTGTTCCCGTACCTGTTAATTATATACATTTATAATTATTATAGGTAGTTGGTTTATCTCATGAACGACTAGGAGAGGAGGTATGTGCTTGTATAAGAATAAAAGAAAATGTCGATTTTAAATACGAGAACGTCATGGAATTTTGCAAAGAAAGACTTGTTAGTTATAAAGTACCAAGTCAAATAAGAGTTTTTAATGATTTTCCCAAAACCGCATCTGGTAAAGTTCAAAAGTTTGCATTGAAGCAACAAATAGAAGAAGAAGTTAGAAAAAGCGCATTATAATAAATTGTTTTACGTTTTGTTAAAACATCTTATGTATATCTACATTAGAAATTACACTCTAAATTTCTATTTTGTTCATTTAAGTCTCTTTTTTTTATTTATCGATGCATTTTACTCATCTTATAGGTTGGAATGTTTTGCGACGTTTCAAAATACAAAATTTTCTCATTCTTTTCTTCTTTTTTGTTTTGACTAACTGAACATATGTACCCACAGTGAAGTCAAGAAAAATTTGACTTATATGTTAAAATTTTAATTTAAATAATTTTTTGTTAGTAGCGAGGATTTGATTAGATTTTGAACATAATCGATAAATATGAATTTTTATACAACTATTTTTAATTTTTTTTTTAATTTTGTATTGATACTTTTCGTATGTAGGTACTTCTAAAAGTACAAACTAAGAAAAATGCCAACAATGTTATCGATAAAGCCAAGTACATATTACTTGGCTTTATCGTTTACATTAGACCTTTAAGCATTAAAGCTGTTGCTTAGATAGCGATATGCACGTTAAACGCACACATGTCGTTACAATTAACTGTTGGCATTTTTTCTTAGTTTATACTAATCATACGTGTCCAATGCTTTTACACGAGATGTCGTAAGACACACATTTGCTTCTAAAAGTACCTGTAGTTCTAATTTTGAGTTTGATTAGATTTTTGATCCAAAATCGGTCCAAAACAAATATGCACATGATTTTTTTTGGCAGATTAATTTAATTTACTGACAATATGGGTATTATCCAATTACATTGTCAAGATTCTTTTCAGATATTCAAAGAGTATACACAATTAATACAATATAAACAAAAAAAAGAGGAAAACACTATGTAATTTATAACAAAATTAAATATGTAGAAGCCATCTAGATTTCAGGTAGTGCTATTACTAATTGAAAAGGTAACTTTGGTGATAAAAGTTTTGTATACCGGTTTTAAATTTTGTCAAAACTGTGTTAAATACGTTAGCATCTGACTCCGTAATGTACTTTTTTGTTTGTATGAGCATTCTAACAATTGAGGAATTTAGGTACTTTAGTAAGGTAAATTGGTACATGCATTATATCGAGGTCTAGTTCTATAAGCTGGGGTGTAAAGACTAACTAAGGGTAATAGATTGCGACAATCAATGCGGTTGTTTTGTATACGAAAAGTATATCTTTTATTTCCCGTCTATAACATAATTTAAGGATTTAAAATTTTTCTCTAATATTGTGATATGAATTATATTCAGGATAACGACCATGTTGTTTGTAGGGTAAAAATTTTTAAGAATTTATTCTGAACTGTTTCAATTTTACTTTTGTATTTTTTTACATCAGAGTTCCATATTCTGGTTCCGTAAGTTTTGTTTTACCAGTGAATTATATAATACTTGAATATGGCGTGTAGTTCTAAAGTTTACTTTACAGAGTGTCCCACCGGGAACGCCATCGATAGATTATAGAAAAACTGTACATGGGAAAAATTTGAAAATTTGGTAGTATACTAACATCGACGGGGGCAGTTTCGCTAAAATATTTTCAAGATGGTGACACTTCCGGTTATACCGGAAGTATGTCAACTTGCTTATTTTAAATGGAACACCCTATATATTATTCTATTTTTGAATTTTGCCCACATTTGTGTATAATGTTTTATACCTAAGTCTAACTGTTTTAGACTTATTTTAAATTTTATGTCAAAATGACGTTTTCAGGCCTAAACAAAATTATAAAATTTTTCTATACTAATGCTTTTTATTATTTAATTGGAATAGGTTTCCTTGTAGCAGGGGACCTAGTTTAGTGGGCTATGTCGATATTTTGATAATAAATTAATACAGGGCGATAAAAAAAGGATTAAAATTAAATTCAAAAACACGTCAAAAGTCATTTTTTTAAATGCAAGCACCATGTTTTTATAACTTTATTTTTTAGCATCAAAAATAAGGTTGACTTTGTACAAGGTTGTCTATTCAAAAAATTCATGGTTTTTCGAAATATTGGCAATTTAACTTTTGTTTTGTTGCACAAATGCTATTGTATTTCTTTTAATATGAATGGTTATTCCTAGTTGGCCATGATGGCGTTAGAAAACAATCATCTGTCAAGGATATGTCAAACTGTTAAAATTTTCAATAATCATGCCGGAACGCTTAAATTATACAAACGAAGATTACTTAAATTTATTTATTATTTATGGACAATGTGATAAAGTTATATTAAGAACATGTGTTACAGTTAACTGTACCGACTGTGAGTGTTAAAGTGCATATCGTTACCAAAGCGATAACTTTAAATGCTTGAAACACACGTGTGTCGATAAAGCCAGGTGTTCTTTCGTTGCGTGTGTAATATTGTACAAGTAATTACTTGGCTTTATCGACACACGTGTGTTTCAAGCATAATAAGTTATCGCTTTGATAACGATATGCACTTTAACACTCACAGTCGGTACAGTTAACTGTTGGCATTTTAGTTTGATACACACAGTTTGACATATCCTTGACAGATGATTGTTTTCTAACGCCATCATGGCCAACTAGGAATAACCATTCATATTAAAAGAAATCAATAGCATTTGTGCAACAAAAAAAATGTTAAATTGCCAATATTTCGAAAACCATGAATTTTTTTGAATAGACAACCTTGTACAAAGTCAACCTTATTTTTGATGCTAAATAAGATAAAATTATAAAAACATAGTGCTTGCTTTAAAAAAATGACTTTTGACGTGTTTTTTGAATTTAATTTTAATCCTTTTTTTATCGCCCTGTATTAATTTATTATCAAAATATCGACATAGCCCACTAAAATAGGTCCGCTGCTACAAAGAAACCTATTCCAATTAAATAATAAAAGCATTAATATAAGAAAATTTTATAATTTTGTTTGGGCCTGAAAACGTCATTTTTACATAAAATTTAAAATATGTCCAAAACAGTTAGACTTAGGTATAGGACATTATACACAAAATGTGTCTACAATATTGTGCAAAATCCAAAAATGAAATAATATATAGGGTGTTCTATTTAAAATAAGCAACTTGACACCTACTTCCCGTATAACCGGAAGTGTCACCATCTTGAAAATATTTTAACGGAACTGCCCCTGTCGATGTTAGTATACTACCAAATTTTCAAATTTTTCCCATGTACAGTTTTTCTATAATCTATCGATGGCGTTCCCGGTGGGACATCCTGTATTTCATTAAGAATCCTAAGTTTCTCAATGATAAATTAACCACACTTGCAATATGTGATTCCCAGCTCAACGTAGGGACAAATATTACAAATATCCCTGATTATTAAAATTAAACGATATTCGTTTAGAATAATAATACAACTAAAAAGAAATCTGACTGGGATTTGAACTCTTGTACCTACGTTTTGAAATATTAAATATTTCTTCAAATATTTTTAATGTTTGGTTAAATTTTAAAAATTATTACGCAAAACGTTTCTTAGTATACATTGTTAAGTGTTCTGATAGAAAAAATATCCTAAAAACCCTTTGGGAATATATAAATCAGACTTTTCAAATTTTCCATGTTAATCAGAATGCTTCAGATTATCCGGGACACACAGTATAATTAATCTTTAAAATATATTAATTATAATTATAAATATGTGAATATTATAAATTTATAAAGTTATTAATTTTGCAAAACTCTCGTTGATAGTGTTGGAATATCATTTGGCTCAGCCCAAAACATTTTGAAGAATGTTTTGTGCCTCAAACGCGTCAAGTCGCGATTGGTGCCAGAATCGCTCAATTTTTGGAAAAAAGTGTGTGAAACTTTATTGTCTGACTATCAGGACCACAATATAGTTCCGCAACCACCGTATTTGCCTTATTTGGCGCCGTCCGACTTCTGGCTATTCAGCAAACTTAAATGGCTAATGTGGAGACGTCGTTTTGACACGATTGAGGAGATAAAACCGAATCTAAGAAGGTCTTAAAGGCTATACCGGAAAAAGACTTTTTCGCCTGTTTCGAGAACTGAAAAAAGTGCATTTATCGGACGGGGATTACTTTGAAAGGGATGAAATCAATTTGGAAGAATAAATAAAGAATTTACAGTTTATAAACAATTTCACCTTACTTTTTGATCACAGTATTATGTCAATTTTATGAGATTTTTATGCAAAAGGTTTTTAATAAGATGATATTTTTATCAATATACCTAGTGCGTCTACTATTTTCCTAACTTTCACATACATTGATTGCACTTTTATTATCGACCAATTTAAGTGGGACTGAGTGGTTACACTTTAAATCTTCATTGATGAGTTGAAAGTACACAACATCCACAGCCGCTGAGGCACTTGAGATGTATCTTGATTCTGCTGTTGATTGAGATCCGCAGTCTTGTTTTCTTGTGTACCAACAAACAGAATTACCGCAGTGATAAACTACACAACCACTGGTACTTTACCTAGTGTTGACGTCACCTGCCAAATCTGCATCTGAGTATGCTACAATTCCAGTTTCTTGGTTCTTGAAAAACTTGAGTTGTTTTGAATTGGAAACGTAACATAAATAGGGGTCAATAACAATCAAACAATCAAAAAATTTGACAAAGTCTAGAGGGCACCAAACAAGGTCACAACGAGCTTCAGTCCTTATTCACTGAAAGCATCTCCAGTTGACTTACCTAAAGAAAATACTGCAACAAATCTATTAAAAGTGAACACAAGATACAAAAATAAAATAAAATATAAATAAAAAATGATTATTTACAAAGAAAAACCCACAAGATCAAGACATAAATTTACCAAAATTAACAAATTTTGTACGGGATTAATATTACTGAAATATTGAAAATTAAATTGATCACGTGATCGCTAATTTTTATTAATAAAACAACTTATCTAATTAAATGTTATCTGCATTACGGTCATACAAATTAAATCGGAACCAACTCGTATTATACAATAGTTATTTACATTAGAATGTGGTAGGTGTATTTTGTAAAATACCTAACACACAACATTTGTATTAGATTTGGCCGAATACATAATAATCATTGATGATTATAAAGCAATGTTTTGACAATGGTTTCATTTTGAAAGTTGGCAGCCTGCGTTGTGTTTGATTTAATATTGACAGCTATGCTGTCAACGGTTAATAATCAAAACCGATTATGTGTGTAATTTCGTATTTTCAACTACAAAATATGCTGTGCACAATTAAAACAAGTCGCAAATACTCATTTATGTATCTACGTGAAACAAAAAATTTACACAATAAATGTGAGTTCTCAAGGAGATGTCAAGGATTTTATTACCAATGAAACTAAATAAGAATAAGGACAACTAAGTACCTTTAAGCTGATTATTGCAATAGGAAAGTAACCCCTGTACTTAAGTTTCAGTTGTAAAAGATTCCAGCCAGAGTCGTTAATGAAAAAGCTCTTCCGAAGTTGGACTGTGTCCAAATAGTAAAAATATTAGTTATTTTGCTTCTGTTTTCAATGTGCAATTAAAAACAAAGTAGGTAAGTAAATACGTAGGTTATTACAAAAATATTCGAATTAAGTTTTTATTTTAGTTAGAGCATACAAAATTGAGTTTTCATATAGAACAGATATGCATGAGAAAAGCCGACACCTGGGGTACTATTCTTGAAATCATGAGATATAAAGTCTTGTGATATATCAGTACAAATTCGAGCAATTTGTTTTTATTTTAGCGATAGGGAGTCGTTCAATGAATTGGTAGCATGATTCAAGAATATAGGATCTCTGACTGATATTGATAACTGGTTAACCACTAGTGGCAGGCAGCTTAAAGTAATTTCTAATATGCTTCCTTGTTACCTGTTTACTCGATTTAGATTGAAGTTTGATTATAATGATATCTTAACATTTTCTCTATAAAGTTTAAGATTACTTCAGCAGTAGGCAAATTGAATACTACATGAAAATGTGTTAAATAACAATAATTCTAAACACTTTGTAATTAAAGAGTATTAATTGTTGATGTCACAACAACTATCTGTATTAATTACCTTTATATATTTATACAATTGTACATCTCACTTTTTCTTATTATACATATACTCATCAACAGTTATTTTTTATTGTAAAATTTTAATTAACAAGAAATAAGTGGTCTGTAGAAACAAATGTTATACAAGCGGACATCTTAATTACATAGTGTGATAATTATTAATAATAGCGTTTTGTTTTTAAATGAGTGATTTAAACAATAAAATGTCGATTCAGAGTTGGAAAGTGAATTAAATGTAACTCCAGAGGAAATACGATTAATAGCAGCTAATTTAAATTCAGATTTATTACCTGAAAAATCAAAGAACGGTACTTAAATCAATTCAATAGTTTTAAACGGTGGTGTGAAACAAAGTCAATTAATAGTATATTATGCTACTAGGAGTAGAACGCATTCTTTTGTGTTGAGCGAAGGTATTGCGGCCGAAGCGCAGCTGAGGCCGCAAAATACTTTGCGAAACACAAAAGGCGTTCGACTCCGTGTAGCATATACTATTTTCTTCAAGCGTAAAACCAAATTCTTGAAGTAATTGAGGTGGTTTTAGAATGAATAGGCAACAGCGTTAACTCAACTTTACAACTGTCAAACATGACTGTCAAACAACATTATTTTTGTTGTGTGTATTAACACGGTTTGTAAAAGGAAAATTTTTGTATTAATTTGTAGAGTAAGAAAGAAAGCTATAATTATTTAACAATACAACAATAATAATAATTAACTCTTATTTCAGATGAAAACTTAAAACAAACATTCTTTTGTAGTAACTATATAGTGGAAAAAATACCTATTTCTTATTTATAGTAATATTAAAGGTACAATTTTGTAATGTCGAGTTAATAATATTTAATCCACTACTTGCTGTTTTAGAACTGACATTGACGTCATTATAGTCGTGATGGATTTCATATTCACTTGACTGGGATATGCTCGATGTTGCGGTGGAAGTACTAGGCCTGTTAAGATCACCTGATGTTACGGTAGATGTGTTACCTTCATCGCACCCTAATATTCTATTGGCAATTTCACGTTTGTTTGAAAGGGAGTCTTCGATGTATCCCTCAGCTACATTGTTAGATTTCCATCCACCGTGTCTTTTAGAGTGGTAATGTCTCCACCATTGTCAACTAACAATGTAGCTGAGGTTCGTCGCAGTGTATGACCAGTGTATTCCTCTGGATTAGGTAGTTTTAAAAAGTTGCCACTTGTTTTGGTATACCTGAAATTTTATGTATCCCCATAACGACACGGTGGCATCTACCATTTTGGTATTTTAAAAAGAATCTTGTTATGTTGATGTCATTAGGTCGAAGTGTCATATATTGTCTACATAAATTTAAATAAAAATCTCCAACTATGGTAAATGTCCGTGACTTATTCGTTTTAGTATTAGGAATTTTTACTAGTATTATACGTTCCAGGTCTTCGATATCCTGTATTCTTAAATTGACTAGTTCGTCGCAACGACATGCCCCACTAACTCCGAATATTAATACGATCTAAGAAAATAGTATCTACTTTAGCGATTGAAAAAGTTATATTTGAAATTACCTTCATGGCCAAATATTCATTGTTTGGCGCATTTTGTAAAAAGTTATTAAAATGTTCTTTTGAAAACTTTTGCTTTTTGGTTGATACCCATCAGCTTGGCGCTTCAAGAAGGAAATTAATTTTGCGTAATTTTTAAGTTTATGTCATGTTTAATATTTAATTGGCACTTTAGCATGGAATATTGTGCCCATAATGACGAACTTTTCATAGTTTCCGCCAAATGGGAAAAATACGCTAACATAACATTTTCTGTGTAATTGATTATATTATTTTCTTGCGCCCATTTCAAAAATTTATTGTAAGCAAAATCATATATTTTGCGCGATTTGTTGGGGATCAAATTTTCAACTAAGGCATCGGCGATTTGTTTTATTTTAGGTGGAGTTCCTTCAATTTGCGACATTTTTAAAAGTTTAAATTTTAAATGGCGTTTCTGCTTAAAAGTGCTAATACCTCTACCGGCAAACTAAGTTACTAATTGAGCGTAAAATAATAATATTATTGTACGCCGTAAAATAATGTAGTCGTTCTATATATTCAATGCGGTATAGTAAAATTCATATTTTAGCACGCTTGAAGAAAAAATATATTCTTTTGTTTGTGTTTTGTTTTTTGAAAAAAAATATTTTGTAAATAAATAAAATTTTTTTTGGGGGAAAATTCTAAGTGATTAAAACTTGATTAGAAATTACGAAAATTTAGATATTTTTAATTACAATAAATTGATAATATATTTAAGAAAAAAAATTAAAAATCAAAAACAAAAAAAAAAAAATTTGGGGGGATGAATGGAGGTATTTTTTTTTTGGTTGTGGGGGGTGGTGGTTTTTTTTTTTGTGAGAGAAAAAAAATATTTTTTTTTTGGGTGGGGAAAATATGTTAACCAAATATCATTAATTACAAGACATCGATAATAGCTATTAGTGGTGCCTGCCGAAGAAATGAGTTATACACTCTAAAAACTGAAAATGTTAAAATTAAAGATTATATCATATTTATTGAATTACCTGAAACTAAAAATAATATATACAGAACATTTGCAATTACAAAACCAGATTGGGTAGAAATTGTCAAAAATTATATTAAGATACGTTTAAATTTAACTGGAAACCTGAAAAACTTTTTTATGAAATACCAAAAGGTCGATGTGTTAATTCACTAGTAGGTCTCAACACAATTGGTGGAATTCCTTCCAAAATTGCTGCTTTCTAAAACTTGAATGTGCTGCAGATTACACAGGGCTCTGCTTCCGCAGAACTTCAGCCAAGTTGTTAGCGAATCGAGGTGGAAATCTTTGTTGATATCAAAAACCTTGGTGGCTGGAAGGAATATACATTGAACAGTCCACAAGAAAAGTTGAAGTTGCAAGAATTATCGACCACATCAAAAGATTGTGTTCAAAACCACTGAATTTTCTGCACACGATTCTTGTATGATTAATGTAGATTTACAAAACAATACTCTACAATCAAAATAATTTAATACCAGGACTATTCTCTAATCTAGAAAACTGCAACATTACCGTTAATATTTTCAACAATTGCAATGTTGATAAATAATTTATGGTACCCACAATTTCCTTGTTCGTAGTAATCGTTGTAACCCAAATTTCTATTAAATAAATTGTTGCGTTTAAGTACTATGTTCAACTACATTATTACGGGTATTATAATATTAGGTTATGTCGATGATGCAAGCAGAGCTGCCAACCTCTGAATTATGAATCAGTTGTTTTATTATTTTTAAATACATCTTTTTTTTAAACGTACACAAACAATATGGTAATAACGGTAAATTTGATTTCTATAAACAATTTACAATATGAGTAACATGTTTTAATTTTTAAGCCACAACTAAACGTAAAATTTTACGGTGCACGCTACCGCATCGGTTCAGTAAATCGAACCTACTTTGACTGACACTGAAAGGGAATCCTGCATTTATAGTAGGCGAGGCCAAAAATCTTATCCTTGCGCGTTTTGCATTAATATACACACAAAATGTCCATTCAAGAATTAAAAGCGCATCGAAAGTAATTACGAAACCGCTTTGCAACAGTTTATAATTTACAACATAACATTCAAAAGCTTTTTTAATTTCCGTATTGTTCACACTCACAGAAAAATCATTGTAATTTTGAAAAAAACTGCAATAAAATAACCAGTTTTAAATACTTTTGGCGTCATTGCTGTTTTTATTCAATTTAAATTGGGAATATTTAGATTGTATAATGCATCATTTTAAAATGCCACTTCAGGAAATCTTTGGAATTAAAATACAATTCTTATTAAAAAGAGCTTATACTTACTTTGAAATGATAAGTTATTTTTTAGTTTTGAGAACCTATCCTTTTAAGTTGTATCTGTAGGATTATTGCTTCAAATACTATATCCTATCAATTCATAAGTGCTGTTTCTTTTTTTTTATTATTGTCTTATTTTAAAACAAATATTAAGTTGTAACGATTCTATTAACAAGTCACTTTGTAATAAATGTATTTCGGTTGGAATATACACGATCTCCACTTTGTTGTTATAGAAAATACACTTCAAAATAAAAATATTCGTGTCAAAATCAAATGATATCAATTTAAAACTATTAGCGAATTCACTTCAAATCAAATTTTATTGTATAGTAAAAACAATAAGTAATCTCTACATAATTTTTAAAATACCGGGTGATAAAAATGGAATAAGGTTCAAAATCCATTAAAAGACTATTATTTAGTATAAATATGTACTTATTTATTAAAAAAAACAATTCTACAAGAAATTTTAAGATATAAAACTTATAGTTAGTAAGTAACTTATGAAAATTCATTTATAAAATACAAAATAAAATATAAATTTACAGACTCATTATTAACTCTAGAATAAAGTAAACACAAAGTATTACAGAAACTTGTTTCGAAAGTAAACTTTACCATTGTTACACGGATAAACATGTAGTGGTGGAGACGTAAAACATTCTATTGGTAATAATTCTAAAGTATCTAACGGTTTACCTACTTCATATGATTGAAAGTGGGTATCGAAACATTTAATTTCTATTCTAGTTACTAAAATGTGCAGCGCATTATTAATTTCTACAAGATATATAATTTTAAATAGTTTGATTTCACGATTTTTATATTTTGCCAAATATAAATTAGATTTATAATTTTGGTTATGGTATGTACCATATTCAGAAATGTTTGCGTTGTTTGATTTAAATTTTTGTAATACACTTAAATTTTTATTCCAAAATTCTGTATTTTATCATTTAATATATTTTTAGTATTTGATAATATATATTGAGGCCCAACACCTTCTTTCAAATCCATTAAAACTTTGAATATTTGATTCCGGCTTTAATAGATAATGTATATGGAATGTTAACTCTCGACGATGTATTACTAGAGTAAGTTTTTGAACTCCGATGCTTTGCTTCGAATCTGAAGCTCCATAAAAATTTTGGAGGCCCACATTTACGAATAAGAGTTGGGTAATGTACCAAAAGTGATGTTTTGGCTTCAAGTTTCCATAAAGGCTTATATATAAATTATGATGTTCTTTGACAAGAACTGTAATATCGTTAATATCATCTTCGTTAATTTCTGACATAAGGACTATGTCTAAAATCTGTACAAGTAAACAAAGCAATCTCCAAGGGCGATTGGATTTGGGCACCAAATCACCTATCATCAAAGGTAGAAAATGTATGAAAGTCCACGTTTCTCGCGCAGACATTTTAAATTTAAACGAGTTAAGTCTATCTTGGTCTATGATAGAAGTAGAGATATAACCAACTTCTGCCTCACCATACTGAAAAAGGTTTTTACGAGAATTTAAAGTATCCAAAGAAATGATTTCTTCATCAATTATAGACTTTAAAATATTACATAGATCATAATGACAAATACCCTCAAAGAAGTCGTGCATAATATCAAAAATGTAATTATCGATAACATTAAAAGAAGGTATTTTATTAAATGCACAATTTTCTCTTACACCTGTTTGTTTGAAATCATTTTTCTCTAAATCTAACTTATAGTTTTGCTCTGTTCTGAGATACGAGCAAATCTCTGTTGCATCTTTTCTTGTTTGCTCTTTGGTACGTTTACATGATCTACAGAAAGAATTAGAATTAAAAGATTTTGTAAAACCCAATATTGAATTTAGCCCCAAATTATCACCCAGTACGGCTCCTAAAATAAAATAAATTTGTTTGGTGCCTTCAGGTGTATTAATAAGAATTCCCTCCTTTTCTAAAAAAATTAGTTCATCTATTATCGGATGAAATGAAACTTCGTTTCCAAATTGCTTATAATCAGCACTTTTCATGAAAACGAAATGAAAAATATGTTTCACTTGTGATAGCAGATATTGTGGTAATGTAGGCAAACTGTAATACCCTGCCAAAATAGAAGTAGCATGACTTCCGATCGGATTATTGATTCCGTAATCATCAAAATATAAAAACAGTGGAAGTACTATTTTACCTTCCTTAAAACCGTTACTTTTATTTTTGTATGTGTCTCCATTTATAAAATTGCAAATAGTATTTTTGGACAACAGCACCTGAGTATTTTTTAAAATTAAAGGTAGTATACCTGGACATTCCAAAAATGTTTGTAACTGAAATCGTAAAGGCATAAAATAGCTATAAAAGGATTTTCCAGCCAATGTAGGATTTCTCCGTAATATTCTCGTAGTTACAAAATTACCCATTTCGTGCCTGTACGAATCCTGATATAAATTTAAACTTTTTAGTGTTTTGAAAAACATATGTTCCGTAGATATATCTACAAATGGATTTTTTATTAATTGTAGAATTGCTGTAATATCTGTAGATACCGTTTCGTTAGAAGCATGAAATTTAATACATGTTTCTAAAGTTTGAGATAAACAGGAAAACAATAAATTTATTTGCTTTTGGATAACTAATACGTCACTTCTAGTTACATTATCTTCAGAGTGCAAATACAAAGCAAAGTATAAAGCTTTTTCTTTTAATTCGTTTTTTGCTGCTGTCAAGTTAAATTGTATAACAGGTACGTTTTCAAAATTACTTTCGGCTGGAGTATTAAAATCATTGAAATTGTTAATTTGATTAATTTCTAAATTAGAAATTGAAGGATTACTATTTCTTAATGATGTACCAATATCTTCATGTTTACTATGAACTTTTGAATGTGAATTCTAAATGCTTTGAAATTTGAGAACAGTTGATTACAAGAGTTTTGTTTACATTGCAACGTTTCTGAATTGGTTAAAAATGAGTGTATTTAAAATGAGTTAATAATTCTTTGACTTGAGAAAATTGCACTGCACATTTAAAACATATATACATGGTTATTTTAAGAATTTGACAAGTAAGCAATTAAAGATGAAACGCTTGAAGATGGTTTATCATACACAGTTTCTATTTCAAAAAAATATTTTTGAATAAAATACCATGGACCATAACAAGAATTAGGGTATTCTAGACCTAGAATATGAAACAATTTAAAGCATGTATTAACACATGATAAATACGAATCGCGTCGTTGAATGTTTTTGTCAAAAATACGAAATAATCTGTTATTTGATCTGCGTCGAGACCAACTACAACAATTAGTGGTTGTAAAGTCAAACCTTTATTATAATTCTTCTTTCGTAGTTCATCCACTCTATGTTCAAAATCATTTATTGTTGCAACTCTTAAAGTGAAATTTTCTTGAGCGTCTTTAATGGTTATCTTGCGTTTGTTGTTCACATTATCAATAGAAAAACGACCAGTAGGTAATATAATGCTATTCAGTAATGTTAATAAAATGTAATCCTCAGTGTCTGCAAAAATATTAATAGTTATTTATCGTAGTAAGTGCGAGTAAGTGAATAAAGTAGTTAGTGAATAAACTAGAACAGGATTAACCGCTCGATGCTGAAGGCATCAAAATAAAAAAACAGGTATATCGGACGTAATCAAATATGTCTTCCCTATTTCTGATTCTTTATGTGTTAATACAATTATATTTAAATTTTAATTA
Organism: Abscondita cerata; assembly: GCA_030710515.1. NCBI lineage: Eukaryota > Metazoa > Arthropoda > Insecta > Coleoptera > Lampyridae > Abscondita > Abscondita cerata. The sequence continues at coordinate 133,060 of JALBCR010000435.1, read as the reverse complement.
AAAGTAATTTTTACAAAATGAAAATATAAATAAAATGAAATGGTTATTGTTTAAGAATAAGATACTCACTTATATCAGTTTTAGGCGTCAATACAGAAAATAACTGCTTGCATGCTTTGTCGTTAATATTATTTTGGGAATAATAATGTTTAATTTTTGCTTTAAAAGTTTCCCATTTGCTATACAACAACAAATGCTTTCCCGGGTATAATAACTTGAAGTCAATATCAATCTACAAATCAATGGTAATTTATAGTTTACTACTGTACTTAAAACCAGTAACTTACCAAATCGTTTGAATTTGTATGAACATATAATGGCCATTCTTTTATAAAATTTACCACATTTTTTTCTCCTTTAAGTTCATGTTGTCTTAATATAAACGTTTTTTCCCATTTATCTTTGACTTCTTCCCAATTACTAAAATCTCTCTGTAGAGATGTTTTTAAACTATTCGATATATTTGCGTCAAACTCTTGATTAATAGCGTTTGAATTTTCTATGTCTTGTTTGTATGTGCTGTGTGAAGAAGCTTCTGATGAGGTCCTTCTAGTTTTCAATTGACATACTTATTATAAAGTCGCCCTCCGGAATTTTTCCTTTTTTGGCGACAAAAGAAGTAGTAATCCTTAAACCGTATTGTTTAAATAACACTTTTTAATTTGTAATACGTACCAAAAACTTTTTTTCGGATGGGAAATTGCTTTCAATCTCTGCCAAAATATTAGGGTAGTCTTTGGGAGATAAATTCGTACCCTTATAGTGAATATCCTCCAAAATAACAGTCACCAAACTATCTCGACGCAGTTTATCTAAACATAAGTTTTTTTTGTAATATTCCAAAATCGATTTTCCTTTATTAGATTCCGACAAAACTTCTTGTAAACTCTATAACATTACATATTAAAATTTTATTTAAACTTTTGTAATTTTATTGCCTTAGACAACTTTGAGCCCTTGGAGGCAGTCAAATTTTCTATTGTAGTATTACTTTCAGAGCTGTTAGGTGTGTTAGGTTCGTTGTTAATCAACCAATTACTTACTTTAATAGAAGAATTCGTGATAGAATCATTATCAAAATCATGCTAGAAAATAAAATAAATTAATGTAACTAAACATGATAAGCCTTACTTCAGTTTTTCTCCATTCAAATAACTTTGTCCGAAATTCGGCTCTTAAGCCAATATCGGTTATCGTGTCCTTAATATCTTCCTTCGAAAGATAAACTAAAGATCGATATGACACACCACAGGCTAAAAAAAAATCAAAATGACTTAGAGTTAATTTTATATATCAACGACAAATGGTACTATAGGAAATGCCAATTCTCAAAACACAAAAATTGAAATATTTTTTAAAATGTAGTCCATATTGACTTAGATAATACCCTTGCAATAAAAATTAACGAATATATGCCGTTTCACCGTAAAACTCCATGGCGTCAGCGGTCGTGATATCTACCTACGTCTTTATAATTAACTTAGATACGTTTCACAATAGCAACTTAGTTTTAAAGTTAGTCAAAATACCTAAAGTAATCAAGTCAAGCAGATGGCGACGATTAATAACTTTAATCTTTAATTTCTATTAAGTTAAACTTTGAAAGAAGCTACCTACATATTTTAAAAACTTAAAAGTAAAATTTAAGAAAGCCGCAGCTTTATTTACCTTGTAGTACGGGTAATAATTGTAGCAAATTCCAGTTTTCCAACAGATTTTTTAATCTTGATGTATCATCGACTTCTACAGCTTCATTTGTAACAAAAATTGTTGGAGGATTTTCTAGTGGAGTGTTTCCTCCTCCTGTAAAAGATGATACAGGAAAATTATAACAACCGTCAGCATCCATATTATAGAGCAATTGGTGGTTTGTTTGGGACATCCTTTAACAAAAGATTATTTTTACTATATATTCACAATTGCAAATTGGTTATTCTAATGTATTTTCAGTATGTGAAATAATATTAAAACTGGGAATTTTACTTACCTTTAATAAGCATAAAACAATAGTCACAATGTTGTGAACATGTGAACTACATGCAACGCACAATCTCAACGACTGCAAGAACAAGAGCACAGATTAATGATGTGGTGGGGTTAAGACAGATGCGAAACTCTGTGTCGGTCTGTTTGATGTTTCGGGTCGTTATTTCATGACCTCCAAACAAGACGCCATATTTTTGTTGGTGTTATTTTGCGGGAATTTTAAAATTGCCTATACACTGAATGTATGAACAAGTAAACTTCATGCTTGTTGATATCGGATTTTTTATTGCTTTAACACTAACAATAAATAATTGGAAAATTGAAGTTGAATAAAACCGTTTGTGAAAACAAAAAACCTATATTTTTAATTTTAATAAAAAATTATTCCAAACTATAACCATTAATATATTAAAATCCTATTTTACATGGTATAAAATGAGTTTGTCCAATGTAATTAATCAAAAAATAATCGGACTTATTGATCATCCTTTACTTAACATTAACATAGCATAGGTACTACTCATGCAACTAGAGATAAATATTACAAAACAACATAAATAAGCTATGGTGCCACATAAGGTTCACAAATTTGATATAAACATACAATCGTAAACTATTGGCCAGAAACCTTAGATCTATTTCACATTTCTAAAATAATTTAAAACTAAAGGTATTTCAAAATATTCTGTTAGAAATCTTTGTTTTAACGGAAAACATGTTTGTAAATTGAAAACTAAATTCATTGATGGCATTATTTATAATTTTGCCTTTTAAGATATGATTGATTTTGAAACTTTAATTAACTCTCATTTTTGGATAATTTTTACATTTTTCAGAAATCAATGCATCGATATTTTTTGTTGTTAGCTGCCAATGAGCTGGTAATGTTAAGCAAGTAAAATGATAAACATGTGGATGTCAAAGCTGTCGTTTAAAATGATTTATGTAATTATTAATTTGCTTAAAATCGGAACTGTATCTATAACCCTTAGAAGATTTGCCAATTAAAGATATTTAAAATATCAGCTAATGGCTTGGGAAAATACTTATAGCATAATTTTCTAAGTAGCTCAAGTTCCGAAAGCTTTATCTGCGTCTTTGTCAACATTACCACTTGCTTTATTTAATTGTTTCTTTATGGTCTTCATCTTGGACCTCATTTTGTTTTTTCGAGGTGAATATACCGATAAAAGTTGACTTGTTTGCGTTCCTGCGCAAAGAAACGTGTGGTGTTGTTGGAGTTCAACACATAACACGCTTTCTGGAGATGTTTGCAGAATAGGGTCTGGCATAAATGAAGAAGATGGTTGACAATCACCTAAATTAATTTAACAATATTATCTGTATTATTAATTTGTCATAAGTAGTACCTGGAGGAATCACTTGAGAACTTATAATATGTATTTTCGGTTTAATGTGTGGGAATACCTGTGAATCTGTAATTGAACACATAAAATTGCAGCATTTCATTGCATTCTGTGAATGTGATGTTATTCACCTGTCAATTGATTCGCTCTCGGATGAGATGGTAATAACAATGTTGGTACAGCATTTGGTTTCAGTCGATTTTTCATATCGTTTAGGTACATAGTATTTTCGAAATGTAAGTTGCATATCCTAAAATGCTTCCCACAATCGACATCAACATCAATTCTTCCAGCCTGTTGCAGCCATAATTTACGTCTACCAGTAAAATTTAAGAAAGCTCATGAAATACACAACTTTTAATTTACCTTTCAGGTTCTTTGGGCAGACCAAAAACACAAACAACTTTTGTTTAGTGTTTGATTTGCAAGGGGAACCATACACCAAGTTCCACCACGACCCTTACCAGACATTTTTACACCACAATCACGATAAAATTAGACAATAATAAATAAATATTGAAGCGCATAAATCGTTTGTTCTTTACAACACCAACAATAAAATGGAGAATTAACGCATGCGCAAAGAATCTCTACAACTCGAGTTTCGCATCTGTCTCATTAATCTGTGACAAGAGTCTGTAGCACAGAAATGATAATGTTTTGATGAATAAGCTCTATAAAATAAAACGTCTACTTATGAAAGTGAAATCAGATCCTTTAAAAAATACACTGCTAACTTTTGTATTAAAAGTCGCAGAGTAAATATAAAAAACTCAACATTGTTTTGAACATGTTCACTTAATTTTATATTTAATGCTTATTGTAACAAGGATATGACTATGCAATCTGTTTGTATTTACTGTGCTTTATTTTCAAATTACATTTAAAGATGAAACTGCTATTATTTTAATATTCTAGTATTTAATATGTTTTAAAGTCGTAACGATACAATAATACATATAAACAAAATATAACATTTTTAAATTTTTAATCAAACAGTAACTTATTATTATTTTAACATGATGTCACATGCTTTTTTAAATTGTAAGATTTCTCTGCGTGCATATATTTACATAACATAAAGACTTGGAGATCACGGTTTACTTAAACCCGGGCGTGCTGAAATGAACCAAAGGTTGTGTGGCAGCACGGACGACGATGGAAATGTAGACAAGGAGTCGAACCAAAATAATTCATTTTAAAAACGCCAAATACTGGCACGTCGGTACAATACATTTGTGTTCGAAGGTTAATTTTTTGGTGTATGAAGAAATACAAATATCCGAAAACTTGCGAAACCTTGAAAAAACAAGAACCAACCTTTTAAACTAGAAACTTATTTAATTCCCGGTACCTATACGTGCGTTACCACGTAACTAAAATCATCGAGAGCCGATGGTCAACTAACTTAAAACAGTAATAGTGGCACTCTTATTATGCATTGTACACGTACCGTTCATAATAAAACTTACTATAATTTATTCGAAGCTATTTGTCAGGTAACAGATTAACCCCTCTTTACTTTTGGGCGCATACCTTAGTTGAAACTATTATCAAATGTACGAATTTTGTCTTCCCTAATATGAATGAACTAAAGATTGTACGTTTCACAATAGTTTCAACCACTTTGTGCTTCCAAAAATAATGAGGGGTTAATCTTTTACCAGACAAATAACTTGGAATGAACTACAGATGATCAAATTTTGAACACAAAAGGAAAAGCAAAAATGAACTGAAGCGACTTACAACTATGCAACATATGGAAATTAGACAACTATCACGTACAATACCAAACGAAAACAATTTTTCCGTGTGAATAAAATTTAACGCAATTTAAATATTCATAATAAAACTTAGCGATTATTTTTAAAAAAGATAATTTTAACTAAGATTACATACTTCAAAAATATATTACTTAGGTGAAAAATCTGTTTAGATGAATCCTTAATTCTTTGGAGAAAAATATTGATAATACATACATACCCAACAAAGCCACAAAGTATGGTATAAACTTAGTTTATCAAGATACACCAAAAAATCTAGAAACTGGGGTCATTTCACTAGCAGATGCTTTCATTGACGAGGGTAGAACAATATATACTGATACTAGACAAACATCCCTCTAGCTTATAGTTTGAGGTTCAGAAAAGCTCATCTAGTAGAAACTTTAAAAGCCAAAAGGTGTTATTGGATCTACAATAAAATGAGGTCAGATGCCGGCGGAGAAGATCGTATAGTTGTGCTAAAATGGCGTCACAGCTCTAAAAGCATCTACAAGCAACAGTGGAAAACAAGCGCCTGAGTGTGTTTCGGAATACATTAGCAAATTGACTATAGATCTAAAGCCCGTCGCACATTAGACGACTAAAAACAGACGCATTACAAACTGGTTACGAACTAATTGCACCGTGTGCGAATGTTCAGAAACTTTGCCATCCATGCGTTTCAATGAACATTCGCACCCGGAGCAATTAGTTGTCAAACAGTTTGCAACGAGTCGCCGTCGGTAATCAGTCAATAGCAATCTGACGTCCTGGTCGCTAGGTGATCTTGAATTTGATAAAAAATTACAGAACGATCGTTGAATATTAGATTCGTAGAAGTGAAAAAATACCCTTGCCTCTACAGGGTGATTCATAACTATTGGGACATATGCTAAGGGCGGGTTATTTAGATCAAAATATGATCATAGAATCCAATCTGCTTTAATAAAATAATAGATGAGCCAGCATGCTACGCACGTGTACAGTAGGAAGAGTTACAATAAATTGACAATGCGATAGGCATATGAGTTAAAAAATGGTTGTGCGGACGGACGAACACCCACCAGGGCGGAGCCACCTTGACAGATTTTAATTATATATACAGGGTGTCTCAAAATTGACGCCCGTCCTTTCAGAATATGAATCGGGGGGCTAAAACGAATTAAAACGTAAGAATAAAAAAATTGCGTTATGTCCATGGTTACAGAGTTATTGACAAAAAACAAAGATCTAACATTCAATGTTTACACTTTATTAAAAAACGAAGTCAGCTAAAACAAATGAGTAGCATAGAATGCTATGGTAATGTTAAATGTTAATTATTAGTTCTGTCAACTTTGTCATAATAAGTATAAGTATAATTTCATACGGTTATTTGTTTCAAAAATGGAACGTCATTATTCCAATCGAGAATATGTTGATATGTTAAAAGTATTAGGTGCGCATAATGATAATGCCAGTGCTGCAGCTAGAGCATATACCGTAAAATTCCCAAATCGACGGCACCCTGATGCAAAAACTATACGACGGGTTGAACAAAGATTACTGGAAACAGGTAATTTAAATCCCAGATTAAATAAGGGAGGACGCCATTCTACGCTCAACGTCGTCCAAGAAGAGCAAATACTTGATTTTGTTGAAGCGGAACCAAATACAAGTCTTCGAGTTACATCGAGACAAACGCATTTCAAAAGATACCATTCATAGATTATTAAGAAGGAATGGCTTATATCCATTTAGGCCTCAAAAGTTCAAGTTTTACATGAAGGAGATAGGGAGCTTCGGATTAATTTTTGTAGATGGTTATTGGATAACGTAAACAATGATCCACATTTTATAGAAAATATTATGTTTACTGATGAGTGTACATTTACCCAGACAGGGATTATAAATACTCATAATTTGCACGAATGGAGAGATGAAAACCTTTATTTAATACGTAAAAGATGTCACCAAAGACGATGGTCAGTAAACATTTGGGCTGGATTATTAAATAATAATGTAATCGGCCCAAATATGTTACCTAACCGACTTAATTCAGCATCGTATTTTCATTTTTAAACGACAATTTACCACTGCCATTGCTCGATCAAGTCCCATTAGCAACTAGATTGAATTGTTGGTTCCAACATGATGGTGCTCCTGCACATTATGGTAGACAAGTGAGAGCATTACTAAATCAAACATTCCCCGACTGTTGGATTGGAAGAGGTGGACCCGTACTATGGCCTCCTAGATCTCCAGATCTAAATCCATTAAATTTTTCTTCTGGGGATTCTTGAAAGAAAAGATTTACTTTGAACCTGTTGAGAGTGCGGAAGATGTAGTAGCTCGTATTCACGCTGCTGTGACATTTATAGACGAAAACATGCTACAGAGGGTTCGTGATTCAATGATAAATCGTGCAAATATTTGCATTGAAGTAGGAGGCGATTTGTTTGAACACCTTTTATAAATTAATTTCTTGTTTTGTAACAAATATTCGTTTTTAATAAAGTTTAAACATTGAATGTTAGATCTTTGTTTTTTGTCAATAACTCTGTAACCATGGACATAACGCAATTTTTTATTCTAACGTTTTAATTCGTTTTAGCCCTCCAATTCATATTCTGAAAGGACGGGCGTCAATTTTGAGACACCCTGTATATATAAATTGACAATGCGATAAGCATATGAGTTGAAGTTGTGCGTTACAGTAATGAAACGAAACAAACTATTTGAGAAACGGTTGTGCGGACGGACGGACACCCACCAGGACGGCGTCACCTTGATAAATTTTAATTTATATGATTTATTCATGTTTTAACATAATAGTTGTACATTTGTTAAATTATTGTTACGATATATTATAACTAATAAAAAAGAAAAACGAACAGTAATTTTTTTCGTAAAGTTTTCGCTTATAACTTTTGAAAATGCGTAAAGCCAAAAACCAAAACGGTTAATCATTTTTATTTTTTTCTGCGTAAGCTTTTTTTTTTCAGTGTTAAAAATCGATATGAAAATGGCGAATTGTAGAAAAATTATTGATTGTTCGTACTTTGGCAGCTTATAATTAAAAAACAAAAAGTGGTCGATCTCTTTATTTTCTCCTCCTACATCCATCAAAGACCATCATGGTCGTTGAAGTATGCTCGACGCTTTCACTACATCGACTTTAAATTAATAAAGAAAACACTTTTGAATAATTCCTTTCAGTTTTAGTAATCCAGAAGGTTTAACATTAGCGTGCAGAAGTTGTAAATTAAAATTTTCCAACAGAAAATGTTCATCCTAAGCCGAACTTTTGCAGTTTATAATAAAAAAAAGGAAAAGTAGTCTGTCTCTTTGTTAGGTTCTTCTACATTAATCGAAGGCCATCATTGCCGCTGGAGTATGCTCGGCCCTTCACTTCAACGACTTCATCCAAATACAGAAAACACTTTTGAAAAATTCTTTTCAGTTTGGAAAATCCGGAAGGTTTAATATTTGTGTGCAGAATTTGTAAATTAAAATTTTCCAACAGAAAATGTTCATTCTAAGCTGTACTTTTGCAGTTTATAGTAAAAAAAAAACAAAAAGGGGTCGGTCTCTATGTTTGGCCCTCCTACATCCATCTAAGGCCATCATCGTCGCTGAAGTATGCTCGGCTTCAACCTAATAACGAAAATACGTTTAAAAAATATCTTTGAGTTTTCAAAATCCAGAAGGTTTAACATTTGCGTACGAAAGTGTTGAATTAACGATTTTAATATAAAGGGTCTCTACGAAACATTGCTTTTTGTTTGAAGAAAAAATTTGCTTCTCTTTTCGTCTGCAAAAATCAATTTCGTCTTTCAGAAAATTCAAAAGAAAAAAGAAAAAATTATAAAAAACAATTTTAATAAAAACTTGTTAAAAAATATAAAGCGCAAATAAGATACGATCCCAAACCCCAAACTTAAAAAGCCGACCTCTTAAGCGCTACTCCACGGGTTTTACTTAATTACATTTAAATTTTGTTTTTATGTCAATCTAGACTTTTCGTGTTTACAATGTTATAATTCTTAAAAATTTTTTTTAGAAAAGTTAAATTTTTGAAACATTATGCGGCATGGGCATAAAACAACCGTTTTTCATAAATCAGTTTTTTTTTCATCTCTTATATTCAACAAATTATGACGATTTTAGTTTTTTTTTAAATTTTTTTCGAAAAACTCTTTCGTTTATAACTTTTGAAAACACGCGAGGTTAAAAAGACTGAAACGGTCAAAATAAGCGAGTCGTCGTGATTTTACGGCTCTTTTTTCAAAATTTGTTCGTCTTTTTTTAACATTCTTTTTCACCTCGAAAACGACTTTGTACAAAAAAAACCGAAATCGAAAAATAAATCCTCGTTTTTCGTAAAGTCGAAACTTTTTCGAAACGAAAATAACTTTAGCCGTTTTATTGCGAGACGAATTTAAAACTATGCACTTTTTCAAAAAAATTTTTTTCCTTCTTATACTTTGTGAAGCTATTATTAAGTTAATGAAACGAAACAAACTCAAGTCAAGAACCGTGCGGACGGACGGACACCCACCAAGGCTGTGCCACCGTGACAGATTTTAATATACTGACTTCCAAAAAAATTGCAACACCTAGAAGTTGTTGAACGATTTTAATGAAATTTTTAGGAAACGTCTATTTTCATTAAACAAAGTGATGATTAAAATTTAAAAACAAAAGAACAAAAGCTTAAAAAGTTTTTTCAATAATGAGTTGCTCCGCCACTATTTGTAATGCACTCATCTAGACGGCTGGGTATGCTATCAATCAAGTGATCTATAGCTTGTTGTGGTATATCATCCCAAGCTTCTTGAATCCGTTGCTGAAGATCGTGTAAATTATCTAGAGAGTGCGGTAAATTACCCAGTCGCCTACCAATCATATCCCATACATGTTCAATTGGCGACAAATCAGGCGACCGAGCAGTCCATGGGAGGACGGCAATGTTAGATTCTTCCAAAACCGTATGCCTTGCCGTATGAGGGCGAGCATTATCCTGCTGGAAAATGGAATTTTAAAGCCCCTGAAGATATGGAAGGCCAACTGGTTGTAGCACATTAGCAATGTAACCAGCTGCGTTAAGGTTGCCGTCAATAAAGACCAAGGTGATCTGCTACCATAACATATTGCCCCCCATTTCATAACTCCTTGAGTGAGGGCTGTGTTGTATTCCACAAAAAATGTTGGATTTTTACGTTCTCCACGCATCCGTCTGACCCTCTTACGACCATCGTGGGCTCACAAGCAAAATCGGGACTCGTCACTAAACACAATTTGATGCCATTCTTGCGCCCAATTAACCCTTTCGTTGCTCCACTCTAGTCTGCGTAGACGGTGAAGTGGTGTAAGGGAAGACATAAAATGGACGATATGAACGCAACCCATAAGATCTTATCCGGCGATAAACAGATGACATTGACGTCCTAAGTCCTGTACCTCTCATCCAATCATTTGCAATTGATCGAGTTGTTGAAAATCTATCTCTTGTGGCCAAAACTCTTAAGCGACGTTCTTCGCGATCTGTAGTCCTTCGAGGACGTCCAGATCCACGGCGACGATGTTGAACCCCTTCCTCGGACCATTTGGACCAACATCTGAATACCGATGAAACATTTCGGTCCGGCCTCTCTCATACCAATAATACGGCCACGTTAAAAATCACTTAATTGGACAAAATGTTGATCTTGACGTACTCTCGGCATTGTTTTCAAGTTCAGAATGAAATTGTGAAGAAACAACAACAATTTGCAAACTTGACAGTTACTAAATGATCTAATACTTCAAATTTATTGTTAGTATGTGCTATGCAAACAACAGGCAAAAAAACAAAAACTACTGGCTAGATTTTATTCAAATTTTAATCATCCCTTTGTTTATTAAAAATAGACGTTTCTTGAAAATTTGATTAAAATTGTTCTACAACTTCTAGGTGTTGAAATTTTTCTGGAAGTCAGTATATACATGATATGATTCCTGTGGAAAAAGATACAAGGCGTTAAATTAATTTTTTTTCTTATTTTATTAATTATTTCACTGTAAATTGATCAATTCTTATTAAAATGAACAGAAAGGCGTAACTTTAGACCAAGAATATTTTTTATTTATTATTATATTTTGTTATATGTGGCGCCATATGAATGATTTCTGATGATAAAATCGACTGATAACTTTTTTTGACAAAATTTTTTAGCGATTTTGATTAGAAAATATGACATACACATCATTTCTACACAAAATTAGTACTCCTGTTTAAAACGATAATTTCATCTATTTATTGTAGTGTTAAAAGGGGATTATTTTATTCATTAAGAGTGTGATTTGGACTGTCAGATAATTATTCTTCTTTGCCAATTTTGATAAGAAAATTAATTTAACGCCTTGTATCTTTTTCCACAGCAATATTTTATTAAGGCATATTGGGTCCTATGAGCAATATTTTGGTCTAAATAACCAACCCTTACCGTATGTCCGAATAATTAAGAATCACCTTGCATTACTATACATTAAACGAGTATTTACGCTAAGAAACCACGGAAAAATCTTGTAATACTATTGAAAGAGAGTTTAATTATACAGATATTTATTAAATATACGTATTTTTATAATTATTTTAAGTGAAATGCATGTCTTGCTCCTAATAACAATAATGCACATTCACAGTCGTTACAGTTAACTGTTGCCATTTCTTAGTTTATTATTGATGGCAGAGCTCGGTAGGTTTAGCAATGTAAATAACAACAATAACTTAAATATAACAAACGTGTATTAATAGAATGAACAAACGAAAGAAGTTGCATCGACCAACGAATCTGCGTGACTGCGGTCAGATGCGTACAAAGTACAGAACAGATTACGTCATGTTTTTAGGTATTGCCAACACTTCCCCTCGTGACGAAATCGATTGATCTTTGAAGTCCCATAGCTTGGACGAATCGTTGATGCTTATCTTTTGCCCAAACCCTTCGTCAGCGCGTCGGCCATTAGATCTTCGGTACGGCTGTGCACGACTCTGATCTTGTCCTTTTTAATAGCCTCCCGAATGAAGTGAAACTTGATGTCAATATGTTTTGCTTCGAGAGTGGAACACGGGGTTTTCAGCCAGCTTCATAGCACCCATGTTGTCGTTATAGATCGTAATCGGTTTTCCATGCTTAACTCTTCTAAAAACCTGTTCAAGTGAATGGCCTCCTTCGCAGCGTCGGTTAATCCCATATACTCCGCTTCATTAGATGATAGTGCGATAGTCCTCTGCTTTCTGGATTCCCAACTGATTAGCCCTCCACTCAGTTTAAAACAAAATCCGGTAAAGGATCTTCTGTCGGTAGAATCGGATCCCCAGTCCGTATCGACATAACCAGTCAAAGGAGAAGTATCTCTAGTATAGTAGAGACCTAAATCTTCTGTCCCTTTAAGGTATCTTAACACTCGCTTAGCGGCCAACCAATGTGATTTGTTATAACCATGGTTGAATTGACCAAGATAACTCACAGCATGACAAATGTCGTTGGTGCTAAATAGGTCAAGGCACCCACGAGCTCTCGGTATGGCAGCTTCGTGTCCTCTTCGGAATTCTTCTCTTCCCTTTTTAGCCTGACATTGGGTTCCATTGGGGTCGAAATAGGTTTACATTCAGACATTCCATACTTCCTCAATAATTCTGTCACATGTCCTTGCTGAGTCATATGGATTCCGTCATGTGTTCGACGAAACTCAATACCCAAGCAGTATCCTACGTCATCGATGTCGGTTATTTTGAAGTTGCTTGATAGTTTGTTTTCGATAAATCTCGTCGATAATGTTCTCATCGTTTGAAGATATCAAGATGTCATCAACGTATGTAAGAATTATTGTTAACATGTTACTCCGATTTAAGGTATATACGCACGGGTCACTGTTGGTTGGAGTGGCGCCCATGCTCTGTAGCACCTGATCTAGCTTCATGTTCCAGCTTCTTCCAGCTTGTCTCAGTTCATATAATGCCTTTTTGAGCAAACAGACTTTGTTTCCGGACTTTAATTTTTGGATCAGATATTCTTTGCCTTTTGCTTCACATCGACACATGGATTCGAATTCTTCACAATCCTTTCTAAAATTTCTGGAAGTTGTTGCGGAGGTTCCATGTAAATTGTTTCGTCTAGCTCTCCATTCAGGTACGCCGTTGACACATCAAGCTGTTTAAGTTTCATGTTCAACTTGGCTGCTAAGGCAACCACCATTCGCACTGAACCAATTCGAGCCACTGGAGCAAAAGTCTGGTTAAAATGTACACCGGGTTTTTGTGAGAAATCTTGAGCAGCTAAAGGCGCTTTACGTCGTACAATAGATCCGTCAGGTAATAGTTTGTTTCGTAAAACTATGCGACTGCCAATAACACTATGGTCTTCAGGGCGGTCGACTATTTCCCATGTATTATTCGCCAAGATCGACGTGATCTCCGAATCAATAGCAGCATGCCATTCAATCGCGCTTTCACTAGATAAAGCATGACTCATCGAAATTTCAGATATCGACGCCTCTTCAATATTCGTATCTTCCCCTTGAACCGTGTGATGCTCTTTCTTAGGACGTCCTCGCAGGCCGGACCTGATTATTCTTGGTCTTCCCACCGTTCTTCGAACCGGAGCACTGTCCACTTCGTCCACGTAATCGTCGTTTAGATTAATCTCGTTATCATCTTCAGGAATAACTTCAGGACGCATTTCAATTTCTACCATGTTTGGTTCTGTCACCGAATCGGTTTGGTCAAACTCAAATAAATTTGTAGACTTTATGACGTTCTCTCCTATAGAGTAGTGTAGCTTATCAGTAAATTTGACGTCACGGGCAATTACCAATTTAGTTTGGTTTGGATCCCATATTCGAAAACCTTTCGATTGGTTTGAATAACCTACGAATATTCCACATTTGCCTCGAATATCAAGCTTTCCCTTCTGAGGGTCTTTGTTCAAATAATAAACCCGACAACCAAATTGTTGAAGTTTGCTGACATCGGGTATTTCGCTCGTCCATAGCTCGTATGGTGTCTTTTTGTTAATACTTTTGCTTGGGCATCGGTTCCGGATATAACCCGCTGTGTTGATAGCTTCAGCCCAAAAATATTCTGGTAGATTAGACTCCAACAGCATACACCTGGCCATCTCAACAAGCACTCGATTTTTGCGTTCAGCGATTCCATTTTGTTCGGGAGTATGAGGTACGGTTAACCTGTGTAAAATTCCGTGATCATTCAAAAATGTTTGCATTTCTAGTGTACGTCTACGTATTCTCCCCCATTGTCGGATTGTATACACTTGATTTTTCGATTCTTCTGGTTTTCAACCATATATACACAATCTTTTAATTTTTCGAAAACTTCGGATTTGTGTCTAATGAAGTACACCTCTGTCCACCGCGTGGCTTCGTCGACAAATACTGCAAAGTACTACGCCTTTCCGATTGATTCGGTACGAATGGGTCCACAAACGTCGGTGTGTATGATGTCGAGCATTTCGGTAGTTTTCATAGATCTTTTAGGAAACGGAAGCTTCGTCATTTTTGCTTTAAGACACTTTTCGCAAATTGTATTTTTTGCTTTTGAATCTAAGTTTTTGATCATCATACCAGTAATTGATTTACTTCTGTAAGCTTTAATCAGATCTGAATAGTTCAAGTGTCCCATGCGCTTGTGCCAAATTTCAATGTCAATATGTTCGGGTCAGCCCTTAGGGTAAAGTCGGTGTAATCGTACCAGTTGGCAAATCGTACCACCGTGTGGTTTTCACATTAGGGGCATAAAAGTGTGCCATCTTTTAGGTTCATTTCAAAGCTTTTTACTCTAAACTGTGAACAGTTTTCATACTTATCGATAATATCATATTTCTGCGGTAATTCCCAAAACAAGAAAGCGACGCCATTTACTGCAATTTTGTGTCTTCGTGCCTAAGTGTTTAGTCATTAAAAGGGTAAGTTAAACTCCATATGCTTTTTACAGCTGAATTTGTCAGCTACTTACCTATAAAATGAGACTTTGTTAGCTGTTTTAAATATGCAATTGATATTGTTTTATTCCTAAAATCGCTAATAACTCACAGTTCGTCAAATCGTACCTCTAAGAGTTTGGCATATCGTACCAAGTACGATTTGTCGAACTAACTTCAGTGTACGGTGGGAAATTTGAATGTGTTTTGAAAAATATGTGTATTGTTGCAGAAGTATTTAGAAAATTGAAAACAGAATGTCTTCGACAAAAAGAAAATATTATCAATGGTCGGAAGAGGACATGCAACATGCTTTAAGCGCCTTTAGTGAAAAGAAGCTAGGTTTTAATAAATGTTGCGAACAATACAACATTCCAAAGCCAACTTTTCGGCGACATGTAAAGGTCTTAATAAAAAGGCACATACCGATGTGCATCATCATGGACGGCCAACAACAATTTCCTTGGAATTGGAACAGGAATTGGCGCAGCACATTTTAAAGTTGGAGGAAAAACTTTTTGGACTCAGCATAAACGATATTCGCCGTCTGGCCTTCAATTAGCTAACCGAAATCAAATTCCCAATAACTTTAATGTAGAAACGGGTATGGCCGGAAAAGCATGGTACTATAATTTTATGAAACGTCATCCTTATCTTTCATTGAGGCAGCCAGAGAAGGTTTCGTTAGCTAGAGCTGCTAGATTCAATAAAAAAAAATGTTTACGAGTTTTTGACATTCTTGAGAGGTCTATTGATGAACATAGTTTTACAGCTATGAATATCTATAATCTTGACGAAAGTGGTTTTCCACGGTCCAAAAAGAATCAGAAAATTGTAGCTAAAAAGGAAAACATCAAGTAGGAGGTATTTCTAGTGGAGAGCGTGGTGTCAACACTACCATTGTTTGTTGTGTAAATGCTGCCGGTGGTTGTGTACCTCCCATGATTATTTTAAGCGAAAGCGTATGGCAAACGAACTAAAGTTGGAGCACCACCAGGTGCCATTGTAACGATTTCTGACACAGGGTACATAAATACGGACCTTTTTTGGAGTGGTTAAAACATTTTATTAGCATCGTTAAATGTTCTAAAGAAAATAAAGTTTTATTACTATTAGATGGTCACACCACCCACTCCAAAAATTTAGACGCTCTGCTCCTAGCACGTGAAAACGGAGTTATTTTACTGCAGTTGCCAGGACACACCACTCATCGTCTTCAGCCTTTAGACGTAAGTTTTTAAACCAATGGAAGCCTATTTTACACAAGCAGTACAAAAATGGTTGAGGACCAACCCAGGAAGTAGTTTGTCACAATACAATATGACGGCCGAACTAAATGAAACGTATTCGAGAGCTGCTTCCATAGTGACCATCAGTAACGGTTTCAAAGCGGCCGGAATATGGCCAGTCGACAGATGGGTTTTCAGTGATGCCGATTTTGCGGCTGCAGCTTTACTAGATGATGAAAATGAAGTGGCACCAGAACCATCAAATGATCAACGCAATGTGATTACACCAGAAGTAGTTCCTGAAGTAGAAACGGAAACAACAAATGATGGCAGAATTAGTTTTTATGGTAAGAGGGATTTACAATTCATGAAATTACTCTTATCATACTTTTATCTAATTCTGGTGTGAAATACAAAGACTTGGCAGTTCTTATTCAAGAAGCACTAAAAACTTAATTAACGTAGGTTTACTCCCTAAAATAATAATTTGTGACCAAGGGACAAGTAATCAGAGTGCACTAAAGTTATTAAATGTTACCGTCGAGAAACCTCACTTTAACGTGTTAAATAGAAAATATATGCAATCTTTGACGTCCCTCATCTCTTTAAAAGCTTCCGTAATAATCTTTTAGTAGGCGATTATCAGTTCGACGACAAAAAATATATTTTGATGACATCAAAAAAACATACCAGATCAATAAAAAAAACATAAACTGCAAAATGTTAACGAAAATAACAGATGCACACATTTATCCGAACTCTTTTCAAAAAATGAGTATTAAACTTGCTGTTCAAGTAATGTCCCATTCTGTAGCTGCTGCGATTAAAACTTGCATAAAAACAAAGGAATTGATCAGCAATGCCGCAGAAAATACAGCTGAATTTATAAACTTAATGAACAATTTATTTGATGTTTTAAATAGTAGACAATTATATACCCGGAATCCTTACAATTGCGCCCTTTCTGAAGAAAATAAATTAGCTATATCTGTACTGGAAAATGCAAAAACCTAATACCTAAATTGAAAAAAATAAAAGATATAGTAGTAATATGAATGCGACTACAAAAATTACTACCCCACCGTGTTTTAATGGTTTATTACAAACAATAAATGGTGTTGAGCAATTATTAGTAGATGAACGAACGAACTTAGATATAAAATATATAATAACGTGCAGGTTGAATCAGGATGTGATAGAAAATTTATTTTCTGTATACCGACAAAAGGAGGATACAATCGGAATCCTACATCACGATTATTTAGAACGATCTTCCGTTCATACTCAATACATTCCCTAATGAAACCACCAAAGTCTTCTAATTGTGAAGCTGATGATGGTACTTATGTAAAGCTTGACATGGATCCGGACATGAAAACTGTCATTGAAAGTGGAGATAAACCGCATCAAGGCGAAAAGATGATGAAGATGAGACCATTATGTCATCAACATCAAGTGTTTCCAGCTTGAACTCGGTTCCAGTACCAATACTATAAATGTGACAAGTGAAGATTGTTCTGTACCATATTTTGCGGGCTACTTAGCTCGTACGTGTATAACAAAATTTAATTGTACATAATGTAAAAATTGTTTAATCACTAATTCTAAGTTTAACAACCAAAAGAACTATTGATTTTATACAAAATTTACGATAATGTAACTAAGATAGCAGAAGGGGGGCTTTATGCACCAAGTAAAAATTATTTACATGTAGTTACTTTGTGTTTAAAGAAATTCCAAAAATGTTTTGATAATATTTACCATGAGACCAAATTAAAGTTCAAACTTGTAATTTGTAATAAAATTATTACATCAAATAAACCCAATCCAAAATTAAGAATTTTACAGCACAAATAAATTTAATTAAGGTGAACCTATACGAATGTGGTGATTATTGTAAATTATAATTTCGTTTATATTTTTTATAAAGTAGTTAAATCCATAGTAGGTATACATTATTTACTAATAAAAACACATTTTTTAAAATTTTGAACATTATTGTTTTATTCCTTATTACTTACTAACTACCTAAATAATATATCAATAATTTTGTTTGGTCAAAATTTAACGTGTTTTGATGCTTTTTGATGAATTACTACTATTTTAATCAATGGTTTTAATTAATAGGTACAAAACGGTATTCTGCCATTCCCCAGTGACATAATAATTGTCAGTATAATTGAGAATTTGTATCAAAATCTGTGGCAACTTGGTATTTTTTGTAGACAAAATTTTTGAGAATCCACGAGCTTTGTTTCTAGTTCAATTATATAATCAAAGTTCCGACTTATCTGGAGTAACAGAATTTGGCAATTCTGCTACTCGACGCATTAATAATTATTGGAAAAAACAAGTCAAGTGTATTTTTAATCGTGAGACCGTTCCAAACACACGACCTATTTTTTAATATTTAAGTATAAAGCATTACTATTTTTGCAATATAAATTATCTGGAATATTTTATCAATTGATTTGCTTTGAATGGTGGTTTTTAATGTCTGTCCTTGTATTAGAAGAAGGATTGACGCTACGTTTATTGTTTTGACTGCATTTAAACATCATTGAAATTTAAAACCGCAAGACTTTGCTTAACATAACAAACAATGACATAATTAGCTTTGCAGACTCAGTTCTATCATATCAGAGTCTCGATAATCGGACTGGTGCATAACTTTGCTTATCAAATTCTAACATGATAATTTTGTACTAGCAGCGTCATCCATTGTAATTTTATTAATTATAAACTGCGTTTCCAAAGCTGCCATAAGCTCTGCCAATCTGACTCCGTCGTATAATCAATGGTATTGCCAACAATTATTAGTTTAGTTTCTTTTTAGTCGTCTAATGAGCGGAGGCCTAAGTGATCAGACGGCGGGTTACGAATCTGCATTACACAGTTATACAGTGTGTCCCTGTATTCCTAATAAACAAAAAAATTACGATAACACAATTTAGAAAGCATGTTATAGGTAAAAAGAATGTGAAAGAAAAAAAGTCAGGAGGCGCTGCGACATTTGTTATCAAAAATATAGCAGAACTGGAAAAGTAATTGACGGAAAAACATTCAGAATATCACAAGTTTTCACCAAATTATTAGCATGCCAGAATGTAATTTGACCACCATGCTTCAACGATATCAATTACAATATGGTATAGCCCAAGACCAACTATTCAGCGTAAAAAATGTATTCAACACATTAGCTCCGTTTTGGTACACCGTACCTAGAACAATCTCTTGCATGTGTATCATTTGCACACGGTTTCGTTACCACACTCTACAGGTATATATTGATCCTCTGGGGTACCATACATAACACTTACATCACAATGCAATAATAAAAATATACCATAAAAATACATAAATACCTAATTGTTTACGATACGCAATGTATTAACAAAGGGTATCAAAATAGATACACATGGCGCTGAATGTTAAAAAAAATACTAAGCAACCAACAAACAAAGCAAGCAAAGTGAAATGATCCGTACTTTAAATCAGCAGTTTTTTTTCTTGATTTTTTCAGTGATTATCTAATTTAGCTCATATTACAAAAAATTAGCACATTGTTAACTTGCAAATATACACATCTTTATTACAAATGGCGTAAAAAATTTAAGAATTCATCGTTATCATAATTGATAAATATGTTGCATTAATGATACTACAATAATTACGACAATCGAATGCTCCTTAATGCATATTCAAAGCACATTTTATACGTGCGCGTTTTGCATTCGGTACCATCACAATGTTTCCTCTAAGATTTGCTTCACAATCTTTTTTTCATTTTCGAAATGTACACTTTAAGTAAATTGATATATAAATATAATAAAATGTATAGTTAACAAATTTCAGTTTTAGAAAATTAAGTAATTTGAGTTACATACACAATGTTGGAAAAGAACCACTTCGACTTTCTACCTTGGGGGATTTATTTGAAAATTCAGCAAAAAAATACGGAGACAAAACCGCAATTTTATCTGTGCACGATAACAGAAGAATTACTTTTGAGGAATTGTGGAAAGAATCTAATAAACTAGCTGTTGGTTTGTTGAGCATAGGATTACAGAAAGGTGATAAGGTTGGATTATGGGCACCAAATATTATTGAATGGGTAATCACGATGGCGGCTGTAGTACAAACTGGAATGGTTATGGTTCGTTTAAGTTTTTCATTATTTGTTTGTAGAGAATCTGTGTTACTTAAGCGCAAAATTATAGGTGTCAGTGAATCCGATCAATCATCAAAAAGATGAACTGCAACACTGGATAAACAAAGTTGGCATGAAAGCTTTTATTTGTCCAGAGAAACACAAGAAGTTCAACTTTTACAATTCCTTGTGTGAATTAATACCCGACTTAACCAGTGCCGATCCCGGAAAACTAATTTCAAAAAAAGTGCCGACGCTGAGCACAGTAATCACCATATCAAACAACACGTTGAAGTAAAAATCAAACGACAAGAACTACCATTACAATAACAAAATTTTTCAACAGGGGAACATACAACTACAATGAAATCTTAGACGTAGCTGATGAAAAAGCCATCAACCATACCCCTACGAAAAATCGCAATATCTCCCCCGATGATATTAGTGGTATTCAATACACATCTGTAAGTGACAGCAATGAATTCCACAAATAATAGCAAAATTTTTTAGGGCACAACCGGAAAGCCAAAGGCTGCTTGCCTCACACATTTTCAACAAGTAAATAACGCCTTCCATATTGGAAAAAGAGTTGGACTAACTTCAAATGATAACATTTGCGTACAAGTACCTTTGTTTCACTGCTTTAGTATTATCGTAGCAATTACTGCAGCTCAACACTATGGTGCAACTTTAACACTACCGTCACCAACGTACAACTCAATTGCTAACTTAAAAGCGATCCAAGACGAAAAGTGAGTGCAATTATTTTTAATAGTATGTTCTATTTTTTTTAGGTGTACTATCGTATGCGGTACTCCTACAATGTTTGTCGATTTGATTAACAACCAAAGAACAGAAAAAAAACTAATCAATCCCACTAGCGCCATAATTGGTGGAGCTCCGTGTTCACCGCAACTCTTCAAAGACATGATGAGCGCGCTAAATTTCAAAAAAATTAATGTAAGTTTTTTATTCGTCAACATTGTCGCTACCTTTAATTTTTAATTATAGATTTTCCAACTAAAATTGTAACTGTTAAAAAATAGCATTTCAGTATTGTATAAACTCAATTTCAACTCTCCTTAAGAAGGCCCAATTTTAGTTGGAAAATCTATAATTAAATAATTGAGGAGTATAACAACCTTTAATTTTTAGTCTGTCTATGGTATGACAGAAGGAACTTCTGTTAGTTTTCAATCTCTACCAGTTGAAGATCATTATAAAATGTCAAACACTGTTGGTTACATCGCAGAACATTTGGAAGCTAAAGTTGTCGACGATAACGACAACGTTGTTCCATTTGGAGTACCTGGGGAACTTCTTATACGGGGTTACAATATTATGTTGGGGTATTGGGAAGATGATCAAAAAACGAAGCAAGTTCTTGGTTCTGATCGATGGTACAGAACAGGGTGAGTATTCCAATTGGTTTTCTTTCAATTCAAAAAATGATCCGTAGAGATCAATTTATTTTACAAGAAGATGGTTATGGTCGATTGGTCGGCCGGTTAAAAGATATGATTATTAGAGGAGGAGAAAACATATTTCCAAGAGAAATTGAAGATGTTCTCAACTCTCATCCGGATATATTAGAAAGTCAAGTAGGTGTTAATTGTTGACGCACGTTTTAATTCTAATATAAATCCCAAATTATATAGGTAATTGGTTTATTTCATGAACGACTCGGAGAAGAGGTGTGTGCTTGTATAAGACTAAATGCTTTAGATTTCAATTACGACGACATTATAAACTTTTGCAAACAAAAACTGGCCTTCTATAAAATCCCAAGTCAAATTATAGTCTTTGACAATTTTCCAAAAACTGCATCTGGTAAAGTGCAAAAGTTTGCATTAAGACAACAAATTGAAAATGAAACTATATCTGATAGGAAATTCATCTCAATGACTGCGTTATAATAAATTAAGTTTTTTATACAATTTGTTGAAAACAACAATATATGTTGTGAATTTTTATATTAAAAACTGAAAACCACATCCCGAACGCTTTTACATTTTTATTTAAGTTTGCTTCATTTTAGTATTTTAGTTTACATTATGCAGCGTTAGTTGAGAAGTTAAGCAACGATTTCAAAACCAAAAATTTTAACCCCCGCTTTTCTCGCCTTTCTCGAAAAATTAATTCTATTTCTGGCCTATTTTAATGGTTTTATTAGGTTTTAGGCAAATATAAAAAAATTAATTTTATGTTTTATTTGAAAACAGCTACGTTTATATAGAGCAGAAATATGGTATTACAGCTATGAAGAAGCAAGAAAAAAATTTCAACATTTCATGTCATCAACCCCTTTCTAGAATAAATATATGTTTATCTTATTTGATTATTTTTAAAAAAGAAACGTGAACCCAGATAGCTAGAGTTAATAAACTAGTTACAATTGAACTCGTCGTTATTTATGCGAAAGCGTTATTATTCAAGATGTTTTTATTCTGATTGCACTTTTACATACAATTATGCAACAAGTAAGTGCAATGTCTTTTACTTGCTATCATGATTTTTCTTAATAATTAAATTTTGGGCAAAATCGTACTAACCAAAAATGACTATTCTCGTTGTTTGAGTAGCACATGTGTGATTTTTGTCTTGTTGTTTTAATTTACGTAACTTGATGAAATTTGATTACTTATTTACTCATGTATTTATTGAAAGCACCTGGTGTTTGAATATTTGAGGTTTAGAATTCTGTTAGAAGCTTGTTTTTCTACATTTCTACTTCGTCTGGCAAAAAGTTTTATTTAGATCTATTGAACCTGTTTTGCTTGGTGGCGGCATTGATTATAATCAATGGTGGCGGGCAAATACAAGATTTGTGTGTCATAATATACTTTGTAATATTATCATGTTAGAAGTTTCTCTAACAATAAGGAAAGAAATTTTATTTAGTGTATATTTATTCGCCATCCGATTGCTCTGTTTAAATGCTTAAGGATTTGCCTTAGAGTGGACGGGGTCGAAGATCTAAAAGACAAGAATTTGGCATTCAAATTTACAAAAGGAAAGAAAATGGTTCAAAACTCAGTAGGTACACTCATGAAATTTAAAACTTGGACACCACAATTTCTGTAAACAAAAGTTTGCACATTGTGAAGCGGGCTTAAGGGTATCATTTACAATTCTAACAGCAGGTAGTCTCAGCAGGGGTTATCTTATAGAAGGACTGTAGAATGAATCATTACACTAAGCACGTTTTAGAAAATAGGTAATTTACGTTGCTTACTTAATTTTTTCTTTAAAGAATATATTTGAAGGTATCGCTAATTAAACACCATAGCTCGATTAATTATCGAATCAAAATTTTGTTTAGGAAATGTTTACAAAATAAAATTAGAAATAATTTTGATTTAAAAAACGTCTACAAGCAATAACTTTTAAATTAAATCAAAAACTAAACATGGTTATTTGGGTTGACTGATTATTACTTATTTTTAAATAAATCTAACCTACTAATTATTGTAAGTTATTAAAAAAAATCATTAAACTCTCTATTCATAATATTTAGTCCTTACAAAATGTATATTTTATGACGTTTCATTTTTTCTGTAGTTAATATAAAAAGTGAAAATAAAAACTAAGGCAATTCTTATTG
This sequence comes from Abscondita cerata, assembly GCA_030710515.1. Classification (NCBI taxonomy): domain Eukaryota; kingdom Metazoa; phylum Arthropoda; class Insecta; order Coleoptera; family Lampyridae; genus Abscondita; species Abscondita cerata. The sequence continues at coordinate 108,999 of JALBCR010000435.1, read as the reverse complement.
TCAACGTATATATTTAGTTTTTGACAAGAATTTATTACATAATTATAATTAAGATACCAAGTTATAGTTTAAAATTAAATGAAAACGTTTTTTTTAAATAAAGGTATTACTATATAAATAAATATAAGAAATCAATAATGGGTGTGACCTCCATTATTATTGATACATTCTTGGAGGCGTCTGCTCATTGACGCTATCAAGGTATCAATATAATTAATATTAATCGTTTCCCATGCGGTATCAATGGCTGCAATTAGTGCATTACGGTTTACTGGTATAAAATTTGGCCCTTGTTGTCTTCGGATAACAGCAAGTATTCGAGCCCAAACATTTTCGATAATGTTAAAATCTGGGCTTTTGCTGGCCAGGGTAACAGCTCCAAGTTATTTTCTCGTATCCAATTGCGCACAACCCGCGAAGTATGAATAGGGCGTTGTCCTTTAACAACAAAAATACATTATGAAAATGTTAATTCAACAGATCCCGAACTATTTTTGGAGAAAGTATAGTGAAATAAGAATACTTACTTGTTGGAAAATATAATCTTCGTCTGGATAAAACACTTCGACTGAAGGTTTCATAATAGTTTCCAAAATATCTAAATACGCAGCAGAATCAAGACGTCCATCGATAGCCCAACAAACTCCTGGACCCCGCGCGCTAACCCAACCCCACATTCACAGAAAATTAACCACTTCGTTTTTTAGGACATATGTGATTATTTTCGTAACGAGTTCCTTCCATTCTAAAAACTTTTAGTGGTCCATCGTTGCGGCTATTGAACGTTTTTTCGTCGCTAAAATCACTCGATTCCAAAATTCCAAAGGTTCGTTCACATATCGCCTTGCAAATTCCAGACGACGTCTCATATTTTCGTCACTGAGAACTTCTTTCGCAGCAGCATTATACTTCTTTATTCCCATCTCCTTTAATCTTTTTTGTGCAGTTATACGGGACGCACGCTACGGCCCGCCGCTAATTCCAAAACAATCCGCGCTTTCAAATCAGCACCGAGATGAGGTGGCATTTTCACAACACTTGAAATTTTAAACTAAAATGGAATTTACATTTCTTACTTTATTTATTGGTTCACACTACCTCTTCTCAAACAGTAGGTAATTGTTTATTTATTACATACTTCTAATGACCAATGTAACAACCCTTAGAGCAATATGACTCAAAGGAAGTAAATTAAACAAGCAAGGATATTCTATTGTTATTGAAACTTATTCATAAAGTAAAAGCCATTTCCTTATAATGCTAATGGACAGGATTTTTTTAAGTATTAAGATTACAATAGAGGACTTATAAACTTTCGAAAATATCTAATTATAAATATTTACACTGCAATTGCGCTTTTTCCTTAATAATTTCTTAGCAATAACATACACGTTCTTGGTTTTAAGTTGTCATAAATTTGATATGATATAAATTTGTGTTTCTAATATTACATCACAAACTAATCTTTATTCGCCAAAAATTGTTGCTTAAGTTGTAAAGCTTCGTACACACCTGAACAACAAACCGAGCAACAAACATAACAACGAACCGAAAGTCAAACAGAACGACAAACGATCTTTTATGATTTCCACAATCCGAACAACAAACGGAACGTTTGTGCTGTTCCATAATTATTTTCAGTAGTTTTCAGTTTATATATATTTATTATTGAGAAGAGAAAATTGCGGAAAACAAGAAGATAGTGCCAACCAAATTTTTACGCACAAAGAAGAGTAAAAATTATAATTTACTTCGTTTTTTTTATTTTGGAAATTTCCCGCCCAAATGATGCTAATAGGGACATCATTTTTTCTTGCATTCTTAAACACTGATTAATTTAAAACATTTTTCTTCTGTCAACTCCATAATATTACCTAAAACACAACAAACCCACAAAAGGGAGGAAAAAATAAATAATTTAATTCTCCCGCATAAGTTTGTTCGCCGTTTTGTTTAGATTCGTCCAAACCTGCAAACGCATTCGCGCGCATTTTCTTTGATGTCGGAGAAAAAACCGACAAGTTGCGGGAACGCCGCAAACCGTTCGTGGAACAATTAGGACTTAACGTTACGTTAGTAGATTCCATTTACTATTTACACATATGTTCTTGGAACATTCGATAATTAACTATCGGGATATGATGACCCTATACTTCGCAGGTTGTGCGCAACTGGATACAAGCAAATAACTTGGAGCTGTTACCCTGGCCAGCAAAAGCCCAGATTTTAACATTATCGAAAATGTTTGGGCTCGAATACTTGCTGTTATCCGAAGACAACAAGGGCCAAATTTTATACCAGTAAACCGTAATGCACTAATTGCAGCCATTGATACCGCATGGGAAACGATTAATATTAATTATATTGATACCTTGATAGCGTCAATGAGCAGACGCCTCCAAGAATGTATCAATAATAATGGAGGTCACACCCATTATTGATTTCTTATATTTATTTATATAGTAATACCTTTATTTAAAAAAAACGTTTTCATTTAATTTTAAACTATAACTTGGTATCTTAATTATAATTATGTAATAAATTCTTGTCAAAAACTAAATATATACGTTGACAATAAGAATTGCCTTAGTTTTTATTTTCACTTTTATATTAACTACAGAAAAAAATGAAACGTCATAAAATATACATTTTGTAAGGACTAAATATTATGAATAGAGAGTTTAATGATTTTTTTTAATAACTTACAATAATTAGTAGGTTAGATTTATTTAAAAATAAGTAATAATCAGTCAACCCAAATAACCATGTTTAGTTTTTGATTTAATTTAAAAGTTATTGCTTGTAGACGTTTTTAAATCAAAATTATTTCTAATTTTATTTTGTAAACATTTCCTAAACAAAATTTTGATTCGATAATTAATCGAGCTATGGTGTTTAATTAGCGATACCTTCAAATATATTCTTTAAAGAAAAAATTAAGTAAGCAACGTAAATTACCTATTTTCTAAAACGTGCTTAGTGTAATGATTCATTCTACAGTCCTTCTATAAGATAACCCCTGCTGAGACTACCTGCTGTTAGAATTGTAAATGATACCCTTAAGCCCGCTTCACAATGTGCAAACTTTTGTTTACACAAATTGTGGTGTCCAAGTTTTAAATTTCATAAGTGTACTTCTGGGCTCCAACTTTAGAAAAAAAGCGCCACCTTCACTTCTGTTAATCTTGTGATTTAAATTTCTGTTGGGTTTATACATTGTTAACCAAACGTGTACTTAAGAATGCATAAGCAATAGAACCAAAAAGCTGTTCATGAAAATTCGGGTTCATATGAAGAAGTGGGTGAAAAATTCAAAAAACCTCAAAAATTGACACATTTTTAATTTCTTATTGTCGACGAAACATACAAGTTAATTTAATTTTTAAAAAATATTTGGGTTTTCAAAAGATTTTTCTTCAAGTTTAAATTTAAACATTTTCCCGAAAAACGCTAAATAATAGTTCAAAAGGTGACACAGAAAATAAAATAACTTAGAAAAAGGCGATTTTAAAGTCAAAAATATAAGTTAGAAGTTTATACAAACGTAATGTAAAAATTGACTAAAGTACTTCCAGTCTAGCCTAATATAATGTGATAGATACATTTGTACATAATACACATGATACACAATACATACACTAGACGGGATATTTTACGCTCTCTCCAAGAATCGTAAAATATAATTTAGCGGACATAAGAAAATAAAAGTTTAGGAGAGTTGGGGAATAACAAAAGACCATTAAGACTTAAAAAAATGTCCGAATCTCAAACTAAGGGCCAAATTCAGAGATCACTCTTAATATACACTTAAACTCAGCTAAAATCGTTACTCAACATCAAGATGTGATTCATTTACAAAACTGGACTATTTGCCACCTATAATTTAAATGGAGAATTGAGGGCCAACCGATGACTCCTACATTGTAAACGTATTTGACAAAGTTGAGATTACGCTCCTCTTCATTCAACTGAGAGGCAAATTAGGTACCAGAGTAGTAGCGTTTCTAAATTTGGCCGTAATATACAGAGTGGGGCACTACCAACGAATTATTCTGTAGCACTAAAACGACAAATAATGTAAGAAATCTTAATGCATACATATATCGAGATTATTTGAAACCACATTTTAAAAATATTTTCAATTGTACAGAGTGCTTCAGAAACACGTACTATATCAAAGTTGGGTTATTTTAAATGGAACACCTTGTATTTTGTTCTATTTTTGAATTGTAGGATAAAAAATAATGTATGTTCTTTAACATGTCCCTATACCAACTTACAACCGTTTCTGAGATAAATCGATTTTACCTGATTTGCAGACCCTCCAAAAATTCAATAACTTCAAGATAATAAGAACAAGCAATTTGGTTTACATCACCTTACTAAGAACCTTCAACATCTTTTTGCAATATTTACTATTATATTATGATGTACAGAGTGTTTTAAATACTACCGCATAAAACTAACGACTTAAAACTTACATAACTTGCTTAACTTAAATGGAACACCCTGCATTTCTGTAGCCTGTTAGAATCAGCAATTAATTACCTTTCAATTGGTATTAGGGTTACCAACCCCTAACTCTAATAGTTTTCAATGTATTTTAAAATTTGCTATTTTAACAATTTATTGGAATTTAAGTTACCTGTGAGATATCAGTAAAATGAACATTATCTTGCAAACATTTTTAATGCAGCAATTCAGCTCTAATGTTAACCTTAAAAAAAAATTTTTCAGAACAAAATAACAGAAATGTGCTCATGACTTATGCCGGGCTCTAAGAGTCAGTCGAATCACGCTCACTTGTCACAAACAAAAGCAACCCTAATTAGTTTCAGCAAAAATCGATGACATTGTAAACATTGGTAACTTTGTTAAAAAAAATTCTAAAAATAATGGTTTTCGAAACGATTGTACCACTATTAGAGCGATTTGTATTACATTATTAGTCAACAGGTTAAAGTTTGTCAATGTGTACAGTATGATCGATTTTTGATGTACTAAATAAAGGGGTGCTGTTGTTAAACATCAGTAAATTGTGACCGGTGTGCGTAATTCGACTGACTCTTAGAGCCCGGGATACTAGTCATAAGCACATTTCTGTTTATTTTTTCTGAAAGAAATAAATATTTTTAAGTTAAATATTTAAAACTGAAAGTTGCAAGATAATGTTCATATTGCGGATATTTCACAGGTAACTTAGACACCAGTACATCGTAAATTGTTTAAATTTAGTCTACGGTCCGAATACTGAATACAGTAATATTTAAGTATAGAGTAAAAACAAACAAATCTGCTGCTCCCAAATGTTAAGTTTTGAATCATTGAGCACATTTAAACTCCTCAGGAAAAAAACTAGTTAGTGCATTAATTTCAAGTAATTCGAAAGATCAATTAGTCATACAGTGATCAGCATTTATTTACATCGTATAAGTCAAAAAATAAAAGTATTAATTTTATTTAAATTTTCAAAATTGCGCAAAAACTGTAACCATTAGGAATAGAATACTATTATACCATTCGAAAAAGGACTTCCTGGTTAAGGTAAGGCTTATATTACATATTAAATTATTTCATAATTAACCTATAAATTTTGAACACCCTGTAAAGAGATGTTTAATATTTAATCATGAAATTGTTACCTTTTGTTACCTGGTTACTAGGGTGGTGGTGTACTAGGGTAGGAAGATTGAACAAAATACTAAAGTACAAATCAGCAGTTATAGAAATACCCAGTAGTCGGAAAGATTGGGTTGTGGGCTGAACATGTACACGTTGGGTTCTATTCGTACTAGAAATTACTTATTTATTGGGCGCCAAGTTCTAATTTAACTGAAGCGAGTAATAACTAAGAACTAATCGTTAGCAGTAAACTGAAATTTTTGCTCAAAATTCAATTTGGTTCACGTTGGTAGTAAAGAAATCCTCCAATACAGAAAATACATATATTCATCCACAAACAACGAAGGTGTACTCAATTGAAGTAACAACAGAAAACAATAGATATTCACGTAGAAAATAAGAAACTATATATTATAGTTGGATAAAATTATTCGCGCCGCCACTGATTTGTTCGCGCTTAAAAATGTACTCGAAACCGCACGCTTATGCTTTTATAATTATGGCGTTTGTTGTGACCGTGTAAACATTCGCATGTAATTAAACACAACCGGGGTACATATAAGTAGGTATCTATTTGTTTTAAAAGAAGGCAGGTGCCAGTATTTATTTAGTCAAATTTTCAGTTAAACTACGATAGTGCACTAACGTGGCGCTGAAAAAAAGGCGTTATTGTGATAGTAAACAAACTGATGTTCCTTACACGTCCCGAACAGAATGATATCTTACTACAATACGATTTAGGTATCATGCAATGATTCTAACATTTAACAAGTTTTGATTGGATTTAAGTCGGTACATTTTTACCAGCAACGTTCAGCAAGCAATAGGGGAGCGCGACGGTATGATGCAAGTAAAGTGATTAATGCGTGCTAAAGTTTTAGGATGTGGCGCAAGTTCGCTCACGTAAGTAAAGTCTCTCATGGGCTGGTGCCGATAACACGAGAAGGGAAAAAGTGATGTAATTGTACGACCTGATCCAATGGCAGAGAATCCCTGGAGGGGGTGAAATATTCCGACGAAGATGGTTCCCATAAGAGCGTTTGGATGTAGTCTGAGTCGGTGGCTGATTCTCCGTACTTTTCTTAGATGGTGAAACGGTTGTGTTTAACCCAAGGACGTGACCAGGTGTGCCTGTACTTTGTGGCGATGTGGAGGTTGACGAGCACGATTAAACGGCAGCAAGAAGAGCCAAAGAAAAAGGAGGAAAAAAAACTTCTGTAAGGAAACATTCACTTGTAAGTATGCCCTTTCTTTGGGGGAGCAGCAATCTAATTTCTTATATTTACCTGTGGAATAGAACGAGCGTTACTAATGACGTCTCAAATGCGTCCCACCTTCGAATAGTGAAGATGCACCCATTATTTACGAATAAAACCCTCGTTCTCGAAGACAGAAATTACTAGAAGTTCTACATGAGGTTTAGAAATGTAACATGGCTGCTTGCGGTTAAGAATTGGTAACGGAAACCGATAAGTCAGAAAGGACGTTCGTTTTAATAAATTCTCACAATGCCCTTCGGAGTTTTTCCGGCGTATTTTCGCTAATTTTTAAAAAACGACAAATTCTTCGGTTCAACACCAGTGTATCGTAAGTTGCCTAACAATGTTTTGTAGGAAAATGGTCTATTTAACCGTTACAAATCCCCCCACCCTACCCCCAACAAGACGATAAGCTCTACAAGAGCTGACAGGTAAATACAAGAGTTCGGCTCCCCCCAAAAGAAAATAAAATTATAAGGAAAGTCAAGACTTCGTAAATGGGATGGTCACGAACGAGTCGAATACTATTTAAAACCGCATAAAGCGAAATGATAATTCCCCATAAGAAAGCAAATTCCAAAGTAAGCCAAAAGAAATTATCGAGAATAGGGTACTGATACCAAAAACGCTACACGAACGGTATGCCTCAAAAGGCAGAAAAATTATCAGACCCAACTAGTAAACTCTATCGATGACCAAACACAAACACAAAGAATCCTGAAAACCCAAATAAAAACCAACCCCACTAAACAAAACCCCACCCTGAATTATAACCCAAACAAAATAAAGGAACCCCAGGAAAGGTTTAAGGAGCAATAGGAACCATCCTTCTAGTCAATTAATTGTTAATTATACACTGTGTTTTAGAATAAGATGCTGATCCTTAAGGGTGTCAATCCTTACGCGATTTTAAGAAAAAAGTTCAAATAAACATATGTCCTAAACCTCTTAACTTTTGATCTACAAGGTGTTCAAGTTTTAAGAAAAAAAAACGTGTTTTTTTATCATAACTTTAATATCTTTATAGATTTTTAATAAAATTTGACAAATGCCTTCTAAGCAACAACAACTATTTTTGATTTAAAAATTTTTAATTTTTTATTCAGTGGCGTCCGTACAGGATGAGGACTAGATATTTTTAGAGAAATAATATGTACGCCACTGCTTTTTCTTAAAATAAAAATTATTTTTAAAATCTCCATTCATTTTAAGGTAAATTTGATTTCTTGTTTTTTTCGTCCGGCAAGCGGTTTTGCGTAAAAAGATTTGTCAAATAATTATTGATTATTTAATACATAATAATTTTAACATTAAAATAAAAGAACTAACATTAAATAACCTAAAAAAGAAAATAATTTAGATTAGCTGTTGAAATTGGCCACCACCTGCAAGTATGCATGCTTCAGCTCTTTTTCTCATTGAGTCTCGTACTCTTTGAAAAATTTTTTTTTAAAACTTGAACACCTTGTAGATCAAAAGTTAAGAGGTTTAGGACATATGTTTATTTAAACGTTTCTTCTTAAAATCGCGTAAGGATTGACACCCTTAAGGATCAGCATCTTATTCTGAAACACCCTGTATATATACATAAACTGGATCTAAACAAAAACCAAAGATTAATATCGGTCGTTTTTCATTCACATTCTTTAGAGCCTTGATAAAGACCAGCATGGTTGGTCGAAACGTCGGCACAATAAAGAGCAAGAATGTTTAATTGAACGTGACGCTTCCACTCCTACAGAAGGCCCGTTAATTGTAAAAGGAATAATATTTAAACTTAATATTCTTTAATTTAATTTTTGCAAATGAGTGTGTATACAATTCCTAAGAAAATTCAAATGGTTAAGGGGTAAACAGAGGTGAAAGGTATAGAAATACTTCTGCTTTGTTTGCTGCACTTTTTCCGGATCGGCAGAGAAACTGCAGTGTACACAAGCATCCGAAGCAGATTCAACAAAACCAGAAGATGGACAATGATGAAGAAATCAATGTTCTCGGTGCTGTGCAACTTAACCCTAATATTAGTATTCAACAACTAAGTATCGACTGTGGTGTAAATAGGTGTCGAGTTCATAAAATTTTAAAAAGCATAAACCGATGCTGACAAAAGACATAAATTTTGTTAAACATTAATGGAGATACGCAATAATAATATGAATTTTGTTAAGAATATTTGCTTAACCAATGAATGTTTGTTCAATTTCAATGTAGTTTGCGGTATCAGCATGATGGGTGTCCAGCACATAATGCGAATCAAATAAAATAACTTTTAAATGAAGCACTTCTTAGAACCTGGATTGGAAGAGGTGAGGAAGTTACTTGGCCGCCAAGATCACCAGGCTTGTCCCCCAACGACTTCTTTTTATCTTAGAAGTTTTATACCGACAGAACACACGTCATAATTGAGTCTTTAAAAGGTAAAATTGTGGAAGTTTGCTTCAATATACCAGCAAATATGATTTTTACAAATTTAAAGAATAATATTTACATTTGAAGGAAGATTAGACATTCTACACTTGCTCTCTTTTTCTAACTTCAACAAAATGCCGTAACGTATACGGTATACAACAATCCAAAATCTTCATAGCACTACTAGATCAAATCAAATTTTTTCTATAGTAAAATCCTATGTTGCGTCTTGCCAGAGACACACGGTATATTCCAGTTTTGCGATAAAGACTTGTAAATTTAACCAAATTGCAGTTAAACATCGCTTCGAACGGCCACGCGCGCGGGTTTACTTGAGTAGTGAAGGAGCCGGTCGGCGAAGCATCGCGGGAGGGAAAATAGTAATACACGCGCGCTACGGACAACTCGAAGATACTTTTCGTCAAATCTCACAGCATCTACTGCAATTTTTTTTTCATTCTGGAGTAACTGATTTTAGCAAAACTTATGCAAATAAAAAAGTTTTCCATATGGTGCAGACTTTATGGCAGACACTGTTGCAGTAGATGCTGTGAGATTCGACGAAAAGTGTCTTACAGTTGTCCGTAACGCGCGTATATTACTATTTCCCCTCACGCGATGGTCCGCCGGCCCGGCTCCATCTCTACTCGAGTAAGTCCGCGCGCGCGGCCGTAGGAGCGATGTTTAACTGCAATTTGGTTAAATTCACAAGTATTTATCTCAAAACTGGAATATACATGTTGTAGTGTGTAACATAAATTTTCAAAATCTTTTTGAAAAATTGAAATCGAATGAGTATTCAGGCTTCGGCAAAAATAATTCAAAAAAACAATTCAAATTGCAATCGTACAAAAACAAATTATTCGACAGCTCCAGATTTTTGCACAAATGAAGTACTAATTAAAACCAATTATGTTCCGGAAGCTGTTTACTATAGCTCAAAAAATGGCAGTCAAACAGCGGGGGCAAAACGTTACATAAAAAGCAATGGTAAAGGAAGCATTTTAGAACTTTTCACAAAGTCTAACCCGTTTTTCATCTAATTTAACTGAATAGTTAATTTGTTTACTACAAAAACGAAAAATTTTGATAAGCATGAATGTTATCAGAAAACGATTAACACTTCAGTTTAAAGAGATAAGCATATGGTTTTATACATTTATCGTAAATATAATTACGTAAAAATGAAATTATGTTTCAACAAGATATAGTTGAAAAGTAATAATAAAATCATTGCTTGATATGGTACTCAAAATTAAATTATATAAGTATTAGGATTTTTTAATTATTATTATTATACACATGTGCATTTAGGTTAGGTAACGGTAACCACATCTCAACTGCACTTCAGTAAACACATATTTTATCTCAAGCTACTTGTAAATTGATTAGATTAACCAATACACTAGACATTTTACGTTTAGTCGATTTGTGTTAAGCACATGCGGTAATGATTCCGCTTTGGAAAAATTGTATTTTTAATTATGGTTTGTCAAGATTTAATAATGGGTGAGTGCGCAGCTTGTGTTCTTAATTTAACAAGGTATTTTTAGTTACAGTCATCTCCACCGTTTAAGTTACATTCACCATCTGGGCAAGGAACCATTGCAGGCATTAACAATCGGAAATTTAGTTCAAAATTCTGCGACCAAATATGGTGACCAAACCGCTATTATTTCCGTTCACGACGATAAACAAATTACGTTTCGTGAAATTCTCTCGCAGTCGGATAAATTAGCGGCCGGTTTTCTAAAATTGGGTTTAAAAAATGGAGATCGAGTGGGATTATGGGCGCCAAATATTATAGAGTGGATTATTTCGTTTGTTGCAAGTGCGCGTGTTGGTTTAACCACGGTTGGTTTTAAAATCTAAATCTGATAGCTTTGGTTATACTCAAAAATGCTTTTAGGTCGCTTTAAACCCAGCTTACCAAGAAGATGAGTTAGAATATTCGATAAACAAAGTTGGAATTAAAGCGCTAATCTGTCCCGACGCGTTCAAAAGTGTCAAATTTCATGAGATTTTATGCAATGTAGCGCCAGAGCTACTACAGAGTCATCCTGATCAAATTTCTTGCACCAAAGTTCCTACTTTGAAATCGGTCATAACAATATCTAACACGGAGTTAAGGTTCAGACACTGGTAACTTAATATTATGTGATAACTGTCATTTATATGTTGCTAGAGGTGCCTACAATTACACAGAGGTTTTAGATTTTGCTGACGACGCTACCGTATCACAAATTAGGCACATACAAAATAGTGTTCAATCGGACGCTATGGCCAACATCCAATACTCTTCCGTAAGTTAGGCACTTTTAAAAACTATTGAACTAAACTTTAACTTAGGGTACAACCGGTAAACCTAAAGCTGCCTGTTTAAGCCATTTTCAATTAGTTAACAACTCGTTCGAAACCGGAAAAAGAGTGGAACTTAATAAAGGTTATCAGAAAATATGTGTGCAAGTGCCGTTTTTTCACGTATTTGGTATTGTGTCTGCAATCCTGCCTTCGCATTTTTTTGGAAGCACTTTGGTACTACCATCACCGATGTATAACTCGGCAGCTAATTTAAAAGCAATTGATGAACAAAAGTAAGTTATATCTCTAATTTTCATTCGTATTTTTCCCCGTTTGTGACAACATCTCGCCTTTAATTTTATCGTTTATTGTTTTTTTAACCTAACTATTATTAGAATTACTCCAATCATTATATTATCTGAGGCGATTGCGTGCAGAACGACATTAGCGTGATAATCAAAATGATTAACTTCTTGAAATGAGTAAGCATTTAAATTTTCTGCACAGAACTCAAATTTAAGGGTTTATAAGCTTTTCATGTCATTTCGTTACTAAAAAGCTTTTCATGTCGTTAAACAATTGTTTTATCATCCATATGCCGTATAATGCCCTTTATATAGGTCCGTAAAGCTGCACCCCCACATATCACCAATTTTGAAACTGAGGGGCTAGGAATTATGTACTTTTTATGGGCTAATTTTATACCGACTTTAAAAATTTTGTACTCTAAAATTAGTCATTTTTATAAAGGTCGAAATGTGGGGGGTGTGGCTTGCGTAAACGCTACACCCCCCATACCAGATATCATTGAAAGGGTGGTCCAATCGCAAAAAGAAAAGTACAAGAATTATGTACCTTTTATGCGCTAGGAGATGAGACAAGACTTGGTACGGTAAGGTCTTCCTCTAAGAAGTAATGGGGAATGAAGACTTTACCGATTCTAAGCGTCTAGTGATATACATACGATATAATCTAACGACACCAAGTGATAAGGGAGAGGGATGAAATTTCTGACAAATAAAATTTTTTTTACCTATTTTTGCAAAATGAAATCAGTTACAAATATTAAAAATCGTGAGGGCAGTTATTTACAGTCAAAAATAAAGGATGAGACAATTACGTACGAAATAAAAGAATTACCTCCTGGTACTTTAAGTGAATTTTGTATCGCAAAAACTCTTCCAGTAATAAGCTCCGAAAGAAGAAAAATCGCGACTTGTTATACTTCATTGTCGGTAATAAAGGATGCTAAAATTATGTACCCCTGATATCAAGGTGACATCATGTTCTACTATCAATAACCTATCTTTTGGCACTATCTCTGAACTTTGTACCAAAAAAACACTTGCAGTAATAGGCTTCGAAAGAGGAAAAATCGCGATTTGTTATACTTTATTTTCGGTAATAAAAGTGTAAAAATTATGTACCCCTGATTTCAAAGTGTTATCATGTTCTACTATTGATAAGCTATCTTTTAGCACTATGTCTGAATTTTGTAAAAAACTCTTGCAGTAATATGCTCCGAAAGAGGAAAAATCACGATTTGTTATACTTCATTGTCGGTAATAAGAGACGTAAAAATTATGTACCCTTGATTTTAAGATGTTATCATTTTCTACTATTAATAAGCTATCTTTTGGCACTATGTCTGAATTTTGTACCAAAAAACTCTTGCAGTAATTTGCTCCAAAATAGAAAAAATTGCGTTTTGTTATACTTCATTGTCGGTAATAAGAGATGTAAAAATTATAAACCCCTGATTTCAAGGTGTCATCATTTTCTACTATCAATAACCTATCTTTTGGCACTATCTCTGAACTTTGTACCAAAAAACTCTTGCAGTAATAGGCTTCGAAAGAGGAAAAATCGCGATTTGTTATACTTTATTTTCGGTAATAAAAGATGTAAAAATTATGTACCCCTGATTTCAAAGTGCTATCATGTTCTACTATTGATAAGCTATCTTTTAGCACTATGTCTGAATTTTGTAAAAAAACTCTTGGAGTAATATGCTCCGAAAGAGGAAAAATCGCGATTTGTTATACTTCATTGTCGGTAATAAGAGACGTAAAAATTATGTACCCCTGATTTTAAGGTGTTATCATTTTCTACTATTAATAAGCTATCTTTTGGCACTATGTCTGAATTTTGTACTAAAAAAACTCTTACAGTAATATGCTCCAAAATAAGAAAAATTGCGTTTTGTTATACTTCATTGTCGTTAATAAGAGATGTAAAAATTATAAACCCCTGATTTCAAGGTGTCATCATATTCTACTATCAATAACCTATCTTTTGGCACTATTTCTGAACTTTGTACCAAAAAAACTCTTGCAGTAATATGCTCCGAAAGAGGAAAAATCGCGATTTGTTATACTTCATTGTCGGTAATAAGAGATGTAAAATTATAAACCCCTGATTTCAAGGTGTCATCATGTTCTACTATCAATAACCTATCTTTTGGCACTATTTCTGAACTTTCTACCAAAAAAACTCTTGCAGTAATATGCTCCGAAAGAGGAAAAATCGCGATTTGTTATACTTCATTGTCGGTAATAAGAGACGAAAAAATTATGTACCGCTGATTTTAAGGCGTTTTCATTTTCTACTATTAATAAGGTATCTTTTGGCACTATCTCTGAATTTTGTACCAAAAAAACTCTTACAGTAATATGCTCCAAAATAGGAAAAATTGCGTTTTGTTATACTTCATTGTCGGTAATAAGAGATGTAAAAATTATAAACCCCTGATTTCAAGGTGTCATCATGTTCTACTATCAATAACCTATCTTTTGGCACTATTTCTGAACTTTGTACCAAAAAAACTCTTGCAGTAATATGCTCCGAAAGAGGAAAAATCGCGATTTGTTATACTTCATTGTCGGTAATAAGAGACGTAAAAATTATGTACCCCTGATTTTAAGGTGTTATCATTTTCTACTATTAATAAGCTATCTTTTGGCACTATGTCTGAATTTTGTACTAAAAAAACTCTTACAGTAATATGCTCCAAAATAAGAAAAATTGCGTTTTGTTATACTTCATTGTCGGTAATAAGAGATGTAAAAATTATAAACCCCTGATTTCAAGGTGTCATCATGTTCTACTATCAATAACCTATCTTTTGGCACTATTTCTGAATTTTGTACCAAAAAACTCTTGCAGTAATATGCTCCGAAAGAGGAAAATCGCGATTTGTTATACTTCATTGTCGGTAATAAGAGATGTAAAAATTATGTACCCCTGATTTTAAGGTGTTATCATTTTCTACTATTAATAAGCTATCTTTTGGCACTATTTCTGAACTTTGTACCAAAAAAACTTTTACAGTAATACGCTCCAAAATAGGAAAAATTGCGTTTTGTTATACTTCATTGTCGGTAATAAGAGACGAAAAAATTATGTACCCCTGATTTTAAGGTGTTGTCATTTTCTACTATTAATAAGCTATCTTTTGGCACTATCTCTGAATTTTGTACCAAAAAAACTCTTACAGTAATATGCTCCAAAATAGGAAAAATTGCGTTTTGTTATAGTTCATTGTCGGTAATAAGAGATGTAAAAATTATAAACCCCTGATTTCAAGGTGTCATCATGTTCTACTATCAATAACCTATCTTTTGGCACTATTTCTGAACTTTGTACCAAAAAAACTCTTGCAGTAATATGCTCCGAAAGAGGAAAAATCGCGATTTGTTATACTTCATTGTCGGTAATAAGAGACGTAAAAATTATGTACCCCTGATTTTAAGGTGTTATCATTTTCTACTATTAATAAGCTATCTTTTGGCACTATGTCTGAATTTTGTACTAAAAAAACTCTTACAGTAATATGCTCCAAAATAAGAAAAATTGCGTTTTGTTATACTTCATTGTCGTTAATAAGAGATGTAAAAATTATAAACCCCTGATTTCAAGGTGTCATCATGTTCTACTATCAATAACCTATCTTTTGGCACTATTTCTGAACTTTGTACCAAAAACTCTTGCAGTAATATGCTCCGAAAGAGGAAAAATCGCGATTTGTTATACTTCATTGTCGGTAATAAGAGATGTAAAATTATAAACCCCTGATTTCAAGGTGTCATCATGTTCTACTATCAATAACCTATCTTTTGGCACTATTTCTGAACTTTGTACCAAAAAAACTCTTGCAGTAATATGCTCCGAAAGAGGAAAAATCGCGATTTGTTATACTTCATTGTCGGTAATAAGAGACGAAAAATTATGTACCGCTGATTTTAAGGTGTTTTCATTTTCTACTATTAATAAGGTATCTTTTGGCACTATCTCTGAATTTTGTACCAAAAAACTCTTACAGTAATATGCTCCAAAATAGGAAAAATTGCGTTTTGTTATACTTCATTGTCGGTAATAAGAGATGTAAAAATTATAAACCCCTGATTTCAAGGTGTCATCATGTTCTACTATCAATAACCTATCTTTTGGCACTATTTCTGAACTTTGTACCAAAAAACTCTTGCAGTAATATGCTCCGAAAGAGGAAAAATCGCGATTTGTTATACTTCATTGTCGGTAATAAGAGACGTAAAAATTATGTACCCCTGATTTTAAGGTGTTATCATTTTCTACTATTAATAAGCTATCTTTTGGCACTATGTCTGAATTTTGTACTAAAAAACTCTTACAGTAATATGCTCCAAAATAAGAAAAATTGCGTTTTGTTATACTTCATTGTCGTTAATAAGAGATGTAAAATTATAAACCCCTGATTTCAAGGTGTCATCATGTTCTACTATCAATAACCTATCTTTTGGCACTATTTCTGAACTTTGTACCAAAAAACTCTTGCAGTAATATGCTCCGAAAGAGGAAAAATCGCGATTTGTTATACTTCATTGTCGGTAATAAGAGATGTAAAAATTATGTACCCCTGATTTCAAGGTGTCATCATTTTCTACTATTAATAAGCTATCTTTTGGCACTATTTCTGAACTTTGTACCAAAAAACTCTTACAGTAATATGCTCCAAAATAGGAAAAATTGCGATTTGTTATACTTCATTGTCGGTAATAAGAGATGAAAAATTATGTACCCCTGATTTTAAGGTGTTGTCATTTTCTACTATTAATAAGCTATCTTTTGGCACTATCTCTGAATTTTGTACCAAAAAACTCTTACAGTAATATGCTCCAAAATAGGAAAAATTGCGTTTTGTTATACTTCATTGTCGGTAATAAGAGATGTAAAATTATAAACCCCTGATTTCAAGGTGTCATCATGTTCTACTATCAATAACCTATCTTTTGGCACTATTTCTGAACTTTGTACCAAAAAACTCTTGCAGTAATATGCTCCGAAAGAGGAAAAATCGCGATTTGTTATACTTCATTGTCGGTAATAAGAGACGTAAAAATTATGTACCCCTGATTTTAAGGTGTTATCATTTTCTACTATTAATAAGCTATCTTTTGGCACTATGTCTGAATTTTGTACCAAAAAACTCTTACAGTAATATGCTCCAAAATAGGAAAAATTGCGTTTTGTTATACTTCATTGTCGGTAATAAGAGATGTAAAAATTATAAACCCCTGATTTCAAGGTGTCATCATGTTCTACTATCAATAACCTATCTTTTGGCACTATTTCTGAACTTTGTACCAAAAAACTCTTGCAGTAATATGCTCCGAAAGAGGAAAAATCGCGATTTGTTATACTTCATTGTCGGTAATAAGAGACGTAAAAATTATGTACCCCTGATTTTAAGGTGTTATCATTTTCTACTATTAATAAGCTATCTTTTGGCACTATGTCTGAATTTTGTACCAAAAAACTCTTACAGTAATATGCTCCAAAATAGGAAAAATTGCGTTTTGTTATACTTCATTGTCGGTAATAAGAGATGTAAAATTATAAACCCCTGATTTCAAGGTGTCATCATGTTCTACTATCAATAACCTATCTTTTGGCACTATTTCTGAACTTTGTACCAAAAAACTCTTGCAGTAATATGCTCCGAAAGAGGAAAAATCGCGATTTGTTATACTTCATTGTCGGTAATAAGAGACGTAAAATTATGTACCCCTGATTTTAAGGTGTTATCATTTTCTACTATTAATAAGCTATCTTTTGGCACTATTTCTGAATTTTGTACCAAAAAACTTTTACAGTAATATGCTCCAAAATAGGAAAAATTGCGTTTTGTTATACTTCATTGTCGGTAATAAGAGATGTAAAAATTATGTACCCCTGATTTCAAGGTGTCATCATTTTCTACTATTAATAAGCTATCTTTTGGCACTATCTCTGAATTTTGTACCAAAAAACTCTTACAGTAATATGCTCCAAAATAGGAAAAATTGCGTTTTGTTATACTTCATTGTCGGTAATAAGAGATGTAAAATTATAAACCCCTGATTTCAAGGTGTCATCATGTTCTACTATCAATAACCTATCTTTTGGCACTATTTCTGAACTTTGTACCAAAAAACTCTTGCAGTAATATGCTCCGAAAGAGGAAAAATCGCGATTTGTTATACTTCATTGTCGGTAATAAGAGACGTAAAAATTATGTACCCCTGATTTTAAGGTGTTATCATTTTCTACTATTAATAAGCTATCTTTTGGCACTATTTCTGAATTTTGTACCAAAAAACTCTTACAGTAATATGCTCCAAAATAGGAAAAATTGCGTTTTGTTATACTTCATTGTCGGTAATAAGAGATGTAAAAATTATAAACCCCTGATTTCAAGGTGTCATCATGTTCTACTATCAATAACCTATCTTTGGCACTATTTCTGAACTTTGTACCAAAAAACTCTTGCAGTAATATGCTCCGAAAGAGGAAAAATCGCGATTTGTTATACTTCATTGTCGGTAATAAGAGATGTAAAAATTATGTACCCCTGATTTTAAGGTGTTATCATTTTCTACTATTAATAAGCTATCTTTTGGCACTATGTCTGAATTTTGTACCAAAAAACTCTTACAGTAATATGCTCCAAAATAGGAAAAATTGCGTTTTGTTATACTTCATTGTCGGTAATAAGAGATGTAAAAATTATAAACCCCTGATTTCAAGGTGTCATCATGTTCTACTATCAATAACCTATCTTTTGGCACTATTTCTGAACTTTGTACCAAAAAACTCTTGCAGTAATATGCTCCAAAAGAGGAAAAATCGCGATTTGTTATACTTCATTGTCGGTAATAAGAGATGTAAAAATTATAAACCCCTGATTTCAAGGTGTCATCATGTTCTACTATCAATAACCTATCTTTTGGCACTATTTCTGAACTTTTGTACCAAAAAAACTCTTGCAGTAATATGCTCCGAAAGAGGAAAAATCGCGATTTGTTATACTTCATTGTCGGTAATAAGAGACGTAAAAATTATGTACCCCTGATTTTAAGGTGTTATCATTTTCTACTATTAATAAGCTATCTTTTGGCACTATCTCTGAATTTTGTACCAAAAAACTCTTACAGTAATATGCTCCAAAATAGGAAAAATTGCGTTTTGTTATACTTCATTGTCGGTAATAAGAGATGTAAAAATTATAAACCCCTGATTTCAAGGTGTCATCATGTTCTACTATCAATAACCTATCTTTTGGCACTATTTCTGAACTTTGTACCAAAAACTCTTGCAGTAATATGCTCCGAAAGAGGAAAAATCGCGATTTGTTATACTTCATTGTCGGTAATAAGAGACGTAAAAATTATGTACCCCTGATTTTAAGGTGTTATCATTTTCTACTATTAATAAGCCATCTTTTGGCACTATCTCTGAATTTTGTACCAAAAAACTCTTACAGTAATATGCTCCAAAATAGGAAAAATTGCGTTTTGTTATACTTCATTGTCGGTAATAAGAGATGTAAAATTATAAACCCCTGATTTCAAGGTGTCATCATGTTCTACTATCAATAACCTATCTTTTGGCACTATTTCTGAACTTTGTACCAAAATAACTCTTGCAGTAAATGCTCCGAAAGAGGAAAAATCGCGATTTGTTATACTTCATTGTCGGTAATAAGAGACGTAAAATTATGTACCCCTGATTTTAAGGTGTTATCATTTTCTACTATTAATAAGCTATCTTTTGGCACTATCTCTGAATTTTGTACCAAAAAACTCTTACAGTAATATGCTCCAAAATAGAAAAAATTGCGTTTTGTTATACTTCATTGTCGGTAATAAGAGATGTAAAATTATAAACCCCTGATTTCAAGGTGTCATCATGTTCTACTATCAATAACCTATCTTTTGGCACTATTTCTGAACTTTGTACCAAAAAACTCTTGCAGTAATATGCTCCGAAAGAGGAAAAATCGCGTTTTGTTATACTTCATTGTCGGTAATAAGAGACGTAAAAATTATGTACCCCTGATTTTAAGGTGTTATCATTTTCTACTATTAATAAGCTATCTTTTGGCACTATCTCTGAATTTTGTACCAAAAAAACTTTTACAGTAATACGCTCCAAAATAGGAAAAATTGCGTTTTGTTATACTTCATTGTCGGTAATAAGAGATGTAAAAATTATAAACCCCTGATTTCAAGGTGTCATCATGTTCTACTATTAATAAGCTATCTTTTGGCACTATCTCTGAATTTTGTACCAAAAAAACTTTTACAGTAATACGCTCCAAAATAGGAAAAATTGCGTTTTGTTATACTTCATTGTCGGTAATAAGAGATGTAAAAATTATAAACCCCTGATTTCAAGGTGTCATCATGTTTTACTATCAATAACCTATCTTTTGGCACTATTTCTGAACTTTGTACCAAAAAACTCTTGCAGTAATATGCTCCGAAAGAGGAAAAATCGCGATTTGTTATACTTCATTGTCGGTAATAAGAGACGTAAAATTATGTACCCCTGATTTTAAGGTGTTATCATTTTCTACTATCAATAAGCTATCTTTTGGCACTATTTCTGAATTTTGTACCAAAAACTCTTACAGTAATATGTCTCAAAATAGGAAAAATCGCGATTTGTTATACTTCATTGTCGGTAATAAGAGACGTAAAAATTATGTACCAATGATTTTAAGGTGTTATCATTTTCTACTATTAATAAGCTATCTTTTGGCACTATCTCTGAATTTTGTACCAAAAAACTCTTACAGTAATATGCTCCAAAATAGGAAAATTGCGTTTTGTTATACTTCATTGTCGGTAATAAGAGATGTAAAAATTATAAACCTCTGATTTCAAGGTGTCATCATGTTCTACTATCAATAACCTATCTTTTGGCACTATTTCTGAACTTTGTACCAAAAAACTTTTACAGTAATACGCTCCAAAATAGGAAAAATTGCGTTTTGTTATACTTCATTGTCGGTAATAAGAGATGTAAAATTATAAACCCCTGATTTCAAAGTGTCATCATGTTCTACTATCAATAACCTATGTTTTGGCACTATCTCTGAACTTTTGTACCAAAAAAACTCTTGCAGTAATATGCTCCGAAATAGGAAAAATCGCGATTTGTTATACTTCATTGTCGGTAATAAGAGACGTAAAATTATGTACCCCTGATTTTAAGGTGTTATCATTTTCTACTATTAATAAGCTATCTTTTGGCACTATCTCTGAATTTTTACCAAAAAAACTTTTACAGTAATATGCTCCAAAATAGGAAAAATTGCGTTTTGTTATACTTCATTGTCGGTAATAAGAGATGTAAAACTTATAAACCCCTGATTTCAAGGTGTCATCATATTCTACTATCAATAACCTATCTTTTGACACTATTTTTGAACTTTGTACCAAAAAAACTCTTGCAGTAATATGCTCCGAAAGAGGAAAAATCGCGTATTGTTATACTTCATTGTCGGTAATAAGAGACGTAAAAATTATGTACCCCTGATTTTAAGGTGTTATCATTTTCTACTATTAATAAGCTATCTTTTGGCACTATCTCTGAATTTTGTACCAAAAAAACTTTTACAGTAATACGCTCCAAAATAGGAAAAATTGCGTTTTGTTATACTTCATTGTCGGTAATAAGAGATGTGAAAATTATAAACCCCTGATTTCAAGGTGTCATCATGTTCTACTATCAATAACCTATCTTTTGGCACTATCTCTGAATTTTGTACCAAAAAACTTTTACAGTAATACGCTCCAAAATAGGAAAATTGCGTTTTGTTATACTTCATTGTCGGTAATAAGAGATGTAAAAATTATAAACCCCTGATTTCAAGGAGTCATCATGTTCTACTATCAATAACCTATCTTTTGGCACTATTTCTGAACTTTGTACCAAAAACTCTTGCAGTAATATGCTCCGAAAGAGGAAAAATCGCGATTTGTTATACTTCATTGTCGGTAATAAGAGACGTAAAAATTATGTACCCCTGATTTTAAGGTGTTATCATTTTCTACTATTAATGAGCTATCTTTTGGCACTATTTCTGAATTTTGTACCAAAAAACTCTTACAGTAATATTGTCTAAAATAGGAAAATCGCGATTTGTTATACTTCATTGTCGGTAATAAGAGACGAAAAAATTATGTACCAATGATTTTAAGGTGTTATCATTTTCTACTATTAATAAGCTATCTTTTGGCACTATCTCTGAATTTTGTACCAAAAAACTTTTACAGTAATACGCTCCAAAATAGGAAAAATTGCGTTTTGTTATACTTCATTGTCGGTAATAAGAGATGTAAAATTATAAACCCCTGATTTCAAGGTGTCATCATGTTCTACTATCAATAACCTATCTTTTGGCACTATCTCTGAATTTTGTACCAAAAAACTTTTACAGTAATACGCTCCAAAATAGGAAAATTGCGTTTTGTTATACTTCATTGTCGGTAATAAGAGATGTAAAACTTATAAACCCCTGATTTCAAGGTCTCATCATGTTCTACTATCAATAACCTATCTTTTGGCACTATTTTTGAACTTTGTACCAAAAACTCTTGCAGTAATATGCTCTGAAAGAGGAAAAATCGCGTTTGTTATACTTCATTGTCGGTAATAAGAGACGTAAAAATTATGTACCCCTGATTTTAAGGTGTTATCATTTTCTACTATTAATAAGCTATCTTTTGGCACTATCTCTGAATTTTTGTACCAAAAAACTTTTACAGTAATACGCTCCAAAATAGGAAAAATTGCGTTTTGTTATACTTCATTGTCGGTAATAAGAGATGTAAAAATTATAAACCCCTGATTTCAAGGTGTCATCATGTTCTACTATCAATAACCTATCTTTTGGCACTATCTCTGAATTTTGTACCAAAAAAACTTTTACAGTAATACGCTCCAAAATAGGAAAAATTGCGTTTTGTTATACTTCATTGTCGGTAATAAGAGATGTAAAAATTATAAACCCCTGATTTCAAGGTGTCATCATGTTCTACTATCAATAACCTATCTTTTGGCACTATTTCTGAACTTTGTACCAAAAAAACTCTTGCAGTAATATGCTCCGAAAGAGGAAAAATCGCGATTTGTTATACTTCATTGTCGGTAATAAGAGACGTAAAAATTATGTACCCCTGATTTTAAGGTGTTATCATTTTCTACTATTAATGAGCTACCTTTTGGCACTATTTCTGAATTTTGTACCAAAAAAACTCTTACAGTAATATTGTCTAAAATAGGAAAAATCGCGATTTGTTATACTTCATTGTCGGTAATAAGAGACGAAAAAATTATGTACCAATGATTTTAAGGTGTTATCATTTTCTACTATTAATAAGCTATCTTTTGGCACTATCTCTGAATTTTGTACCAAAAACTCTTACAGTAATATGCTCCAAAATAGGAAAAATTGCGTTTTGTTATACTTCATTGTCGGTAATAAGAGATGTAAAATTATAAACCTCTGATTTCAAGGTGTCATCATGTTCTACTATCAATAACCTATCTTTTGGCACTATTTCTGAACTTTGTACCAAAAAACTTTTACAGTAATACGCTCCAAAATAGGAAAAATTGCGTTTTGTTATACTTCATTGTCGGTAATAAGAGATGTAAAAATTATAAACCCCTGATTTCAAGGTGTCATCATGTTCTACTATCAATAACCTATCTATTGGCACTATTTCTGAACTTTGTACCAAAAAACTCTTGCAGTAATATGCTCCGAAAGAGGAAAAATCGCGATTTGTTATACTTCATTGTCGGTAATAAGAGACGTAAAAATTATGTACCCCTGATTTTAAGGTGTTATCATTTTCTACCATTAATAAGCTATCTTTTGGCACTATTTCTGAACTTTGTACCAAAAAAACTTTTACAGTAATACGCTCCAAAATAGGAAAAATTGCGTTTTGTTATACTTCATTGTCGGTAATAAGAGACGAAAAAATTATGTACCCCTGATTTTAAGGTGTTGTCATTTTCTACTATTAATAAGCTATCTTTTGGCACTATCTCTGAATTTTGTACCAAAAACTCTTACAGTAATATGCTCCAAAATAGGAAAAATTGCGTTTTGTTATACTTCATTGTCGGTAATAAGAGATGTAAAAATTATAAACCCCTGATTTCAAGGTGTCATCATGTTCTACTATCAATAACCTATCTTTTGGCACTATTTCTGAACTTTGTACCAAAAAACTCTTGCAGTAATATGCTCCGAAAGAGGAAAAATCGCGATTTGTTATACTTCATTGTCGGTAATAAGAGACGTAAAAATTATGTACCCCTGATTTTAAGGTGTTATCATTTTCTACTATTAATAAGCTATCTTTTGGCACTATGTCTGAATTTTGTACCAAAAAACTCTTACAGTAATATGCTCCAAAATAAGAAAAATTGCGTTTTGTTATACTTCATTGTCGTTAATAAGAGATGTAAAATTATAAACCCCTGATTTCAAGGTGTCATCATGTTCTACTATCAATAACCTATCTTTTGGCACTATTTCTGAACTTTGTACCAAAAAAACTCTTGCAGTAATATGCTCCGAAAGAGGAAAAATCGCGATTTGTTATACTTCATTGTCGGTAATAAGAGATGTAAAAATTATAAACCCCTGATTTCAAGGTGTCATCATGTTCTACTATCAATAACCTATCTTTTGGCACTATTTCTGAACTTTCTACCAAAAAAACTCTTGCAGTAATATGCTCCGAAAGAGGAAAAATCGCGATTTGTTATACTTCATTGTCGGTAATAAGAGACGTAAAAATTATGTACCCCTGATTTTAAAGTGTTATCATTTTCTACTATTAAAAGCCATCTTTTGGCACTATCTCTGAATTTTGTACCAAAAAACTCTTACAGTAATATGCTCCAAAATAGGAAAAATTGCGTTTTGTTATACTTCATTGTCGGTAATAAGAGATGTAAAAATTATAAACCCCTGATTTCAAGGTGTCATCATGTTCTACTATCAATAACCTATCTTTTGGCACTATTTCTGAACTTTGTACCAAAAAAACTCTTGCAGTAATATGCTCCGAAAGAGGAAAAATCGCGATTTGTTATACTTCATTGTCGGTAATAAGAGACGTAAAAATTATGTACCCCTGATTTTAAGGTGTTATCATTTTCTACTATTAAAAGCCATCTTTTGGCACTATCTCTGAATTTTGTACCAAAAAAACTCTTACAGTAATATGCTCCAAAATAGGAAAAATTGCGTTTTGTTATACTTCATTGTCGGTAATAAGAGATGTAAAAATTATAAACCCCTGATTTCAAGGTGTCATCATGTTCTACTATCAATAACCTATCTTTTGGCACTATTTCTGAACTTTGTACCAAAATAACTCTTGCAGTAATATGCTCCGAAAGAGGAAAAATCGCGATTTGTTATACTTCATTGTCGGTAATAAGAGACGTAAAATTATGTACCCCTGATTTTAAGGTGTTATCATTTTCTACTATTAATAAGCTATCTTTTGGCACTATCTCTGAATTTTGTACCAAAAAACTCTTACAGTAATATGCTCCAAAATAGAAAAATTGCGTTTTGTTATACTTCATTGTCGGTAATAAGAGATGTAAAAATTATAAACCCCTGATTTCAAGGTGTCATCATGTTCTACTATCAATAACCTATCTTTTGGCACTATTTCTGAACTTTGTACCAAAAAACTCTTGCAGTAATATGCTCCGAAAGAGGAAAAATCGCGTTTTGTTATACTTCATTGTCGGTAATAAGAGACGTAAAAATTATGTACCCCTGATTTTAAGGTGTTATAATTTTCTACTATTAATAAGCTATCTTTTGGCACTATCTCTGAATTTTGTACGAAAAAACTTTTACAGTAATACGCTCCAAAATAGGAAAAATTGCGTTTTGTTATACTTCATTGTCGGTAATAAGAGATGTAAAATTATAAACCCCTGATTTCAAGGTGTCATCATGTTCTACTATTAATAAGCTATCTTTTGGCACTATCTCTGAATTTTGTACCAAAAACTTTTACAGTAATACGCTCCAAAATAGGAAAAATTGCGTTTTGTTATACTTCATTGTCGGTAATAAGAGATGTAAAAATTATAAACCCCTGATTTCAAGGTGTCATCATGTTTTACTATCAATAACCTATCTTTTGGCACTATTTCTGAACTTTGTACTAAAAAACTCTTGCAGTAATATGCTCCGAAAGAGGAAAAATCGCGATTTGTTATACTTCATTGTCGGTAATAAGAGACGTAAAATTATGTACCCCTGATTTTAAGGTGTTATCATTTTCTACTATCAATGAGCTATCTTTTGGCACTATTTCTGAATTTTGTACCAAAAAACTCTTACAGTAATATTGTCTAAAATAGGAAAATCGCGATTTGTTATACTTCATTGTCGGTAATAAGAGACGAAAAAATTATGTACCAATGATTTTAAGGTGTTATCATTTTCTACTATTAATAAGCTATCTTTTGGCACTATCTCTGAATTTTGTACCAAAAAAACTCTTACAGTAATATGCTCCAAAATAGGAAAAATTGCGTTTTGTTATACTTCATTGTCGGTAATAAGAGATGTAAAAATTATAAATCTCTGATTTCAAGGTGTCATCATGTTCTACTATCAATAACCTATCTTTTGGCACTATTTCTGAACTTTGTTACCAAAAAAACTTTTACAGTAATACGCTCCAAAATAGGAAAAATTGCGTTTTGTTATACTTCATTGTCGGTAATAAGAGATGTAAAACTTATAAACCCCTGATTTCAAGGTCTCATCATGTTCTACTATCAATAACCTATCTTTTGACACTATTTTTGAACTTTGTACCAAAAAAACTCTTGCAGTAATATGCTCCGAAAGAGGAAAAATCGCGTATTGTTATACTTCATTGTCGGTAATAAGAGACGTAAAAATTATGTACCCCTGATTTTAAGGTGTTATCATTTTCTACTATTAATAAGCTATCTTTTGGCACTATCTCTGAATTTTGTACCAAAAAAACTTTTACAGTAATACGCTCCAAAATAGGAAAAATTGCGTTTTGTTATACTTCATTGTCGGTAATAAGAGATGTGAAAATTATAAACCCCTGATTTCAAGGTGTCATCATGTTCTACTATCAATAACCTATCTTTTGACACTATCTCTGAATTTTGTACCAAAAAAACTTTTACAGTAATACGCTCCAAAATAGGAAAAATTGCGTTTTGTTATACTTCATTGTCGGTAATAAGAGATGTAAAAATTATAAACCCCTGATTTCAAGGAGTCATCATGTTCTACTATCAATAACCTATCTTTTGGCACTATTTCTGAACTTTGTACCAAAAAAACTCTTGCAGTAATATGCTCCGAAAGAGGAAAAATCGCGATTTGTTATACTTCATTGTCGGTAATAAGAGACGTAAAAATTATGTACCCCTGATTTTAAGGTGTTATCATTTTCTACTATTAATGAGCTATCTTTTGGCACTATTTCTGAATTTTGTACCAAAAAAACTCTTACAGTAATATTGTCTAAAATAGGAAAAATCGCGATTTGTTATACTTCATTGTCGGTAATAAGAGACGAAAAAATTATGTACCAATGATTTTAAGGTGTTATCATTTTCTACTATTAATAAGCTATCTTTTGGCACTATCTCTGAATTTTGTACCAAAAAAACTCTTACAGTAATATGCTCCAAAATAGGAAAAATTGCGTTTTGTTATACTTCATTGTCGGTAATAAGAGATGTAAAAATTATAAACCTCTGATTTCAAGGTGTCATCATGTTCTACTATCAATAACCTATCTTTTGGCACTATTTCTGAACTTTGTACCAAAAAAACTTTTACAGTAATACGCTCCAAAATAGGAAAAATTGCGTTTTGTTATACTTCATTGTCGGTAATAAGAGATGTAAAAATTATAAACCCCTGATTTCAAGGTGTCATCATGTTCTACTATCAATAACCTATCTTTTGGCACTATTTCTGAACTTTGTACCAAAAAACTCTTGCAGTAATATGCTCGAAAGAGGAAAAATCGCGATTTGTTATACTTCATTGTCGGTAATAAGAGACGTAAAAATTATGTACCCCTGATTTTAAGGTGTTATCATTTTCTACTATTAATAAGCTATCTTTTGGCACTATCTCTGAATTTTTACCAAAAAACTTTTACAGTAATACGCTCCAAAATAGGAAAATTGCGTTTTGTTATACTTCATTGTCGGTAATAAGAGATGTAAAAATTATAAACCCCTGATTTCAAGGTGTCATCATGTTCTACTATCAATAACCTATCTTTTGACACTATTTCTGAACTTTGTACCAAAAAAACTCTTGCAGTAATATGCTCCGAAAGAGGAAAAATCGCGATTTGTTATACTTCATTGTCGGTAATAAGAGACGAAAAAATTATGTACCCCTGATTTTAAGGTGTTATCATTTTTTACTATTAATAAGCTATCTTTTGGCATTATCTCTGAATTTTGTACTAAAAAAACTCTTACAGTAATATGCTCCAAAATAGGAAAAATTGCGTTTTGTTATACTTCATTGTCGGTAATAAGAGATGTAAAAATTATAAACCCCTTATTTCAAGGTGTCATCATGTTTTACTATCAATAACCTATCTTTTGGCACTATTTCTGAACTTTGTACCAAAAAAACTCTTGCAGTAATATGCTCCGAAAGAGGAAAAATCGCGATTTGTTATACTTCATTGTCGGTAATAAGAGACGTAAAAATTATGTACCCCTGATTTTAAGGTGTTATCATTTTCTACTATTAATGAGCTATCTTTTGGCACTATCTCTGAATTTTGTACCAAAAAAACTTTTACAGTAATACGCTCCAAAATAGGAAAAATTGCGTTTTGTTATACTTCATTGTCGGTAATAAGAGATGTAAAAATTATAAACCCCTGATTTCAAGGTGTCATCATGTTCTACTATCAATAACCTATCTTTTGGCATTATTTCTGAACTTTGTACCAAAAAAACTCTTGCAGTAATAGGCTTCGACAGATGAAAAATCGCGATTTGTTATACTTTATTTTCGGTAATAAAAGATGTAAAAATTATGTACCCCTGATTTTAAGGTGTTATCATTTTCGACTATCAATAACCTATCTTTTAGCACTATGTCTGAATTTTGTAAAAAAAAACTCTTGCAGTAATATGCTCCGGAAGAGGAAAAATCGCGATTTGTTATACTTCATTGTCGGTAATAAAGGATGTAAAAATTATGTACCCCTGATTTTAAGGTGTCATCATATTCTACTATCGATAGCTTTTACCCAAGCCACACCCCCCACAATTTCGACCTTTAAAAAAGATGACTAATTTTGGAGTACAAAATTTTTAAAGTCGGTACAAAATTAGAACATAACAAGTACATAATTCCTAGCCCTTCAGTTTCATAATTGGTGGTATAGGAGGTGCACTTCTTTTATATTTTGTAATCATGTACCTACAGTTTAAATCGTTAAAAAGTTATATGCAAGACCCTTTAAATTGTCAAATGCTGCCATTAACAAAGAATTTGTTTTTTGAATATCAACAGTTTATTAATGGTTTAACAGCAGTGGCAAGTGTTTTAAACAATTTTGCGGAAAGAAAAATGGCGTAAATAGGGTCACATAACTGAATCAAAAGAAAATTAAGAACTTATTCTTTAAATAATTCCAATTGTAGTGTAATATTTCTTAGTTGTTTTGCATTTTGCATCAGTACATGCAAATGCTTAGTCATTTTTACAAGGTTCTTTTCTTTAAATAAACTTTTAAATCCATTAACGTTCATTACTAATTGCTAGTGTTTCAATTTCCTTGTAGTTCATTACAACCGAGGTTTGGAACCCCAGTGTATTACAATGGCATTATTCAATAAAACGTTACACTCGATTTAATTACACATTAAACATGCTACGGTAAACGCACACGTAAATTCTATAGAAAGTCAAAAGTTTATTTGTGATCGTAACTTGAGTATTGTAATAGTTTTATCACAGCATAATAAACACACAGCAGCGTATCTTAGTCAACTAAACTAATCACTCAAATAGTCACCACTTTGGTTTGATACTGGTAGGGAAATGACATACATTCTCCCTTTAAGACCGTACAGATTTATGTCCATAACAAACATAATCGATTCTAAGATTTAACTACTGAATAAAATACTGGCATAAGCATATTTTTAAATTAATAACTTCAAAGGCACAGCTTGAGAGATAATACTGAGTATTTATTATACTGTGATTCCATAGTGAATTTGATACTTTGCTGTCAGTCTTATTCATCGACCATGTTTCATATGCATTCAGCAGCCCGTTCCACAGATAATAATTCATAATCTTTTTTCTTAGCTCTACGCTCATTCCAATGTTCACACTTTTTAATTTTCTTCCTAAGCTCAAATTAAAAAATGCGAGTTGCACAAAAAAGTTGTATCTTACTCATTTCTTACTTGGATTTATTTGGTCTTTCTTTTTCGACCAACTTTTCCAACCTTGCGCTCCATACTTAATTGTCACGTCTCCTTCCTCCTTTCTCACTTTTTTCATTAATAAATCCACTAATGTTATCTAGCTTACATCATCAAACGCATTCTCTAAGTCTATAACACATACCCAAATAATACATTTCTATACCTTATTCCTTGTAAAGCTCTGGTTAAATGCTTCTTCCAGATTCTTTTTTCTAATCATGGAATCAGTGTTGTATGTTAGCATGTGAAATCAGGAAAATGGATTGGCGTTCATCATCTTTGACTTTTTTGTTTTATTTTACTTCCAATAACTTTATATCCTTTATTACATTCTTGAATTTCAGATCATGCTTTCTCAAGGTTTCTTATCTTTGGTAATAAATCAAATCGTTTTGGTTTCTTTCCTTATTATTCTCTTCAGATCTCTTCCCCTTTTTCTACATCCTTTTTATATTCCTCGGTGAACTTTGGTGTCTCTTCTCCAATGTTTTTACTTTTATTCAATTGTTTTCAAAAATCGTCTACTTGTTTTACAATGTATTTTTTTCTTTGCTAATCTGCCCTTCTTTTTCTTAATTCTTAATTACCTTGTTTTCTTTTTTGTATTACAGTTTACCAATCGCGCATGATTATAAGAGAACAGTTTTTGCCTTTCCTGACTCTTTTTAATCTTTTCATATATATTCTATCATCATACAACAGGATCACCTTTTATACACATGCATTATCAAGAGTATTTTTACGAGACCTTTTTTTTAATACAAACATCGGGAAAAATATAGAAAATCATCAAACATCCCAACAACAACAGTGCTCTTCCAAGGGATATTAAGAGAGTTTTTATGCATCGTTGGTGTTTAAGTATGTAAGAGTTTCGTCTGTATTTGACTGTTGTAAAATGTATATTGTATAGTTTTTGTGTTATCTGTCTATTTCCCTATCCATGCATACACATAGATGTATTAAATAAATAAATAATACGGTGTTTCCCTAATTACTCAGACTTCTTTCCGTCTAGAATTTGGCTTAGTTGACAAGTCGATTACCTAACTTTTAGTAGTCTACCTGGAACTTCCGTTTACTTGTTTGAAATTTCTTGGTCTGATGAAACCTCTTAAGATAGGTGTCAAAACGTTGGCAACTATGGTTACTATTTCAACACGTTTTTGTTTTAACTTTATGAAGTGATAAAAATTTTGTCCCTTTTTTACAGGATATGATGTAAATCATTGCTTACATTACACATCTTTATTACACATTAATATTAGTGTATTTGCCAATTTCTATTAAAATCAAAAGAAAAATCTGTTTCACCGATCTTATACCCAAAAGTAGACTATACTATACTTTTGTATACCAGGATTTATGTATAGTAGGTATACTACACTTTTTGTAATTCTAATTGCTTATCTCTATTGATTTTTTTTCGTCTCTAAACTTTGATAAAAATATTTATATTATTATTGTATTTCTTAAAAATTGTATTGTTTTTTCAATGCTTTTGTAAACTGTAATCATCTTTCCTTTCTTTCGTTTCATTTCCTAAATTATCTTCCCTTACTATTTTTTACAGCAACCTTCTAATCTTCAATGACAACATTTTTCTACCTATTCCAATTCTTTTTTAATTATATAATTTTTGCCATACCAACAACGTCGTAATAGATGCTTCACTATCAAAAGGTATTGGACAACGTACTTACGCGTTTTGAATTGCAAGATTTCCTATTCGTCTTGATATTCTCCACCAAAAGGAAGGGGCTATTTTTGTTACTAATTCCCCCCCTTTTTACTTTTTATTTTATTCAGCGGCTACCAATATGGTGTCTACTCATGGTATCTTCCCATCTGTTGAAATACATTTTTGCGTATGTTTTCTTATTCTATATAATTCTTGTATTACTTCACATTTATCGTCAAACCATTTTTCCATATCTGCACTTTCCTCCACTCACATGTGGTCATATGTAAATTCTGTTTTCTTTTCAGTTGCTCGGTTATTTATGGTACGCCTACTATGTTTGTCGACTTAGTAAATCTGCAACGAAAAAATAAACGAAACCTTAATGCCAGTATTGCAATGTGCGGTGGAGCACCCTGCTCTCCACAACTATTTCGCGACATGAAGGAAGTATTAAATTTGAAACGCGTGAAGGTTTATTGAAAAGTAACGTTTGCGATGTTACATAATCTTTACACATTACAGTCTATATATGGTTTAACCGAAACAACGTGCGTGAGTTTTCACTCTTTACCGGTAGAAGAGGACGAGCATAAAACTACTGGTACAGTCGGACATCTTGGAGATCATTTAGAAGCAAAAGTCGTTAACGAAAACAATGAAATTGTTCCAATGGGTACGCCGGGAGAACTTGCCATACGTGGATATTCCGTAATGTTAGGTTACTGGGACGACGAAGAAAAGACAAAACAAGTTTTGGGCCCTGACAGATGGTTTTACACTGGGTTAATACTAACAAACTCATTGACTAAAAAAATTAAATAGTATATTATTTATAGGGACCAATTTATTCTTCAAGCAGATGGTTATGGTCAGGTTGTGGGGAGATTAAAAGATATGATTATTAGAGGTGGAGAAAATATTTTTCCAAGAGAAATTGAAGACATCTTAAATACTCATCCTGATATTTTAGAAAATTATGTATGGCAAGTTTTTCTTATTGTTTTTAAATATGACTAGCGTTTAAAATTTTAGGTTGTAGGCTTAGCTCATGAGCGTCTTGGAGAAGAAGTGTGTGCTTGTGTCCGGTTAAAATCCGGATCAAAATTTGATTACAACTGTTTACTCGAATTTTGCACTGGAAAATTAGCTCACTATAAAATACCAACTAAGTTTAAAATTGTCAACAGTTTTCCTAAAACTTTATCAGGAAAAGTGCAGAAATTTGTTTTAAAGCAAGAGATTGAAAATGGGAAATTATAAACCAATTATTTACTATAAGAATTTAAAAATCCTTTATTGATGATTTAGAGTGTACCTACTAAAATAATTACTAGGCTATTAATTACGCAAATGTTAGCTTTGCATTCACGAATAACAAAAGCTGTTGCTGCTTATTTTGACCATTTTGAGGAACAAGACAAATTTTGTAATAAAGTATTATATTATTGTGCAGTACTTTCAGTAAGTTCAAAACACAAACTCCGACGGGACGCGATATCAACGACAGTCACGAAGCAACTAAAAAACTCGGGTTTAATCGAACGAAGAAGCATCTCACGTCAGGGAAATGATTTAGTACCTTTTATTCATGCATTTTATGCATTGCCCATCTCCTCAAATTTTTTAATCAATGGTTATACACTGTATTGAGAATGATTGACAAGCATTTGAATTTGGGTTGTTGTCATTCTAGTAAGTTTTATTCAACAAGGTCGATTCAGTGATGCACTTATTTAAATTGTAGTTTGAGAAGTTCATGTCAGTATTTGAGTTCTTCATGTAAAAAAACTATTTTTTTATCCCCACATTTTGGAGCTGTTAAATTTGTACTGCTAAATGAGCAACGTCCGTTTGAGTGTAGGTTTTTGATGGCGGATTCGATCTATTGGGCTCGAGTTTCTTTCGGTTCATTTTTGTAATGGCTCGTTTTTTGATAGCAGTTTTCTTAAAAAAATTAATATATGGCAAATATGTTGCTGAGCACTTTAGATCTGTTCTGTAAACCGGCACAGCTTCACCGCAAGAGTTTGTTGTACGCAAAAGGATTTCTGTACGTTCTTAGCTATACATCCTTCTGTACGACCTAGAACATGCAAGTAAATTGCAGCTTCGTATACAGCAGCAGGTGAACCCTTCTTAAAGCCCCACGAGAGTTTTGTTCAAGCGCAGTTCTTGAAAGCAATTTTACGTATTCTGTGTGGGATAAATCAGTCGTTAATGCAAATGCCAAGGTGATGTGGTCTTTACAGTCTGAACATCGGTTTTGTTTGGTTTGCAGTTTTTCCGTAAAACCCTGTCTCTCGCATTTTCCGACGTCGATTTTTAGTTTTCGTAAATTGCCTAATCGTCTAGGTTTGCTAGAACATGGTTGTTCTGGTCCCGAAGTGTAGTCGTCAAGAGCATGTTGTCGGCGTTGTAATCCACAACGAAATTTCCAATAGTTCCACATTTATTTACTCGTATGGTACATTTTAAATATTGTATTGTGATGTAAGTGTTATGTACGGTGCCCCAGAAGATCAATATAAACCTGTACAGTGTGGTGACGAAACCGTGTGCAATAGTGGATTGGTTCGTCTTGGCAAAGCATTTGCTTCAAGGTTTAGGAAAACCACTAAAACCTAAACATGCCAACCCTTACCCACCTTAGTATTCATATGTAATAATATTAATTAAGTGTGTAAACATTATAGAAGATAAATAAGATCATAAAATATAACAGCACAGCCATTGCATGACGACATATAATGGACCGGTCCAAGCGCCAGTCACGACAATGACGAAGAAATAGCAAAACAAAATAATGGAAAAACAGATAATCAAGACAAGAATACAAAATATTGCTGAACATCAGATGTTCTTTAGATTCGTAAGCCATAATATAGCTTTATCCGTTAAATTATGAATGTTTGGAAACCC
Organism: Abscondita cerata; assembly: GCA_030710515.1. Classification (NCBI taxonomy): domain Eukaryota; kingdom Metazoa; phylum Arthropoda; class Insecta; order Coleoptera; family Lampyridae; genus Abscondita; species Abscondita cerata. The sequence goes on along the minus strand of JALBCR010000435.1, from coordinate 73,974 downwards.
TCCATTAAACTTCGTTAATTAACAATCCTCTACAATATGTGTAACGGTCTCCGGTTCGTTTCCACAGTCACAATTTAGATTAGAAATCGCACCCCATTTGAACAACATATAGTTGCATTTTGAATGACCTGTTCTTATGCGATTTACTTTAGACCAAATTTTTCTTTTTTGATCAAAGACCATAATTTTATCCACTCTTCAACTTCAAAAAAAGCAGTACTTAAATAGTCTTGCAACCATAGGACTTCGAGATTTAAGTCTTTTAGCAGGAGGGTTGTCAGTGTCAGGGAACCACTCGTTGTCAAAAGCTTCTTCGATGTCAAACGCAATGTTTTTTGGCGTATGCAGATTGAACATGAAATTTGACAAACCAAAATAAATATTCAGAGGCTTATTTCGTTTCGTACACTTTAACGATCTCGCAGTTTTCCCGGCGGTAATTGCTCGATCGTATGTTTTGGCACGTGGTTCTTGTGGGACCTGTCAAATCTCCTTCTGTGTGCTTCGCTATCTAGACGTGGATCATCGGCTGGAAAGGAAACTTCTGGAAGAGCGTCCGCTGTGTCTCTTGCACTGTTCGTAAAGGATCTGTCCGGTAGTTAAATGATAGATGAGCAAGTTTGCTTTTTTTTGCCTCGTACCTACTGTATGCTGCGTTTCCGCGAATTTTTTTTCTGTTTTTTTTGTGCAGAATTGCTGCCATTTGTACGTCCTGGTTACTTCTACAGATTTCTTAATATGCGTTATGGCAGTTGTATTCTGGTTCTTGGTTGTTTGATCATCGCGTGCCTGTTGTTCTCTCCATCTCATCCTATTAACCGTCTTACGTAATTCCGTGATTTCTGAAGGTCACCATGGACTGCCATCACTACGAAAAGCTTTAACGGATGTCATTGAGGCTTCACAAGTTATCGGAATAGCGTCGTTAAAATATTTAGCGATTTGCTTGAGGTCCATTTCCGTATTTTCTACCATCCCTGCAGTCGCTTTCAAAAGTGTCGCATGAAATTTTATTTTTCTAAGAAAAACTGTCTTTTGTAGGGTTCATTACTTCTAATGTGTCGTGCAAACTGGAGTCCCCGGAAAGTCCTCTTGGTCGCTGATTGTCCAACCGGAAGTGTTGTGCTGGTCATAGTTAGCGTTATGTCAATGTAGTTGATCTTTTGATGTTCTGTAAAAGTTGGCTTGTGGCCTTCTTTGTTGACATTGAGATTTTTTCTAACCGTAAACTTTTTCTTCCCATGCTGATTACTTTGCGTTAAAGTCACTACCTATGACAATTCTGGATCCCGGACAAGTCGATTTTAGCAGACAGGCCATTTCAACGTTGTCGTTGTTCCTCGAAAACTACACACTGTAGAGACGTTTTAATGTTGTGATAAATTTGTTCGATTTAATACGATGTCGATAGCACATACGGATACAGTATACCATTCCGCATTTAGGTGATTCCGTCATATTGTTTTACCCGCAGTTATTGAATTATAGTGGTATAAATTATCTCCTCTTGCATTCTTTTGACTAAGTTTTGGGTGGGTGTTCTACCTCTTCCCAGATCAATTTATTCACAGGAAATTAAACCAAAGCTGAGTTTCCGGATCCATTGCTGTGTTTCACACATCCAGCCTATCTGAACGATGGTAGTTTATGCAAATGCAGAGTGCACATCAAATATCTTTGCTTAAGATGGAGCATTTCTTGCTACGGTGTCCAGGTTAAACACATATGATTACTCAATATGACCGTGCAGTGAACGCTGTAGTGTCCCAGGACCCAGCACTGGCAGCATTGCATGATAGAAATATAGTCAAGCACGTTGGCTCAGCTTCATACCAGGCTAATCCTATTCTTATCCAATAAAATTCTAAACTACGGTTTCATCTTCAACTTAATATCAATGCAGAGGGTGGAACCCTTTCCCCTAGACGAAACTGTTCCCGAAAGCAATTATAGGTAGGTAAGCCTGAGAATGTAATTCAGTGTGTAGCCACTTGTATAAAACCCAGTTTAATTCAACCGTAGGTTAAATACAATTGTAGCGAAGGATTAACCATAGCAATGTGAAATTAAGAAAAAACACAGTTGTAGAAAATCCTTCTTAGTGGAGAACAGGGCAATAAAACTACTTCAAGTGATTATCTTAGACTTTCGGAAACGTTATATTTAAATAATTAAACGAAGTGTTTCCTTCCTCAGGCGCTAATGAAGACACAAAATACAGGTATAAGTAACAAAGATAACAACAGAGCCTATGTAATAAATTTAACAAATTGATCATTTTAGGATCAATTCCAAGAACAACAATATAAGATGACATAAAGTTGATAAAATACTTACTTGATATCAAAATTGAAGCCGTTTGTCATTAAAATTAAAATTAATAATATGATTATTTGTCATACTATAAAACTATAATAAATATGTATAAAAAGACAAAATTGACGAATAATTAACACTACCAAACTAACAAACATTAAATTAAATTAACATTAAAACGGTACATTGATATAACGGCACTATTAAAGTGAGATATGTATTTTAAATATGATATAAAATGACCAAAAGAATAAACAAACAATTGTACGTGTATGTAAATGATAAGGTAAAATTACGACCTAGTAATAAATTCACGAAAAATACAAATTGCAAATATACCTTATAGATATGCAACCCAAATTACGCTTAAATAACATTATGGGGATGGATAGCAACAATTATTAAACTAAAACTTAATCTTACTAATTATGTTGTTGTAACAAGTATTTAGATTATTCGTGTCTGTTTTGAAGTTAATATTATTTTATGGACATTAATGTAAATCATTTCAGAGATAATTCTTTTATAATAATTGGATTCAACATCTACAATTATAGGTTCTTCAAAATTAAATATATGTCCTGTCTGGTTATGGTGTAATGAAAGTGCAGTACTATCCATCTTTTTGAGCAATCATATTTGTGATTTCTGATTCTATTTTTTAATTTTTGTTTTGTTTGGCCTAAATAGCAACTATTGCATCCCTTGCAATTTATCCTATACACAAGACAAGATTTCTCAATGGAGGGCGTTTGTCTTTCAATTTGGTATAGCATGTGTTGTATATTGTATTTGTTGTACAGAATGATTTTAATTTTTCTTTTTTAGAATACTGATTAATTTATGACTTAGATTAGGAATATTAATTAGTTTTTGTAGTGGGAATTTGTATTAGTAGTAACGGTGGTGGTATTATTGTATTAGTAGTTGTAGTATTAGTAATGGAGGAGGTATTATAATAAATAAGTTTTTTAGTCAATTTTTAGATAGTTATTTTTAATTAGAGTAGTCATTAATATTGTTAAATTTTTTTCCGTAATTCTTCACTACATAGTGTGATTAATTTGTTTTTAATAGAATTAATAATGTTGAGCTTTTGATGGAAAGGATGTTTAGAAAAGTAATTAATGATTCTATTTGAAGCAATAGGTTTCGTGTAATGATCTATTAGTAATGTATTTGTTTAGTATTTCTTATAAGTTCTAAATCTAAAATGGTATTTTTATCAACTTCTAGCTCTACTGTGAATTTTATGTATTGATCATAGTTGTTCAAAATTCTTAATGTTTCATTGACACTATCATGAGGTATACATGCTATAATGTCATCTACATACACGTATAATAAAAATGGGGTATAATGTAACAATTTAGTGGACTCGTCAAAATATCATGCATTATTATTATTATTATTATTTTGACGGAGTCCACTAAATTGTTACATTATGCCCCATTTTTATTATACGTGTATGTAACCATTATAGCATGTATACCTCATGATATGTCAATGAAACATTAAAATTTGAACAACTATGATCAATACATAAATTACAGTAGACTAGAAGTTGATAAAAACCATTTAGATTTAGAACTTATAAGCTGCTAACACAAATACATTACTAATAGATCATTACACGAAACCATTGCTTCAAATAGAATCATTAATTACTTTTCTAAACATCCTTTCCATCAACTCAACATTATTAATTCTATTAAAACAAATTAATCACACTATGTAGTGAAGAATTACGGAAAAAAATTTAACAATATAATGACTACTCTAATAAAAATAACTATCTAAAAATTGACTAAAAACTTATTTATTATAATACCTCCTCCATTACTAACTACTACAACTACTATCTAATAATACCACCACACATACAATTCCACTACAAAACTTAATTAATATTCTAATCTAGAGTCATAAATTAATCGGTATCAAAAAAGAAAAATAAAATCATTCTGTACAACAATAATACAATATACAACACATGCTATGCAAATGAAGACAAAACGCCCTCCATAGAAATCTTGTCTTGTGTATAGGATAAATTGCAAGGGATGCAATAGTTGCTATTTAGGCCAAACAAAACAAAAATTAAAAATAGAATCAGAAATCACAAATATGATTGCTCAAAAGATGGATAGTACTGCACTTTCATTACACCATAACCAGACAGGACATATATTTAATTTTGAAGAACCTATAATTGTAGATGTTGAATCCAATTATTATAAAAGAATTATCTCTGAAATGATTTACATTAATGTCCATAAAAATAATATTAACTTCAAAACAGACACGAATAATCTAAATACTTGTTACAACAACATAATTAGTAAGATTAAGTTTTTAGTTTAATAATTGTTGCTATCCATCCCCCATAATGTTATTTAAGCGTAATTTGGGTTGCATATCTATAAGGTATATTTGCAATTTGTATTTTCCAATTTATTACTAGGTCGTAATTTTACCTTATCATTACATACACGTACAATTGTTTGTTTATTCTTTTTGGTCATTTTATATCATATTTAAAATACATATCTCACATTTACAATAGTGCCGTTAATATCAATGTACCGTTTTAATGTTAATTTAATTTAATGTTTGTTAGTTTGGTAGTGTTAATTATTCGTCAATTTGTCTTTTATACATATTTATTATAGTTTTATAGTATGACAAATAATCATATTATTAATTTTAATTTTAATGACAAACGGCTTCAATTTTGATACGAAGTAAGTATTTTATCAACTTTATGTCATCTTATATTGTTGTTCTTGGAATTGATCCTAAAAATGATCAATTTGTTAAATTTATTACATAGGCTCTGTTGTTATCTTTGTAACTTATACCTGTATTTTGTGTCTTCATTAGCGCCTGAGGAAGGAAACACTTCGTTTAATTATTTAAATATAACGTTTCCGAAACGTCGCAAGATAATCACTTGAAGTAGTTTTATTTGCCCTGTTCTCCACTAAGAAGGATTTTCTACAACTGTGTGAACATTATTAGGAGAAATTATCATCATTAAGAAAAAACTCAAGCTATGGATAAACCAATTAGAATTTTTGTAGCTCTTTGGATTTTATTTTGATCAATTGGTTAAATTGGGTCGTCTGATTAAGGAGCGCAAATATGATATTTGTGCCGTAAAAATAATGTGGAGTCGGATTTGGCCTACGTCTTCACTATGACGTCATTGGTTTCCACTTTCATGTAGTCCCGTTATTGATACAGTGACGACAAATCTTTCAACCTTTCCTACGTCTTCTGATAGAAGGCTCTGGAACAAAGTGCACCTCTTTCACCGTTCTGACCATTACTACCAAACGCAGCTTTATCTCGTGCCACTGCACAAATCGTACTACGCTGTCTGCTTCAAAGATGAACTCATGCTGTTAAGAATCAGAGATATGATCATCTTGTAGCGGGTCAGTATTTCGGTGTCGGTACGTTGTTGACGTTAGTCGTCGTTATCGTTGCGAAGGTTGCCCCTCGTCCTGGGACAATTGAATTCAGGTATAAACCAGGTGAATATTCCTCCAAAATTATAAGTTTTATATAAAGTTTGCTCTTCTCGAGCCCTTCTAGGTGGAGGTGAATGAAAAAACAAACTCAATAAGTTGTCAACGCCGACGTTTCTCCCCCTATGCGTAGGGCTTTATCAAGGCTAAACAAAATTTTTATTTAATATAAGACATGAATGAAAACTAGTACAAATTAGATATTTAAATTAGAAAACGGTATACATTAATTATTGTAACAAAGAATTTTTTATAAAATTAAACATAATATATTTTTTTATAAATATATATAGTAACAAGTGACTAATCACCAACAAGATTAAAAAAGAATTCCTTAGTTATATAAGTTTCCAATTAAAATTCTTTTTTTATTATTATTTTTTTTTATTTTAATTGTAAACTTATATAACTAAGGAATTCTTTTTAATCTTGTTGGTGATTAGTCACTTGTTACTATATATATTTATAAAAAAAAATATATTATGTTTAATTTATAAAAACTTACAGTTTTCTAAATTTAATTTCTAATTTGTACTAGTTTATGTACTTCATTCTTGTCTTATATTAAATAAAAAAAAATTTTAGCCTTGATAAAGCCCTACGCATAGGGGGCAAAACGTCGCCGTTGACAACTTATTGAGTTTGTTTTTTCATTCACCTCCACCTAGAAGGGCTCGAGAAGAGCAAACTTTATATAAATCAGGTACAAACGTTTTTCATCCGGGGTTGAGATTGGTGATCGGTCTTCGTGCGTATTCTGAGGCGTTGTCGAATGCCTCGTGGGGAAGAATTCTACAAATACTAAACAGAGAATCGAGGTGGAGAGCCATCTAATACGTAGCATTCGCCTTCCTTCTTTGATTGCGTAATTTCAATAATTTAAAGATGCTTGGTTTGGGTTGTAACTTTTACTATAATTAAATTTCAATCTATGTTCTAAGCGAAATGGTGACTAGGTACTCGTATTGCATTTTTTAATACTTAAAATTAGTATAATTCGTGTTACTTCGCATTCCAATCTATTCTTTTTATGTGTATTCCGTTCGGATTACAATTATAAATATTTTAATCACGTGTGTGTCTTTGTTTTGCGGAAACCTTATCTTGTTGGCGCTTTCTTTTGTTTGTTTTCTATACAATTACGAGAATGTAAAATGCCTGTTTTTGATCCTTTAATTTAATATACTTTAAAGCCCTCTATTTATTAAAATATGATTCAGAATGAAGTAATTACAGTGTGTGAAAGGGTCCTCTGTTGTATAATTAATATTTTAATATACCTACTTTATTGTGTATATGTGATATTTACAAACTAAATATTGATTAACGGGACTGCAATATGGCCATCTCAAAACTAACGCGATCTCAAAAATTCAACTGAATAGGCAGGTAGAAGCGTGGCGACTTGTGAAACTCGCCTATTACTCACGGTGGTTACACTGTTAATTAACCTTCTTTAGTTTTAATTGGAAATGCATGAATAAATGGGATGAATTGCTATATTCTAAATCGGAACCATTTTTTTGCACCTACATCCTAATAATTGTGGTTGTTTGTTTTTTTAAATATGAACTGATGAACGGTTTCCCAACAGAATACATGTATTATAATTGTTAATAATTATCTACAATTAATGTTAATTATTTCGATAAAAGTGTAATTATAATTACTTTATTCACATGCTTATATATTTTATTTCATTGCTGTACATTACTACATTTATCACTGCAGCGGTTGTTAGAGATTATATCCTGGATTTTGTTACATTACTGGATATACTTTAAAATGTATTAATCCTGACCTTCAAACATTATTTAGAATTTAATAAAGAACAGACTGAACAGTTTCAGGTAAACTTTCACCCACCGATATAATTGTCCAGAGCTCACAAGTCTACTGTTCTCATATTTTATTTTTAATTTTCAACGAATAAGTTTTAATATTTTAACTTTTTTTAGATTTTTCAATTTCTCTACATGAAGTTTGAATAACGTTCTTACTATTTTTGTAATATTGCAAAATTTTCAGAAATTATTGATTTTTTATTACATACAAGAAAACATATCGAAACATGAAAGTGAATTTTTCACATTCTTTGTTGAATGATTCTTAAGAAACAGTCAAAAGAAAAAATTAAAATTCACTTTAACTTATTGAAAGAAGTAGCTTACAACCATATTTTGTTTACATTATAAATTATCAGTCTGAAATCCTTTATTTTATTATCTATTATATTAATCCACTCTATATTTTCAAAAGCTTAGCAATAATTGCAGAAAATGCTTATAATTGCAAGTAGTTTCATACGCATTAAGCAACTTTGTTGACAGGTATTTGTACAATAGTGAACTTACACTCGAGTTTTCTCACTCCTGAAGAGTCCCAAAAGGACGAAACAGCTGTCGAGTGATTCTCAGTGTTTGTTTGCTATTCTACAACCTCTTGCGAATTTACAGCAGATGATTCGAGATTTTTATTTTTGCTAACGCTAATGTTGGCTATAATTATCAAAAAATCGACTTATGTAACTGCTTTTTCATATCTGTCAACAAAGTTGCTTAATGCGAACCATTGCGTACGTGATCGCTAACACTAGTCGACACTAGATGTCGCAAAGCTTATAGTAGTTTCATACTTTAACGTAAGAGAGTACCACTTTTCTTCAATACTCTATGAAATTATAATCCTAGTTTTTACTGTATACAGGGTGGCCCATTAGGCGAGGAAGGTCGATATCTCGGAAAATATTGGGGTTAGAAAAAAACTTTTGCAATGAAATCATGAATTTAGGGAGTTCAATTTAAATGATTGATTACTCAAAAGTTAGCAAGGTTAGAAAGGTGAACAACTAGCTTTAGTTAACACATGTAATGCATATTAAAGCTACGAAATCGCAGTTGGATAAATCTAGGATAACTGAGTTATTTAATTTTTTCGAAACGGCAAGTTTTACGGAAAAACTGCAATAATGCAAAAACCCTCCATTTTAGACACTATGTATAATGCATAAAGTGACATTAGAATTTCCCAAGGAATCCAAATTTGTAATAAAAAATGGGTGGTTCCATTTAAAAACATAACTTTGGTATGTCGCACTTTTATGGAACACCCTGTATAAACATAAATAATTTTAATATGTGCAGCTCATTGATTTGCACAACTTTCATTGCGAAAGTTTTTTCTAACCCCAATATTTTCCGAGATATCCACCTTCCACGCACTAATGGGCCACCCTGTATATAGACTAGGGTGCGGTATTCCTAAACATTTATAGGATATTATGTCAGCAAATCAATTCGAAATTTAATCCCACAGTACTACCCACTTTATTTGTATACATTAAAAGCGATATACATCAAGTACTTAGTATATTTCATTATTATAACAATTTTCTCTTTGGCATTAAAGAAACTGCTACATGCTCCACAATTTCACAAATTATTGTCTTTTATTAATATGAACTATAGACAATATTTTGAATTACGTTTCCATTTAAACTATGAGCAACTGTTCAAATGAGAGCATGCGTGTTTAATTAACACCATTACAATTTTCATATAACACATACATATATTATCTAAAAAGCTTAAAGGGTACTATATCGGTATACATAAAAAAACGTAAAATAGGATTATGTTACAGCACATGATAAATTCGACGAGGGCAGATCTATTAGCACCTAGTTTCATACAAACCACTACGACCTATGTATCTCACCCATTTTATAACATCATGATCGGAATAATTGAGTTTGGGTTCAAACACTTTCAAATATCTAACTTTAAATCCGGATGGAGCGAATGGAACTTCAAAGTTCATTGATATCGGTGGCCGAGTCCATTTCTTCTTGGTGTCAGTTTCGAGAAGCTCTATTTCGGCCGATAACTGAGTTTCTTTCATTCCAGCCATTCTCTTTATCCTACAATTTTATTTAGTATTAAGAAAAGTTTGGGTGAACGTTACGATAATTTTACTTCCAAACAATTGCATTTTCCGAAGCTTTATATTTCGCTTTGCCTTTGAGGCATATCAATTGCACCCCGGATGTATTTAAAGGAGTGGGAATCTTTACTTCAATTTTTTGACCAAGCAAAGATGGTTTGAAGTTACTTTTTAACACAACTTTTACTTCCATTTTTGTACGCCCCACTTCACGCACGAGAGGAATAACTCGGAATGGAAGAGATATATCCTTGGTAGTACGATATCTGTAGAAGCAGAATTAGGACAGAACCCTGTTAAGATTATTTTGTACCTCATGAGCTCAAATTCGCCATCGGGAGGTATAAAGCTAATGGAATGTTCAGTTTCAAATTTACTTAATTTAACGCATTGATGAAATTGACAGTCGTCTATAACAACAACTGGTTTACCGGAACGTGTCGGATCCGAATCAGTTGTACTTCCGAGCCCGCCTTTGCCTTTTGCTTCCATAACAATTTTGTCATTAATACCAAACTTGCATTCGGGCATTCCGGAAAGATAAGATTTCATAACAACTTTTCCGGCAACATGCGCCGACAAGACTTGCCCTAAAAAAATATTGTCAAGTAACGAATAAGTGGAAAAACGGAATACCTTGTGGCGACATGAGAAGATTTACGTATTCTAGTACATCTAAAAATAATTCGTTACGACGATATTTGATCCCTTCTCTTCGCCATCCTATTTGACCAGTTACTTGAGATGTAATTTGGGCTTGTTCTTCCTTAGTTGCTGACTTAATTCCCTGTTGAGTTATGAACGTTTTCAACACGCCCGTGTCCGAATTCTGTGGATAACCAAAATCCAAAATTTCTGCAAACGATTAGAATGTCATGGGTTTATAAAAATGAAAACCAAAATCGTTTTTTCAGATCAAAAAAGTATACGGTATCTGAGACAAATAAGACCGGCACTTTCGTACCTAAGGAAACACGTCATTTAGCGTTTACTGTATTTGTTTGTTTTTACGATATCCAAAAACTCCCTATTCCATTCTAATCGAACATAAAATTAAGTTAAGTTTAGTTGGGATTTCTATTGACCGACCTATATATTAATTTAAGAAAGAAACTGAATTTATTCGTGTAAATAACACTTCCGTTTACATGCAATAAAGATTTGTAGGAGGGATGTTTCTTTTTAAGAGTAAAATTACAATGTGAATAGAGCTGTTGTTTGTGCAACTCATTTCCTTTGATAAAAAAGTGTTGATACAGACGTTGCATTAAAAACTGAAAAAAGAAAGTGAATGGATAATCGGCATTTGCATTTTGACGTTTGGCAAGTCAAGGTTAAAATTATAAAGTTGTCATGAAACGGATCAACATGTTTAAAATGTGGTTGAATTAAAGATTAATCGAATTAGTAATAAGTGAAGACGTATTATGGCAACTGTGTTTTTCATCGATAAAAGTGAATTCGAGTTACCAAAATGAGACGGGAAATTTTAAATTAAGGGGGCAAACTTACATGTAATTTTACCATAAGGCGTAACGTTAGTTAAAATCGCGTATAACGTAATGGTTTACAAGTAAGTAAAATATGTGTCTTGCGACATCTCGTGTAAACATTGACACGTATGAGTAGTATAAACTAAGAAAATGCCAACAGTTAACTGTAACGGCATGTGTGTGTTAAAGTGCAAAGCGCTATCTAAGCAATAGCTTTAATGCTTGTAACACACGTTGCCGATAAAGCCAAGATAACTTGTACAGAAGTACACACGCAACAAAAGAACACCTGATGCAGCATTTCGCTCTTATTGTGAGCTCATCAGAGGTGATTGCTTTATCGGCAACGTGTGTTACAAGCATTAAAGCTATTGCTTAGATAGCGCTTTGCACTACACACATGCCGTTACAGTTAACTGTTGACATTTTTCTTAGTAATGGTTTACCTTCAAATTCATGCCAAGTATAAATCAATCTTTTATTAACATGACTGTTAATAATTAAGCGCGCAAAAGTTTGCAATTTGTTTAAAAAATAAACAAATAGTCGAATTTGTTGGTGCTTGTAACATGTTTGAGATATTGCTATCTAGGCGACGCAAGTCTTTTGAGAATATTCTAAAAAGTAAAATGTAACTGTTATTAATGAACGTTTAATATTGTCCATAAGAGTAATGTAAATCGTAGTAAAAATGTTGTCAAGAGATAGCGCTTGTGCCTGTAATTTTTAGATGATTTTCTCATAATATCAAAAATACTTTCCATTTTACCACGTAAAATCATTGGTTAAAACCTTCATATTTTCTCCCTGTTTTAGATTAGCATTTCATGAATAGCACCTTTGTTTTCTAACTGACATACTTCAATTTAGGTACGTGTATTATCTTTATATTATTTTTATTACCGGTTTTGTATTTGTTGATTTTAGTAGAATCGAAAAACTGTAATGAAACACTTGAGCAATCTTCACTAGAACCTGATGTAAATATTTGTCTATGCGTTATGTCGTAAAAGAGGCTTATCATTCTCGGACATTGTCATAACCCTAAATCGCAAATTTTTTTAGTCGAATTGCAAATTCTGGATGCGACGATATTTACTTCACCAATGAACAATAAACTACACTTCCCTAGTTAAATTGCCACCTCAAATAAATTAAATTTGTAGTAACCTACTAGAAAACAAATTGTAGTACTGGTTTTTCTGTGGTACTAGGAATTTCGGCGACGTACGTTCACCTATACGGTGTCGTTGTTAACAATAACAGTATTGTTTATGCTACTTCAGTTTCATGCAACTAAATAACTAATTTTAATTTATGTTTTTCTGATAAAGAATAATAACGCGTAATCGAGATTAAACTTGTTTCATGTTTTTGTGATAATCCCGTAGTAGTTTTTACTTTAAAACCGTATTTATTTATTTCGACTTTCAACTATAATACAAACAAAACGTTGTATTTATTCTGGAACAAGTGGCTTCCTCTATTTGAATGAACCTCCATATGTTACCAAAATTGTTTTCCACTAGTGCAACACCTCATTGAAGTGGCAATTCTTTGGATATATGTGCCGCCTCTTTGCAATCAGGATCAATTGACGCAACTGGCATCTGTTGACAGTGAATTAAAGTAAATTCAATCGCTTGCCCTCTTAAATTGAAGAAATTTTCCATGCCCTCCGGCACAACATACGCGTTAAAATATTATATATTTAAAATTTATAAAAATGAAAATATTGAATGTTATTATTTAGATTAAAATTTTGTAAAAACGTGCGCGTAGTTTGTTAAAATTTTGTTTAACCATAATAGTATGTCATATTAAATGTGTTATTGAATAAAATCATTTTTTTAAAACGAATCCAAGACCTTGAGTTTAATCGGAATAATTTAGGGAGGCTTATTTTTTTTTAATTTAAATAAAAATGATCCATCGTAGTACGTTACAAAAAATATGTACGGTGAAAAATCTACAAGAGAAAAGATTTGTAACCTACAGGTTTATTTATCAACGTTATATTACCTCAAAACTAGTACAATTTTTAATTTAACGCTTGCAGCTTACGTCTTAACGACTCGAAGAGTAAAGAGAGAAAGACACGGGTTTTCGGGGCAATAGAACGTGTTACACATGATAGTGCTGCAAGATATGTGATATTCTTACATATATACAAAATTCTTTAATAAAAGTGAATTTGTAGCACACGCAAAAATCCTATTACAAGTAAATATTCTAAATTCTGAAGAAGAGTCCTTTCGATTACACACACAATACGTCTCCATAGCAATGCGTGCCAATAATAGGAAACACTATCCCACCCATGACAGAACATCCCAGCTGGACCTTTACTAATAATGATATAGATCAAACAATTAGCAAGGTAAATGCTGTTAATTTTAATGGAGGGTCACTTCATTTAAATTTTGATATGGTTACGGTTCAAAATGAGGGACAAATAAGAGTGTACAGACTCAAAAAAGTCTGAACCGTTCAAATTTTTCAACGATGATAAGACACCTTAGGGTTTGAAATTTGTATGTTCCTTGAATAAGAAGCACTATTACTTCCTAATTTTTGTTACTAAAAGTATTCACTGTTGAAAAGAGCAAACAACTTGATTCGAATAAACAATTGATAGCATAATTACACACCAAAAATTATTTCGAAAACATTTTCAAAGAAGTAATAATAATAATTCGTAAAACTGTGTAAAGATCGTGAAATAATGAAATCAAAAAACCCGCAAAATTCACTCGCTTGAAGATAACCGCACACGTCTGGTGCAATAATTTTACAATTCTTATCTTTAAAGTGCAACCCTATTTAATCAAGCGATTAACAAGCATATGTACGAACCGAAGTTGGTACATACCAAACCTCAAAAGAAAACAAAGTTTCAGGTTCAATTCAATTGCGCAAGCTTCACACGCATCAAGTCTTCGTAAAAACCAAAAAACAAAGCATATCTTTTCTCTCGACTGTTACCACTCAATTATTAATGCATGTCAAAGAACAAGCAACCTTTATCCGCGTAAGATACTAGTGGTACTATTAACTGCTTACTGAATAGAAAGAGTCACTACTAACAAATTAGAATTATTTTATTGGCACAATTTTTAAAGCCAGAATTGCTTAATTCAAATTTAGATGTTAAAGATAAGTTCTTACCTTAATAATTTTTGAACTATATTTATTGTAGTCTTGGATCTATAAGTCTCGATGTTTATTATGTTTCGTACGTCGTACTTGTGATGATGCATTTTTCACCTTGAGAAATATGCCGCCCGGGCCAGATTAACCTGGCGTGTCTCCCATCTCAATTTAGTAGAGCCAACTAATGTCTAACCCGTCAACCCATGCAACTTTGTCTTTTTTCAACTGAATCCTCTACCGCTTCCAATTCACCTTAATCGTAACTGCAGCGCCACATGTCATCTCGCAGTTTTTATCAACAATGACCGTTATCATTCGTGCAATTTGATTGATGCAAACGCAGTCAAATAGGATGTAATGATGATAGCAAGTTTTAAATTGAACACGACATACCAGTTTTCTAAGCAACGATGCATGCTGCAATGGAAACTTCTGAGACAAGAAGCAGCGTAATAACTGTATGTAATAACCTTATGGAATTTTAGTCTAGAGTCCTCATTCAGTTCAGAAAAGATTGTATGATTCACACATGAAAGAAATCATGTCATAACGAAAAGGAATTAGTTACTGAAGTTCGGCAAGTTGGAGTTGGTCTGTATCAAATCCTTGAACAGTGATATCAAAAGATGATTAAGATGAAAAAAAGTATAACCAGCACTAGCACGATAGTGACTAGAAGTATTCGAGCTTTTACTTGACGTTGGAGAACTATCTACGTATCGGACAAATGTTATCATACGGTGGCTAACTTTTCCTTAAAAGTTGCATTATTAAAAATCAAGCAGGCAAAATAATCAGCTGATTGCTTTACTAGATTGCGTTTTGTTTAGATTAACTATATTAAAATTTTCATTAAAACATTAATGGCCGATTGCACCGACATGACTTAAACTTGCTTTAAAACTTAGATACAATTGCGAAACCATAGCAAAGATTGTTTTTAAGTGCTGCATAATTTAAGTTGTGTTGGTGCAAACGGCCACAAATCTGGGGCAACAGGAGATCATTTATCATTCGGATATCAATTTTTATCGGCCAAAGGTTATCAGTACGTGTAGAAATTTTTGCTACTTTTTAAATGAAAATAAAAAAATTGTATGTGCTGAATTTTTTTACATAGATTTAACCTTAATTGCCCAGCTTCGATTAAATAAATTAACTTTTCGTGTACCTAAGTCAGAAAAAATAAAAAAATAACCATTATCTATTCAAGTCAGAGACTTGATATTCAGAATTGGAAAGATGATGAAAATGGGCCGATGTCTTTGGGAATAATTCCCAAGATGTTTAAGATACCCAAGTCAACCGTACAAAGTATCATCCAAAAGTATAAGAAGGCAAGACAAGTAAAGGAGCTCCCTAATCTGCCGAAAAAGGATTTTCAACCCGAGACAAGAGAGGAAAATTGTAGGAAAAGCTAAATTGGACCCCTCCATAAGTGCTCTTACTATTAAAACGGAAGTAGAAGCTGACCTAGGAGTCATCGCCAGCCTTTCTACAATCAAACGAGTTCTTCACAAGAACGGGAAAAAATTATTAAGCTGTCATAATGCCCTTTATCAGTCAGAAGAACGAAACCAAACGGCTCCAGATTGCTAGGAAGAAGGTAGGAAAACCAGAGTATTTTTGAAGAAGTGTCTTGTGGTCGGATGAGTCAAAATTTAACATTTTTGGTTCCGAAGTGAAGTGAACAGTGAAGCACGGCGGAGAGGGTGTGATAGTGTGGGGTTGCATGGCTTGGTCTAAAGTGAAAAACTTTGAATTTATTGAAGGTAAAATGACAAATGAGGTGTATTTAGGTATCTGCCCGCAAAACTTGGACTTGGAAGAAGATAAGTTTCAAGATTATTTTATGCAAAACAAAATTTAGAGGATGGATTGGCTCCTACAGTGCCCTGATCTGAATCCAATAGAGCACCTGTGGGATATAGTAGATCGTACAATAATAAAAAATCCTTCGAAAAAATAAGAAAGAGCTAAAAGAAACATTTTCCGAAGCATGGGAACCATAACAACTGAAGTCTCACAAGATCTTGTGAATTCGATGCAACGAAGGATGGAAGCAGTTATTGCAGCTAGGAAGGTTCAACAAAGTATTAGTATCATTGAAAATAAGATTGTATAAATGATTTTTGTATGAAAGATAAAATAATTTAGCAAAACCGCACTATAATTTTTGAGCGATGATAATAGATGTGTAATTTAAAATTGTTCCCATATTGCCCCACATCTTAAGTTTTGACAAAAAACATAATACTATAGTTAAGCCAAGACATAAGACCATCTCGTGAAGCAATCAAATGATTGTTTACCTGTTAGGTTTTTTATCACCTTAGCTTGAAGAAAAAGTTAGCTACCATTTGAAAACATTTGATCGATACTTATACAGGTTGAGTCATAATTAGGTTTAAAGTTTTCATGGGTGTATTTCCTGGGCCAAAATATTTAAAAAGTTCTTATAAAATTTTGTCAAAAAGGTCAACTGTCGGAGTTATAACCGTTTAAAGATGGCGTCCAAAACCTGATCAAACCTGTATTTCTTTGAAACGACTATATCTACTTCAACAAATTTTGGTACATTTCATATTAGTATTACAAGCTATCAGCTGATTATAAAACATGGTGAAAATTATAACCAGAAGCGTACATTCCTGGGGCGTACGTGGGCTCTATTTTATAATCCGTTCAAAAAACTGACAATTTGATTTGAAATTATTGAAATTCTATGTTTTCTAGATAAAAAAGATACTCTTCTTGAAAATCGGTTTGTCCAACAGTTTTCGAGAAAATTGATCATAAAAAATAACTAATTACAGATAATAATGATGTTGGATATCGGTGAAACAGAAAACAAAAACTTATCGAGACTGCGGTGGAAAAGAGAAACGATCGTAGTTGAGATGTTTCTAACAAACAAACTGACATATGTTGTCAAATCAGTTGAGCTTGATATCAATAAGAAAATCAATTACTGTTACGCCTTCTTTAAACGGTTATAACTCCGACAGTTGACCTTTTTTGACAAAATTTGATAACACTCTTCCATCGGCGACTGAAATACTGGGAAATTTTGGTGCTTTCAAAACGCAAAGAACCTTATTGATTTAGACAACTTTCTATCCGTTTTATTCTGCACGTCGTATTTGTGGTGATTCGTTTGGCAGCTTGGATAAATTCCTTTTACTGTTAGCTTTAGTCTTAAGAAGCCACATACACTTATTTCATCGGTGTATAATACTGGTGACAGATTGAGCACTAAACACGGTGCCACCAAAGAAGATACTTGCGTCATTATTTTCTGATGTACGAAACAACGTACCGATCATTGAATGAATAAGACATAGATATGTGTAAAATAAAGAGGGAAGATGACTTCAATTTCATTTTAGTTGACGTTCTGTCAAATGTTGGTCGCTGTCATTCTTGCTTCATTCTGTATGTTAGGTTATTAATTACTGTCACGTGTTACTTTTTAAGGTTAGTATTTCAACTGGCAACCACATGTCTTGCCAACACTGTTTTAGCTACTTTCTAATTTAAACCAGTAACTAAACAGTAAATGCTCAAATTGACTCAGGAGTTCTTAATATTGATTCATATGCACATACTTATGACGCAGGGATCTTGTTTCCTGGCAAGAAGTTTACCAACAAATTCGCGCCTTAAAAATAATTATTTTATTGATACAATTTTAAAAATTTTTAATTTAATTTTAATTTTTAAAACCAGTATACGACAAGTTTCGTATGAAAAATTTCGACAACGCTGTTACCGTATGTCACGAATACCAAAATTAATATTAATTTGATGGACATGTAACAATAACAAGGGTAAACCTTTTTCAAAGCTTCACGCCAAAAATTCTTCAGGCCATAAAGACCATTGGAAAAGTTGACTATAGGCACCAATAGGAACTTGATACAAGTTTACAACTGGTCCGATTTTTGTGTAGACTTGCTTATCTTGCGAAAATATTTAAGCTCGCATGCAAAAAAAATTGGCAGACGCAAATAATTACAGCTACAGAATAGAAATAGAACATATATTAGTCTGTGGTCAAACTGTATCTCAAGCCGAAGTTTTTAAGTATTTAATAATAAAACAACAATTTTTGTGCATTAAACAAAAGAGTAACTATTGAAGCAAATATGAATATTTTAAAGAGCAAAATACACTTAATTAATTTTTTGGAAGACCACTCAAAACTTACAAAAAAAGATGGGCAGAAACTTTGGAAGGAGGTGACGACCTCCTTAAATTCCTTCGGAGAACCCAAAAGAATGGAAACAGTGGCAGAAAGTAAGTTCGATGATATAAGAAAGTAAAATGTATATAACTGGTATTTATTTTACCTAGATATGACACGATATGAAAACCACTACCAAAATGAAGTTGGCAGATATAAATAAACACAAGAAGGGTACCGGAGGGAGACCGCATCAGAAATTACTTTAAATGGGGAAGAAGAAAAACGGCAATTTATGGACATAAAGATATGATGGAATCGCAGGTTGAATTTCAATTTACTGAAGTTTTTAACATTCCACCAACCGATGAATTTAATGATTATCTAAACGTAGGATCCACAAAAAAATTAACTACAGAAGCTTCCAGGTTATGTTGTCCATAAATTTCAGAAGACCCTTGAAGCTTCCGAGCAATTCGCCAAGCAGGCACAAGAAAAAAATAAAATCAAGCGAAAATACTACAAAAAAGAAGAATATCAGAAAATGAAGAAGGAATATGCAAAAAAAAATTTAAAACTTGGAGAAATTGCAGATGCAATTATATCTAATGTATCCTTGTCGTCTGTGTTCAGGTGTCAATAAGAATTTATTTCGTTGCTTGAGATTTATAACTTTTAATGAATTTTTTTGAATTTACAATCGTTTATTTACGAAGCAACATTGACTCTAAGTGAACATTTTATGATAACGCCGACACTCTTGTGGGGCTCTTAGATTTGGTTCCAATAAATCAATTAAGTCAGAAGTCATTTCTGTGTTTAATCTATACAATTTGACAAATCTTCTATCGCTCAGATCGTTAAAAGGCTAGTCAAACTGATGAAATCTTATGCCATGTTCGGCTACAATTTTTGTTTCTTCCAAAGCACCAATTACTCCTAACTGTATTTCCTCTTGTAATGCCATATAGACGACTTAAAATTGACGTAAGTTGTTCGCTAAATGTCGCTAAATTACGAAAATATATATAAATATAATAATTCATCCTGATCCGTCATGGGGGCTATTCGGTATTTTTTCCTTCGTTTCTTTTAAAGTAGACTATGCCTTGTTTCCGTATTCTTATTTTCCATGATCTGTCGTTAACTTCTATTTCATCTGAGATAGGGTCGTTCAAAACTGAGTTTATAATATTTACTACCTTGTTTGGAAAAATCTTGCTCAAAGCTTTACTTTTTCTCTCTGTTCGGATGGTGACGGATCACTCAAATACTGTGTACGTGATCGCTAACACGAGTCGACACTAGATGTCGCAAAACCTACAGATTGTATCTTATCTTAACATTGGTCAAGATGTCTTAAAAATACACCGGAAAACTTCAAACATAAGTGAGATGTGAAGATCAAACTACTATGTACTCGATATATTCTGCAATTTATTGTGCAACGGAAAAACGACAATGGGAGACCCTTAGGGTACTTAACATCGAAACACCAATTTTATTGTTTGTATGGAAAACTTACTATTACATTACCGAATACATTTTCAAATTAGATAAGCCTTATTAACCTCAGATACCTTTCAAGCAAACAAACCACTATAGAAAAATCAAAATTTTGCATAAATCTGACCTTCATTATTAATCTATTTATAACACTCACCATCCAATAATTCGTAGATCAAAACAAAGTTATTTTTTATATTTTCTTCTGAAATTTTGCCAAAATAAGATTGCATAACTTCAATGATCTTCAATAAAAATTCAAATACCATGGCAGCGTTAACATTTTGTTTCGTCACGGCTGCTAGCCAAATGTTTGCTCTCTAAAAAAATCAATCGATCATAGACACGCAACAAAAGATACACCTTACCTTAATGTGAAAGAAAGATGTACGTGCAATGTTGGTTACAGGCGAACGAACTTGTTGTCTAGCATGTATAACATTTACCCGAAACGCATCAACTGCATTTCTTCCAATATCGTCACGATAAACCCTAGAGATGAGCACCTCTCCTTTATGGTTATAGACAAACAGTCCCCCAATCATTGTATTAAATTCTAAAATGGGCATTTTAAAGTTTCCGCGAATTTAGTTTTATTATACTTACGGTTTTTTATACAACCTTAAAATTATTCTTTGCTACTTATTACTTAAAAAGATTTAATATCATTTTTACATCAATCATATTGACGTCTACGATAGTCTGGCATCGTACTTGGATGTCGATGATCCGCCCATTTATCCGCTGTCCAAAAATTGATTTTTTGGATTCAACACTTACATCGAATTCCATCTTCATCGAATGAAGTGGCGCAGACTAAAATTAGATGTACACACCTCGTCAAAAGTGACGTGCATCATTTTATTTAATTTCAACGATAAACTTAGTGATAACTACATTAAAATTTATATTTGAAAATTAACTAATATAATCCAATCAATTTACACAAAATTTTTTCAAAATTTAGAAAAAATTAAGAAATGATTGATATTTGGAATCTAGATAGTACCCCAGTCAATAGAGCAAATGATAAGTAAATTTTTGACAAAAAGAATAGTAGAATACCGCCTGCGCCATGTAATTGTAAATAGTATAAAGTACCTTATATTCAAGTTTTATACCGAAAATGAATTGTCATTATATAGTTAATTAACATTTAAATTCAAAGAAACGTGTTTTTTCTCAACTTTTTTTTTCTGATTGAAAAGTAATGAAACAATGTTAATGGTGTAAAAAAATAGTTGTAGAAGATAAGAATACGAAGAAAATGAGCACCAATTGACCTCGATCAGGTAATAACTTTCCGAGAAAAATTGGAAACAGTAAAATATTTGGGTTTTTCTTTTAAAATTTGTAGATCCGTCATTTTTTTAGATGTAGGACAAATCTTTTAGAAAGTAGTAGGTAATGATCCGTACTTAGAGTGTGCAAAACTCTGGCAATTGTCGGGCAATTAGTTTATGCACAATTTGCGATTTAAATTTTTTAAGCAATATATTCAATTGAGGCTGAATGCTCTTGTGATCGTCCGATTGTCAGAAATAAAAAAAAATTGTGAAGTTGAAATAGAAGGGAAGAAAACTTATATTCTCATTTTTCGATAAAATGGTATTTAACATCAAAAAATGCATGCAAAATGACTGAAAATGACCCAGTGTGAAAGTACGGCGGAGTAGTGTGGGTACCCGCCCGCTATCACCGTTTGAGGGGATTGCAAATTATATAAGCGCGCTGCGCACGTGTACTCCCACTACTTCTCCGTTTTCTTTCATTCGGTCATTTTCAGTCATCTTTGCATGCATTTTTTGCGTATTAAATATCACTTTATCGAAAAATCAGGATGTAGTACGTTTTCTTCCTTTCTATTTCAACTTTACATTTTTTTTTTTTTTGACAATCAGACGACCATACAAGCTTACAGCCTTGATTGAATTTATTGCTTTAAAAAATTTAAATCTTAATTGTGCATAAACTAATTGCCCGACAATTGCAGGGTTTGACACACACTAAGTAAGTATCATTACCTCTTATTTCCTGAAAGATTTATCCTACATCTCAAAAAATGACGGTTCTACAAATTTTAAAAGAAAAACCCAAGTATTTTACTTTTACGATTTTTCTTAGAAACTTATTACCTCATCGAGTAGAATTTGTGCTCATTTTCTTCGTATTCTTATCTTCTACAACTTTTCTTTTTACACCATTAACATTGGTTCATTACTTTTTACTCAAGAAAAAAAAGTTGAGAAAAAACACGTTTCTTGGCATTTAAATGTTAATTAACTATATAATAACAATTCATTTTTGGTATAAAACATGAATACAAGGTACTTTATACTATTTACAATTACATGGCGTAGGTGGTATCCTACTGTTATTTTTGTCCAAAATATATCTCTATTTACTGCGCTATAGTTGAACTGTGGTACTATCATTAATGAAGCAAACTTTCTCCACGCAAAGTGACCTTTGGTTACCTGTGCACACTTGTTTTACCTGAGTTTTTTTTATTTTTTTTAATATAATTTTTTTAAAAAATAAGAGTGCAAAAAATTCCTACAAAAGTTGTACCTAAGATCTTAAGTTTTTATTTAAAATTTTTTTTAATATCTTTAAAAAATAAAGATAAAGTTTTTTAATAAAAGTCACAACTAAAGTCTAAAGCTAAAACTTTCATATAAAATTTTTTTTTTTTTTGTATTTTAAGGTATGCAGAGTGAATCACGACCAAGATGGAGATTTATAGCGAAACAGTAAAGTTTAACAAGTTTTGTCATTTTAGTACCTTGCAGGTTAATAAACTTTACCTTTTAAAATTATTTTGAAATATACAGTATACTCCAAAAAAGAGTTGCACATCAAAGTTATATTTTTTCTTATAGAACACCTTGTATTTTCTTGCGTTTTTTGAGCGCCCGTAAAAAATAAGTTACACTTTCATAAAGGTTCGCTATACCTAAACACAGAGTGTATAATAATAGAGTGTACTGAGTTTTGTTGACTTTTCTTAAAATATGGAGTATTAAAAAATTGAATATCTTCTAATCCAACAAACTATAACAAATTTACTCGACAGTTCCTAACCACACAAACGCTAAACCTTTTAGATAGTAATCCAGTTTCCAAAGTTGCTGTGACTGTACTGCCTCTCCTGTTTAGAATCCCAATTAAAACTTCCCGCTACTATTTTAAATAATTTCAATTTTAGTTATATTTTAATGTTTTTGAATTTTTTTCATAATTTCTGTTTGATTTTTTCTTCCATTGATTTCTAAATTTCATGTAATTTTGTTCATTTTTTCTTATAGGTACCCATATCTTTTATTTTCTCTGAATTGATCCAATTTTTTGTTCAATTATTTCTTTCATTAATTCTGAATTTTTATATAATTTCTGTTCGATCTTATCTTCATTGATTTATTGCTTCTTGACTATTTTTCATTTCTTCTTGGTCATTTTTTAATGTTTCCAAATATTCGAATATCTTCGAATCCATTTTGCTAGCATGCAGACACGTCACCGGCATAAAATTAAGAAATTTAATATATAACTGTTTAGTTGCATACGCTCTTAATTAATTAATAAAATTGACAGTTTAAACGTCACACGCACACTTTTTTTTTACTCAACAATAACGTTTATCTTACGATAGGTCAGTTTTTAAACGGTAATTTGATTGATACTCGCACTTACAATTGAAAAATAAATAAAAACAAGCGACACTTGACACTATATTACGATTGCTATAGTTGTTTTCACAATGCCAGCGGGATCGTATTACGCACAATTAAAAGAGAGAGATTTATTTTAAAACGTACAATTCTCACAATACCTCAATTAATATTACCACAGATTACACGTTATAATTTATAACAACTCGCATTCAATGACAACTAACAACTGATCTCAACAACTACATTACTATGCTTTTACAGGAAAACAATAGTTCTAGTCATTGTGGAATCTTCGATCATTCTTATTTATTCTCGTAACTCCAGTAGCGTAACAGTACAAAGAGGTGGCTCTTTAGGCTTTTTCTATACTTTAGCTTTTTTCGAATAATAAGCATAGAATATATAATACGCTACGGTTCAGGAAGCGAAACTTATCCGCGGGATCCAAAATTTAATACTATAGTAGCCATTGCTTGGTGATTTACTGTCAATCTTACTTTAAACTGTATAACTTATATGTCAAGAAAGGGCTATTTTGAAAATTCTATGTCAAATTTAGTATTGTAAATGTTTATACTACTTCAAGTAGTAGGTATTATTCTGTGACAAAATAAAATGTATGTCGTGTAACCTACAAAAATTATTCAATTCATTTAAAATTACCGCTTAAAACAACCAAAACTATGGCGTCAAGGTCACTTAAATTTGACCTCAGAACATCAAAAAAGCCGCCAGAAATTTCGCTTCTATGCGTAGCTTATTATTTATTCTGTGTAATAGGTATATTTTGTAGAAGGTATTCAAATATTAAGGAGAACGAAAAGTTCTGGTGGTTCTGAAATTTTCGATAATCTTTATTTATTCTCGCAACAGTGGAAAAAACAAAAAAAAGGGCCTGATAGAGGTAAGTCTCTTCTTTAATTTATGATTAGCGTCGACAAGTCATTAATTTTTCAAAAAAAACTAATAAATCCAAAGTTTCTAATTCGTAATGTTTTGTACGTAATTTTCTAATTAGTTTTTAATTATCATATAAGTGTAAATATGATTAAACTGCGATAAAACACTATGATCTAATTTTAAATTGTTAATGGAAACTTGAACAAATCAAACCACAAAAATACAAACAACGCTTCTTTTCCTTTATTTTAAAAACGTTACGCTACTTGCTTTCACCCTGTACCTTTCTTATATTACCGCTGCCAACCTTACCACTAACTAACTAATATTAACAGCGTTGCCAGATTAAATAAAATGTACTTAATTCTAGAAAACTCTTACAACTCGGCCAACATGACTAATGATCGTCCCGATCAGCATTAGGAATTACCGAAGATGTGGAGGGGTTATTGGTAGACCATAATTTCAAATTATTGGCGTCAAATACACCATCAAAAGGAATCTGGGTGATCTGAAAACCCTCCACGTCTTTTACAACATAACGGTTGTTTCCTAATACTTTGCTGACTACATAAGGACCCTTGTACTTAGGTAGCAGCTTCTTATTCACTCCGGGGCAGTTACGTTATTGGTGACAACTACATAATCTCCTACATTATAAGTCTTGGCCTCTTTGTGAGATTTATTATAATACCTCGTACTATAAGCTTGAGTTTTCTCAATTTGTACCACAGCATCCGATCTAGCTGAATCTAAATCACGCAAAGACTCATCTACGAGAAACTCACTAAGATCGTCACCTATTTCCCTCTTTGGTTTATACCAAATAACAACCTTGATGGGGTGTCGCCTGTGGACTTACAAACAGTATTATTTACACAAAATTCAGCCTTTTGCAGTACTTCATCCCACCGATCTGGAGTATGAGCGATCTTGGCCAACATTGGTATTATTGTACGATTTACCCTTTCGACCTGCCCATTAGCTCGCGGAGTGCCTGATGCTATTTTAACATGTTGTATTCCCTTAGCTGTTAGCATATCCCCAAAACTACTAGACGTAAATGCCGTGCCCCGATCAGAAATCACACGCTTGGGAATACTGTAATCAACAAAATACTTTAACATATGTTTAACGGTTTCTTCAGCTGATACTGTCTTACAAGCATATAACTTAATAAACTTTGTAAACGCGTCCACCACTATAAAAATATACTTTCTATTACTAACAGTCTTCTCTAACGGCCCTACATGGTCTACATGTACCGTATCAAATGGAACCCCCCCTTTCGGAATTGAATGTAATAAACCCTCTCGTTTCCCGCTTTTCGTCGAAAAAACAATACATTTAAGGCAATTGTCAATAAAATCGCGAACTTTACTTTTCATATTGGGAAACCAATACGTCCGAGAAATTAACTCCTTCGTCTTATCAACCCCTACGTGTCCCATTTCTGTATGATATTTATTTAAAATCGAATTTTCCATTACGCGCGGAACATAGAACATTAATCGATCGTCAATCTTACGGTATACCAATCCGTCTTTCAACTCGTAATGTGAACTTTCACGACTTTCTAAATCTCCTCGAATAGCTTTAATAATTTCATCTGCATCTTGCTTAACCGATAATGTGAACTCGAAACTATTATCCTCTAAAATCATAATTGATGGTAATCTACTCAATGCATCTACATGAGACATACGGGCACCCGGCCGATGTTTTACTTCATAATTGTAGTCTTGCAAATACAACACCCACCTCATAATTCTAGGAACAACGTCTTTCTTAGCAAATGTTAAACTTAAACTGTTACAATCTGTAAAAATTGTAAACTTAATCCCCTTTAAATATACTTCAAAACGCTTAACGCTATAAACTATCGCCAAACACTCCAGCTCATAGCTGTGATACCTACTTTCACATTCGGTTGAACGTTTGCTATAATAGCTGACCGGATGAAACCTCTCATCATCCTGTTTCTGCATTAGAATGCCCCCGAATCCGTGCGCGCTGGCGTCACAATACAGATGCGTTTCACTGTTCACAGAATATATTGCTAAAACCGGTTCGCGAACTAATTCATCTTTAATCTGTTCCATTGCACGCAAATGCACATCCGTAAATTCAAATTTAACGTTCTTTTTTATCAAATGAAACAACGGTTTTGCGATTACCGAATAATCCCTAATAAATTTTCGAAAATAACTGGACAGACCTAAGAAACTGTGCATCTCCTTCGCATCACGTGGAATCGGATAGTTAACTACTACTTTAACGTTTTCCGGGTTTGGCCGCACCCCTTTACCATCTACTACGTATCCTAAATAATCGATGCTAGTCTGCAAATAACTACATTTTTCATGCCTAAGTTCCAACAAATTATGCGCCAATATTTCAAATACCCGAGAGAGTATTTCAATGTTCTCTCCGGCAGTTTTAGTAGCCACAAGTATATCATCCAGGTAGATTACTATTTCACCCCTTGCAACAAGATCCCGAAATACTTCCGTAATAAATCTCACAAATATGGCCGGACTATTACAAAATCCAAATGGCAAACGCAAAAACTCATATTGCCCCTGAGGTGTAATGAACGAAGTATACTGCCTAGACTTTTCATCTAACCTAATATTAAAAATGCGTCCTTTAAATCTAACTTACTGTAATACACTTTCCTTTTAACATATCAATGTTGTCCTCAATTAATGGCAAGGGAAATCTATCTTTAATGGCTACTTTATTTAGACTCCTATAGTCTACACACATCCTTTTGGTGCCATTCTTCTTATTTACTAAAACTATGGGCGAAGCATACGGTGAACAACTTGCCCTTACTATTCCCCTATCTACTAAGTCATTAACAATATCGTTTACTATCAGCTTGTCACAGTAAGACAACCTACGAGGACTAAAATAAAAACTATCATGACCTTCTAAGAGCTTTATAGTGGCAGTAAAATTTGTAGCAGGTTCAACAGGCCACTTTGCTCCTATATAATTCTCTTCGAAAACTTTGCTTAAGCATTCCCTAACATCTGGACTTACATGCTCATTTATATTTAAACTAACGCTTTTGTCATCACCTACGTCAATTAACAATAACTCATCTATCACTTCCTCGACCGTTTGCTGGACCGCTCGTATTATTATTGCATCTTTATCAAAATAACATTAATCAATGGGTTTGATATAAAATCACGACCCAACAAACAATCATAACCCATGACATCGTCTTTTACAATGTGAAATTGAACATACATTGTTATATCATCAAGTATAAACCTATGCTTATACGTACCAATGATTTCTAGTTGACTTTTATTCAATCCTACAAACTTACTCTGCTGGTTATAAGGTTCTTTGCTTCCATGTGGAACAAACTTATCTTTTATTAACGATATTCCACTTCCTGAGTCAACCAACCCATATATGGTAGACATCTCGTTCCCCTGCTTGATGTTGACTGGCACTGAATAGGCTGGAGGAACAGCATCTTGCCTTTGAATCACCATCGTAGAGCTATCTGCTTCCCTCTGCTCAGTACCTCTTCTTTTCGGACAGTCTCGCTTCCGATGACCCATTTCATTACAGACAAAACACTTTTTTTTTGTACACCTAAAAGCATAGTGACCTTCCTCACCACATGAGAAACACTTTGCAGATGCTCTTGATGCTCGAGGAATTGCAAATGTCCTCGAGCCACTTGGCTCGGCATGACTGTTTGTTTTCGTACCGCCAATTTCAACTTCCGATAAACTATTCATGACATGCAACAACTCTTCTAATCTACTGAATCGACTCATTCGTGCCTGGGACTGCAAAGTTTCATTGTCGAACCCATCAATGACATAACTGATCATGTCCTCTTCTGAAATTTCGAGCTTATTTCCCAACATTACTTTTTCGTGATAGTATATCGAGAAACTTTCCATTTTTTCCATTTTCTTCCATCAAACTTGCGCATTAAATTAATACGGTTTTCTCTTGCTAAACATAGCAAGCATACGAATCTTCAATTCTTCATACTGCAATGCAGCATGTTCTGGTTTAGAATGAAACCAATTTAATGCTAACCCAGTCATCTTCGTTGCCAACAATGCTACCACTTCAGGCCCATTTAACTTATGCGCTTCCTTAACAGTAGCTACCCTCGAGAACCATCCGCACGTCCATAAAGTTAGCCTCGAATATTTCTTAGCACCGAATGATGACGTCATCCGTGACGCAGGCGATGTAGTATGCGTTTGCTGAGATACAATAATTTACGTTTACAGAGTAGTTCAAGCTACTTATTGCATAATTCTATTAATAACTTGAATTATTTAAGTTGAATCATATTCAAACTAAATTTGCAAGTATTTAACGGATTACAATATAAATACACTAATACGAGACGTAACTAAACAATACACTATCAGTACGCGTATATTGAAATATATCATACGAATTGCTTCAAATTGTTTTATTTCCACAATGTAATAAATATAACAATAAATGTTTACTGATCTAAACAAATTGTTCATCAAAATAAGGAAATAAGCTAGAGTGCGATAAATAAATATACCGGTGTGCTCCATAAAATCGTATTAATTATGGATGACCTATCTGACAAAACTCGGAAATTTATTACTTTATAACTAGTATTTTTTCTTACTACATTTTCACCAAATTACAACAAATTTTAATGATAAATAAAAAGTTACAAGAGATATTAATTGACGCGCGCTCTACACAAAAGGGTTAAAATTACAGAAGGGCTGTCTGACAAAACTCCGAAATTTATTTTTCTTAATTATTATTTTTTGTACTATATTTTCACCAAATTACAACAATTTTTAATGATAAATAAAAAGTTACAAGAGATATTAATTGACGCGCTCTACACAAAAGGGTTAAAATTACAGAAGGGCTGTCTGACAAAACTCCGAAATTTATTTTTCTTAATTATTATTTTTTGTACTATATTTTCACCAAATTACAACAATTTTTAATGATAAATAAAAAGTTACAAGAGATATTAATTGACGCGCGCTCTACACAAAAGGGTTAAAATTACAGAAGGGCTGTCTGACAAAACTCCGAAATTTATTTTTCTTAATTATTATTTTTTGTACTATATTTTCACCAAATTACAACAATTTTTAATGATAAATAAAAAGTTACAAGAGATATTAATTGACGCGCTCTCAAAAGGGTGGGGTGTTTTGGGGGGGGGTGGTTGTTTAATTATTATTTTTGTACTATATTTTCACCAAATTACAACAATTTTTAATGATAAATAAAAAGTTACAAGAGATATTAATTGACGCGCGCTCTACACAAAAGGGTTAAAATTACAGAAGGGCTGTCTGACAAAACTCCGAAAGCTTCAGAAAAACATTCATGTTAAAAGGGCAAATACCCGTGATGCGAAAACCATTAGCAGCTATAGTACTTGTCTGTATTCCACAGGCCCTGACCAACATACGGATCCTGCACGTAATAATAATAATAATAAAAAATAAATTTCGGAGTTTTGTCAGACAGCCCTTCTGTAATTTTAACCCTTTTGTGTAGAGCGCGCGTCAATTAATATCTCTTGTAACTTTTTTATTTATCATTAAAAAT
Source organism: Abscondita cerata (assembly GCA_030710515.1). Taxonomy (NCBI): domain Eukaryota; kingdom Metazoa; phylum Arthropoda; class Insecta; order Coleoptera; family Lampyridae; genus Abscondita; species Abscondita cerata. Next base: position 43,661 of record JALBCR010000435.1, on the reverse strand, counting down.
TGTTGTAATTTGGTGAAAATATAGTACAAAAAATAATAATTAAGAAAAAATAAATTTCGGAGTTTTGTCAGACAGCCCTTCTGTAATTTTAACCCTTTTGTGTAGAGCGCGCGTCAATTAATATCTCTTGTAACTTTTTTATTTATCATTAAAAATTGTTGTAATTTGGTGAAAATATAGTACAAAAAATAATAATTAAGAAAAATAAATTTCGGAGTTTTGTCAGACAGCCCTTCTGTAATTTTAACCCTTTTGTGTAGAGCGCGCGTCAATTAATATCTCTTGTAACTTTTTTATTTATCATTAAAAATTGTTGTAATTTGGTGAAAATATAGTACAAAAAATAATAATTAAGAAAAATAAATTTCGGAGTTTTGTCAGACAGCCCTTCTGTAATTTTAACCCTTTTGTGTAGAGCGCGCGTCAATTAATATCTCTTGTAACTTTTTTTTTATCATTAAAAATTGTTGTAATTTGGTGAAAATATAGTACAAAAAATAATAATTAAGAAAAATAAATTTCGGAGTTTTGTCAGACAGCCCTTCTGTAATTTTAACCCTTTTGTGTAGAGCGCGCGTCAATTAATATCTCTTGTAACTTTTTATTTATCATTAAAAATTGTTGTAATTTGGTGAAAATATAGTACAAAAATAATAATTAAGAAAAATAAATTTCGGAGTTTTGTCAGACAGCCCTTCTGTAATTTTAACCCTTTTGTGTAGAGCGCGCGTCAATTAATATCTCTTGTAACTTTTTTATTTATCATTAAAAATTTGTTGTAATTTGGTGAAAATGTAGTAAGAAAAATACTAGTTATAAAGTAATAAATTTCCGAGTTTTGTCAGATAGGTCATCCATAATTAATACGATTTTATGGAGCACACCGGTATATTTATTTATCGCACTCTAGCTTATTTCCTTATTTTGATGAACAATTTGTTTAGATCAGTAAACATTTATTGTTATATTTATTACATTGTGGAAATAAAACAATTTGAAGCAATTCGTATGATATATTTCAATATACGCGTACTGATAGTGTATTGTTTAGTTACGTCTCGTATTAGTGTATTTATATTGTAATCCGTTAAATACTTGCAAATTTAGTTTGAATATGATTCAACTTAAATAATTCAAGTTATTAATAGAATTATGCAATAAGTAGCTTGAACTACTCTGTAAACGTAAATTATTGTATCTCAGCAAACGCATACTACATCGCCTGCGTCACGGATGACGTCATCATTCGGTGCTAAGAAATATTCGAGGCTAACTTTATGGACGTCACTTCCGCTACCGCCACGTGCATCCATTGTAGAACAAAGGTATCTTTGCACCGCAAATAACACGTGTTCAACCCCACACCTGACGTTGTTAATGGAAACTTGAACAAATCAAACCACAAAAAATACAAACAACGCTTCTTTTCCTTTATTTTAAAAACGTTACGCTACTTGCTTTCACCCTGTACCTTTCTTATATTACCGCTGCCAACCTTACCACTAACTAACTAATATTAACAGCGTTGCCAGATTAAATAAAATGTACTTAATTCTAGAAAACTCTTACAAAATACAAATTTTGATGGGTTGGTTGGTAGGTTACAACCATTTTATGTAATTTTTACTATGTTTATTGTTGTAACTAAATAAAATGGTACGCGTTTGTGTTGAGGTAGGTAGAGTGTACATTCCAATCCCAATGTAACTTAGCTTGGTAATTTTAGGTTAGAAATAACAGAGAAAACAATAGGATGATAAAGGGAGAAAGAATACTATTTTGAATCCAAAATTCGGATCGACATATTTCTGCGTATTTGTTAAAACTAGACGTAAATAAGAACTACTAACTTTTATTGAATTTATATCACCGTGATTTTTTTTCGATGAACACAGTTTCGATGTAACGTAGATTTTAGTATTTCCCATTCTATAAATAGTTTCATTTACAGAAATTTCCATTCATTAAAATAAAAAATGTTCTAATTTGTATCATAAGATTACAACAATTTCAATTAGTTTTAGCTTTGAGCTCTGTAAAAGATTTTAAATCTCCACACGGTTTCAAATTACGAGCAAACTCCTCGTATTTTAAATCCCACTATAAATATGACCCAATTCGATTTCGTGTGAACTCCGACCTTGGATTTTGATACGGAAATGAGAAGAAATTTTCAACTTTAACGTTCATAAAAATTTATTTATATTTATTTAACAATAAAGTATGGCAGAAGTAACGAACGAAGACTTCTCGGATATTCGAGAAAATATTGTAAGTGAATTCTAAAATTCTAACCTTAAATAATATTGGTTTTCATAATTTCAGGTACAGACCGCCGTTAAATTTCTCCAAAATCCTAATGTTAGTAACACACCTTTGGCACAAAAACAGAAGTTTCTTCAGAGGAAAGGGTTAACGGATAAAGAAATACAAGTAGCTTGCGAGCGTGCGGGGGCTTATGGTCTGCACGATCAACAAACTAGGGATGCGCCAACTGTCCCGATGCCAATTCAATCGAATCTCCAATTGCAGCCTCTTAGCACATTTCAAAAATTTAAAGAAATTGTACATAATGTCGCTATACTTAGTGCGGTAGTTTACGCTATTTATATGTTTTATAAGGTTTGTATTATTCGCATCTTGGTGTTGTTTAAAGTTAGTTGTTGTAGAAGTTCATCAGGAGGTTTTTATTCGGAGATGATAAAAAGAAAAGTGTGGAGGAGAAGTTGGACGAATTAAATAAAACCGTCAATAGTTCGATTGGTGATTTAAAGGAGTCGTTGTACGATGTTAAAATTGAAGTAGATAAAATTACGCAGGGTGGCGAATTGACTATGCAAAAGCAATTACACGATTTAAAGTCTGAGGTATCGACCGTTAAAGGACTTTTACTTAGTAGGTGAGCAAATTTTCATTTCAGAGTTGGGTAATCATTAAAATAAAAACCTTAATATCGTCCAAGCAATTAAATTAATAGTTGCTATGCTGTGATGATCCATAAATTAAGTTTCTAAAGTTTATTGTGTACTTAAGATTCATTGCTATAATGAGAGCGAAGCTCCCTCTATTGTCCTTCCTTTATTATCACATAACTTAAAAAATTTAAAACGTTTGAATGTTTGTCTACATATTACTGCGCCTGTTAATCTTTAGTAACACTATTAAATATATTATTTGATCATTAAAATAATATTGCAGAAGATGATGTTCAAGGTGAGAGATCAATTTATTGGTTTTGTGGTTGATAGTAAATTGATATCTTGTTTATTTGTAATTGTTGAAGTTACATATGATTCTTTTGCCGCTTCCCAAACAACTTTTTTTTTGTCATGAATGCTTATTTACACAGTAGGGTTTAACGAAATTCTCCAAAATACTTTTAAAAATCATTCATTCCAAATTGATTGCAGGTGTTTTGTGTCCAAGTATCTACACCAGTATTAATCCTCATTTTCTAAATGCCATTAAAATATTCTTACCGTTTCATTATGGATATAACATCATAACCAGGGACCACTTTCTCGGACTTTTTTGTGTCTACGTTCTGAAACGCACGACACAAAACGTATTGCATAAAACCGACCTAACATAAACTTGGTATCAGCCGACTACTTGGTTAAAAAATTACCAAAATTGCAAGACCTACTCGGGTCAGTTTTTTATTTGAACACCTGTTAGTTAAGTCGGTTGTTAAGTAAAGAAATTGTTAAGGACTATTTGCTATTTATGCAACCAGACATGAGTCTGTAACTCCAACATCTTATAAATATGGTATTAGACATCTTAATTTGCACAAAAAATTGTGCTGATAGATGAACAAAAATATTTACCAGAAACCAGAAAGTGACAAAAGATACACAGATTGGGTCAATATTTCAAAAAGATCAGTCATTTTGGAGAGCAGAAATAAATTCTCTTCATGGATCAGATGATTTTGAAAAAGGCTTCCCAAGTTCTTTGCGTGATTCCTGATAGAGGTAAGATTAAAAAGAAACTTAACACCCATTTGGATGTCATGGCAGATGTACGATGATAAATCGTAGCTTGCAAATATTTACTTCGAGAGGATTTATTTGGTAAACGGTGAATTGTACAAAAATTGGCAGAATAAAAGTCAGCGAACGCATCAAATTAACCTGGAACAATGTACTATATATGCTGCCACCACGGCGACGAAACGGATGCGAAACGCGTCACTTTAAGACATTCAGGGAAGTAACTTATCCCAAAACATTTATTCACCAGATTGCTCGGGGATATGCTGTGTAATTCTTAAAATCTGGGAACTCATTTTCGAGTTTTGTTCGTAAATTTTAATTATTCACTTTTGCGCTAACAATTAATGCGTACAATCGCGGGCTTTTAGGAAAAATATAATTTTCTATAATAATCTTATATATTTTTCTTATCACCTCGGTTCTCTGTTCACGTTGCTAAGTACAGATTCGATGCGAAAATCGACCTTTTTTTAAATTCGTCTCGCATTAAAACGGCTCGAAATATTTTCCTTTCGAAAAGTTTCGAGTTTACGAAAAATTTGTCTTTATTTTTCGATTTAGATTTTTTTTGTTCGAGGTTAAAAAAAATGTTAAAAATAGTCAACAAAATTTCAAACAAATTGTGCCGTAAGTTAACCACAACTCGCTTATTTTCGGACCGATTTTCAAAATTCAAAAAGAATCTTACGCGGATAAAGAAGTAAACATTTTTGGCCGTTTCAGCTGTAGAAGGTTCAATTTTACCAAAAAAATCTGTTTATGTACACTGGCCCACTTGAGGGAACGGTGTTCCTTCGTTTGTGAGGTTCCTAGGAGCCTGGGGGTAATCTAGTCATGTGAATAATGTACTAGAGATGTGAAACGTGCCACCATGAGCACGAGTATACAACGACACGGATGCAATCGTGAGGAAAATAACTTGTCCCAAAACATTTATTGACGAAATTACTGAGGGAATATGCTGCGTAATTTTTGAAACCTTTTCCTAAGTTTGCTACAATGTGTAATGCTATTGTACAAACCCTACGTGAAATCGGGGAACACAATTTCGAGTTCTGTTACTGAATTGTATATCTTCACTCTGGCACTAATAATGGACCTTTTCAACGAAAACAGATAAGAAATTATGCGCAATGACACTGAACATATGTGTGACATTTTTAACGTCAAATGTAATGTCAAATTGTGACAGTATTTTGCGTTTGTTTAAAAAATTGCGTAAGTTAGGGTCGTTCTAATACCCCAGTCAATAGAGCAAATAAGAAGTAAATTTTTGACAAAAATAATAGTAGGATACCGCCTGCGCCATGTAATTGTAAATAGTATAATATGCAATGAGCATGTAATGATTACTTTTAAGACACGAGCAACGTACACGTTGCGAGGTGTCTTATATAGTCATTACATGCGAATTGCATACACTATTTTTCTACGACCTCACAATGTTAAATAGAAACGATAATTTTATAATTGAGCACTACTACTATAGTTACGAATTGTCAAATTGCTAAATTTATGTTTGACTTTTAGCCACAGCACCAGTCGATAAGTGCAATAAACAACGATGTATTTCTATTGGTTCTGAATTTGTATCCTACCCATGGAACATTTGATAATTACGTAATGTCGCAATTCTATTGGTTCTAAATCTGTATCGTAATAAAAATGTGTATCATAATCAATTTCATTATAGTACAGATTGTAAAAACTCTAATACATGAATTACAATACAGAAGTAGAAAAGAGTACCTTATATTCATGTTTTATACGGAAAATGAATTGTCATTACATAGTTAATTAACATTTATATGCAGAGAAACGTGTAAGTGAAAAGTAATAAACCAATGTTAATGGTGTAAAAAGAAAAGTGATAGAAGATAAAAATACGAATAAAATGAGCACCAATTCGACTCGATCAGGTAATGCCTTTCCGATAAAAATCGGAAAAAGTAAAATACATATTTGGGTTTTTCTTTTAAAATTCGTAGATCCGTCATTTTTTGAGATGTAGGATAAATCTTTCAGGAAAGGAGGTAATGATACGTACTTAGTGTGTGCAAAACCCTGCAATTGTCGCCGTTTGAGGGGATTGCAAATTATATAAGCGCGCTGCGCACGGGTACTCCCACTACTTCTCCGTTTTCTCTCATTCGGTCATTTTCAGTCATCTTTGCATGCATTTTTTGCATGTTAAATATCATTTATTCGAAAAATGAGAATATACGTTTTGTTCCTTTCTAGTCCAGCTTCACAATTTTTTTTATTTCTGACAATCGGACTACCATACGAGCATTCAGCCTCGATTGAATATATTGCTTTAAAAAATTTAAATCTCAATTGTGCATAAACTAATTGCCCGACAATTGCAGGGTTTGGCACACACTAAGTACGTAAATTTCCTGAAAGATTTATCCTACATCTCAAAAAATGACGGATCTACGAATTTTAAAAGAAAAACCCAAATATTTTACTTTTTTCGATTTTTCTCGGAAAGTTATTACCTGATCGAGTCGAATTGGTGTTCATTTTATTCGTATTCTTATCTTCTACAACTTTTCTTTTTACATCATTAACATTAGTTCATTACTTTTCACTGAGGAAAAAAAGTTGAGAAAAAACATGTTTCTTTGCATTTAAATGTTAATTAACTATACAGGGTGTTTCTGAAAGTTATGTACATGGCTCTACCAGAGGTTCTCTGGCTCAAAATAGACCGTTTGACACCAATTTACCTATAACCAAAAGTGCACCATATGGGCGTCATACTTTCCAAAAAAGTAATGTATATTGGGAATAACTCGAAAACGGTTCGACGGATTTTGTTCCGCTTTCGTAAGCAGATTGTCTACTTCCGAAGACGTTTTTCTGTGTAATGTGTATAAATTTCTGATGTCAGGAAAAGTCGCTTTCATACGGACACTGTCAAATAAATGATAATATTTTAACAACCGTCAACGATACGAAACTAAAATAATTGTGACGAAAAGTTTGAAAACTTTTTCCCTCTTGTTAAATTGCGTGAATGTTATTAGTTCGATCAGAAAAAAATTAAAACCATGTCCCTGCAAGGCGCATCCATACGCTTAGAAATTCAAGTAGACTGCTAGTAGGCTATGCGATCATGTCAATCCTACCCGACAATTGTCACTAAAGCCCAACACTAACAGCATATCAGTCTGTTCGGCAAATGTGTAGCCCATTTTTCAATAAGTTAATCGCAAAATTGAAACGTGAGTAATCTTAGATTGGGTTTGGGAAGATCCGAAAAATGAATGTCACAAATGATAGATTTAATTGACATGATCGTATAGCCTACTAGCAGTCTACTTGAATTTCTAAGCGTATAGATGCGCCTTGCAGGGACATGGTTTTAATTTTTTTCTGATAGAACTAATAACATTAGCGCAATTTAGCAGAGAGTTTTCAAACTTTTCGTTTTATTTCTCAGAATTATTTTGGTTTCGTATCGTTGACGGTTGTTAAAATATTATCATTTATTTGACAGTGCCGGTATGAAAGCGATTTTTCCTGGCTTCAGAAATTTGTCCACAATACACAGAAAAACGTCTTCGGAAGCAGACAACCAGCATACGAAACCAGAACAAAATCCGTCGAACCGTTCTCGAGTTATTCCTAATATACAATATTTTTTTGGAAAGTTTGACTCCCTCTGGCACCCTTTTGATTACAGGTAAATTGGTGTCAAACGGTCTATTTTAAGCCAGAGAATGTCTGGTAAAGCCATGTACACACCTTTCAGAAACACCCTGTATAATGACAATTCATTTTCGGTATAAAACATGAATACAAGGTACTTTCTCCTACTATTATTTTTGTCAAAATGTATCTCTATTTACTGCACTATAATTATTGTCTGAGAAATATGCGGCGAATTTATATCCTTTGAGTTTTTCTCTTTCCGTTTCTCTTTTCTTTCAATACTATGTCTTCTATTATGTTATTTCTATTTCAGAACTTTTCTGCATTATTCTAAAACATATTGCACAACAAATACATCCTCATACTTACACAATGGTATTAAATTAATATTTTTATTCTAGAAAACAATTTCCATCCGTTTCCAGTAGTTCAGTCGTACCCCCTTCGATACCAGCTTGGCAGCTATCGAGCGTCACCCCCGACCCTGACACGATAGATGCAAAATCGGACGATCTGATGGAGATAGGATCGGGCTCGAGTTCTTCCGAACACGAACAGGGTACCAAAAATAGTGAATCTAGCTTAGAAATAATGTACAATTAAGTTTTCTTCAGTTTGTAACGTAGCAATTCCATTTTACATAATAATGTAATTGATGTATATATTTGTACACAACTTAAGGGACGTTACCATAAATATTAAGTTTGTTTTTGTTTATTTTATTCTTTATAAATATTGGGCTATAGAATAAAAAAAAATTTATACATAATTCGGGTTCTTTTTATTGGGTAAATATCAAATAAATATAATCTATTTGATTGTACATTATGCGACAGAATTTCTTAATATACCTACTATATACAGTAATAAAGTAGAAATATTTACAAGTTATTGTAATATCTAATTTTCGAATATTTACATTTCTCTTGGCTACTCAGTAATAAACTGATAGGACAGATATGTACACTTCCCGCAATCGTAAAAGAATTCTTCGTTATTTTTACAAAAATACCCATTAATGAAATTTGTACGTACCATTTTAATAATTTTTATTTGAAAAACCACATAAAACTTGGCTATAACTTAAGTACAAATTTGCTATTTTCGTTCTCTTATTACTTATTAATTTGTATATTATTGTACTGTGTGAGAACAAACCGTAACAAAATTTCAATCGTCTTCCAACATCCCAATTTACAGGTACCTTAATTTTGAACAATTTCTAAAATACATTTATGAAAAACATTTACTAAAAAGAATATTTTCTGATGCAGAAAATACTTTGTTAAAGATTCACCTACATATAATGTACAATATATCGTTAATACAGTAAAAGTTAGCTACAATAAAACATTCTATTGTTACACAAAACGTAATAAAATTGTCTTTGGTAATTCAAGAATGTGATGCATAACATTACAAACGACTAATTACAACTGATATTAAATGTAACATTTAAAAAAACAAGAAAATAAAAAATAATTTATTCAAAATTAATTATACTAATCTAATATATACAAACTTAAAATCTTGCGTTGTAAATAACTGAGGTCAGATATCCGTTCGATTATTGAGCACTGGACAAAAAAAATTCATTATAATACACTCACACTAATTGAATAATAAGAGGGATGGACACAAAAGGGATTCTACGATATAGTCACATATGTTTTCAAATATACAAATGTATGCTTATTAATAAGTAACGTTTACATTTAATAGGAAAAAATGTATATATCGTAGTTAGGAGTTGCTAAAAAAGGGTTAGTATAATCATATCCAAGAACACAATCTCTTTGAATTTCGCTAAAAACTCTCACTATAAAAACAAAAAAAATTATTAACAAACCTGAATCTACCAAAGACGATGAAGATGTAGATTTCGGGATAACACAGATCTCACATCTGCGGTGAAACGTAGAGCATCTAATACAGGAAGAAGATTAAGCAGCGCAATATCGGTAGGATCCGAAAACCACGACTTTATAGGAATTGCGTTATCTGTACAAAACACAAAATGTTGTTAATTGCTCGATTATAATTAATCTCATACCTGGGTAAGCTCTGTAAGCCCCCGGACTATTATCTAATATAAATATGCTAGACAGATCGTTGCAAATTGCACTAAGATCTTTCGTGTAAGATCCTAAATCTGGTGTGCAATGTTGACGATAATATCTACGTTGGAGTATGCCACGTCCCGCATCTAACCGATCGGCTACGGCAGCACCGTAAATTTCCATACTCGCCGTAAACACAACAAGATCGTACCACTGCGAGACTATATCGAGGAAAAAATCAACATGTGGTCTTTTATGTACAAAAAATCGTACAGGATGTCTATCGATAACTACTTTTAAAACAAAATCGGGGGGCGTTCCAGGTCTAACTGTCTGTCTTGCAACACCATCATGATGTGAATGAATTAAGGTTTCATCTAAATCTAAGACCAACACTTTACGTTTCACAATACCTGAAAAAGTAATTATTATTATAATGTACGCAAATTGAGAATTGATACACTTACTTAGTCGATGTCTAGATAAAGGCGATAATGGGTAAATATTATATTTGACAGACTGATGTTGAATGATCTAAAAATCATTGTTTATTAATAATAGTCCTATCGCCTTAACCAAAAAATTTGATTGACTGCCAAATATGGTGTTTGCCAAAACACTACCGAAATGATCTCAGCCTTGCCATTGACAAATATATGTTAAAATAATCATTAAGATAACAATATGAGTATCGAGTGATTCGAATAACTGATATCTTATCAAATCTATTCTTTATTAGTCAGATCATCGTACTCTAACTGAAGTTAACAAATACATCCTTTTTCGACAAATAAATAAAACTAAACAACGTAATTCATCATAAACTTACTGCTCTCGTCTGTTTTTTTATCATATAGCAAAAGCAAGTCCACACTTTTGAAGTGAGAAGCAAAAATGCTCTAAGTCCCATTTGCACTCTCTTCCACATTTGTAATTATTAATTTGATTTCTATTACGATTTTACATTTAACGACCATACAAAATACTGAAACTCTTTAATTTGGTTTACATATCGCATTTTAGCAAGCAATAAACACAAACCGGACCAGCGCCATGCCAAAATCGACCCATTTTATTTATTGACGTACGCGCATGAGCAGTGCATAATTTTTGCAACGCAGGTTAGACAACTTAAGTTGCAGAAAAGCTTTAATTTTATAGGCGCCATCTATTAGTATTTATCTCATTGTCTTAATTATTATTTCCGTTGAAATGAAATGTTTACTGGTTTTGTAAATATTTTCAAGTATAATTTAATTTTTGACATGTAGTTTGATGATGTTATTACTATCTATATTAATAAATAGCTATATTTATGTTAACAGTGACGGAGGTCCGCATTATCACATGAGTTACAAAAATCATGTTTCATCGTAAACATACAATATTTTACTTAATTTTGGAATCAAATAAAATCAAAATCAATAACAGCTTTATTGTCACTGAAATTTACAACATTTCTTGGACAAAGCGTAATAACAAAAAACATAAAATAGAAATAAAATGCATTTCGCAAATACATTGATCACAGAATTATCCTTAGTTTAAAATAAACACAACTAAAACAGTTAATTAACAACCAAATATAAATCAGGTATATAATAATAATATATATGTAAGTCAAATACCCAGAATAACTGAATTTTACATAAATTAAAATTAGTTATTATTATTAAAAGTAGCAAAAAAATCAGAGATTTTATATAATGGTCTGTCAATCAGAAATATTTTTATAGTTTTTAGTTTTTCTAAATTTAGTTTGGTGATACATTGATTTGTAAGAAGCTGGTAGGTGATTGTATAATTTTATACCACTATACATAGTACATTCTAGATTCGGAGTATCTAAGCTAAGGCTGTAAGAAGAAGAGTTTCTAGTATTATGTGAATTATGCCTTTGCGAAAAATTGTACAGATGATTATGAATGAAACTAACGGTTTCTAAAATGAATAATGCCGGATCGAAGAGTTAAAACTTTGAATTTTTAAAGTATTCTTGACAATGGTCTCTTTTTTTCAGTCCGTAAATGTGTCTGATAGGTCTTTTTTGTAATTTAAATATTATGTTAAATCTCTCCTTACAACAGGCACCCCAACACGGTAATTTGAAAAGAGCAAAATATGTTGTCCTAGCGGTAGTTACATTACTGGAGATTATTTTTAATGCATAACATGTAGCAGACAACTTATTTACTAATGTATGAATGTGAGGCGACCATTTCAGAAAATTGTCTAAAATAAGACCTAAAAACTTAGTCGATTTAGCAACTTGAATTATATTATTGTCGTCTAACATTATCGGATCTAATTTTCATTTGAAACACATGGCCTTGGTTTTTACTGCATTTAAATTTAAGCTGTTTGAGTCCCACTACATTTTCAGTTCTAGAAAGTCTTCTTGAATTTTGCAATGATTTTGATTGTGAGACTCTCCACGTGATGCTGGTGTTATTTGCGAATAATGTTATTTTGCCGTTGATATTCAAAGGTATTAAATTGTTTATAAATAATAAAAACAGGATTCGTCCAAGAACCGATCTTTGTGGAACTCCGTGCATAACATTATTTGCATTTGAGTTTTTATTTTTGATTTTGACGTATTGTTTTCTATTGTTTAGGTAAGATGCAAACCACTTGAGTGGAGTCTCTCTTATCCCATAGTATTTCATTTTTGTGATTAAAATATCATGTTTTACACAATCAAATGCGTTAGCAAAGTCACACAGCTGACGTAGAGTATCTCTTGATTACACCCTTAAGAATTTCTCCCAATACAGAAAACATTGCGTCCGTAGTATTAGGATTTGTCAAAAAGCCAAATTGATAGTCACTGATAATATGAAATTGCACGAGAAACGACAGTAATTAGTTTTTAACTAACTTTTCTAATATTTTGAAATTACTGATAACAGTTCTATGGGTCTATAATTATACATACATTATCTTTACATCCGCCCTTGTACAACGGAATGATCGCGGCTGTTTTTATGCAATCTGGGAATATCCCTTTACAGAAAGCGTCGTTAATTAGATAGTTAAAATATAAGACAATGTGTTTGACGGAAGATGGGAGTACAATTTAATTGACAGACCCTCTTCTCCGGTAGAAGATTTATTTTTTATATCAGAAATAGTTTTTAGTAATTCATTGTTAACGACAGGTTTTAAGAACATACTATAATTATTGCAGATTTTTGAAGTTAGACATGAAATAGGATTTCAATCAAAGTTTATGTTTGAAATGATATTATCAGCAATGGATGAAAAATAATTATTTAAATCATCAGGAGTTGGAAGTTACGTAACAGTAGATCAGTACTTATTTTTAAGATCATTTACAATCGACCAAGTCTCTTCAAGGGAATTTTTTGCATTTGAAATACGATTTTGATAGTATATATTTTTAGCCAATTTTACTAATTTTAGATAAATTTTACGGTGTAATTTAAAATAGCTTTGAAAGAAAGTACTACAAGTGATTTTGATTTATGTAAATCAGGGAGCGCATATTCTTAGCAGATTCCTTTTGTTGTTCACTCCTTTGAATTTGTTTCTTTAAATACTTTAAGAGAGAAAGATATTTTAAAAGCGTTTTGTAGTTTTTTGTGAAAGTTTTGAAAATTTTTATTAATGTCCTCACTCACTACTTCTCAGTTGGTTTGAGTATAAATTTCTGAGAATTTCTCAAAATTCGTGTGAGAAAAACCCGTTTTAAAGAAGGTTTCTAATTGTTTCGTTTATAATGTAAGAAGATCTGGGTATATATTGCTTCATGATCTGAGAGACCTGAATGGAGAACTATGCAATTAACGGTACAAGTGTCATAGTCAGATAGAACATATAATTGATTGTAGTAGAAGAAGTGTTAATTATTCTAGTAGGAGAAGTTACATGCATATTTAATCCAAAAGAATTTAATATGTTGATCAGAGATTCGCGGGCATTGGACATATTAGAGTAGTCAATATTGAAGTCGCCACAAACTATTTTACGGGATGACTTCGGAAAAGATTCAAGCATTAAATTAACATTAGAATTTGGTGTTCTGTAAATACAAACAATAAATAAATCTACTATGGAGTGTTTAACAATTGAAAATTCAAATACGTTTTCTATTAACAAATGATCAAAAATATCCACAGGGTAAAATGTGTCACTATCTACTAGACAAAATCGAAGTTTCTCCATGCCAAGAAAAGTCTGATGCTAGTTCTAGTAAAACCTTTGTAGGTACAAAGATATTGCTTTAAATAACTCTGACTCACGAAGTCTGGATAATTGAGTCCGTCCGTCGCTTAAATTTTTAGTTAATCTTACCCGTGGTGGTGTCATTGGATCAATTGACAAGCTTGAATCGCGGTTATTTAATATACCTAGTGATTTTGTTATTAGTATTCTGTATGATGTTCTTTTTACATGCTGTTATCGCATCTTTATCCGAGGCAATGAGTACAATATTGTTTCTATTTTCATTATTCATTCCTCTCGGTTTATCGGCTAATCTGAATGCTATATGTTTTTTTGTGTGATTCTTTATCGTTATTGGTTGGTACGGTAGCTGGTACAAAACATTTAAATGTAGTTGTAGTTATCGACTCAGCTTTTTTCTTATTTGAAGAACAGGAAGTAATACTTGTTTTGCAATTTGACTCGTTATTTGACATATTAATTTCATTAGACCACCTTACTGAACCATTTCTTGGCTAAAAATTTTAACTATGAAGAGTAAATCGGCATGGTTTTTATTTTTAAAGCCTAATTTGAATGAAGTTTCAAGGATTTATCACTTTCTGTTAATAATGTTTCTCATCTTTATCAAGAAAAATATTGTCCGTAGTATGTGAGTCACTCGTCGGAGTATTTTTCAACAGGGATTTGATTTTGAAGGACTTGAGTCATTTTATCCTGAAGATATTTGTGATTGGGTGATTCACAAAGAACACAGAAGTAACGCAACCTTTGACACTTTTGTTGAGACAACATCTTCAATACGTTCTTTTCCAGTCCTGTACAGTCGATGCAAAATACACGTCGGCACTCACACTACACTTTAATTTATATTAATTTAAAAATTAAAAAAAAATTAAACCTCTTTTGAAATCAAATTCTAATCGAATGTGTCCGATGCTACCATGGTTACTATACAGGGTGCAACAGATAAACCGTCAATTAGAAATATCTCGGGAACTAGTGGCACCAAAAATTTGAAAATTTGGTACTTATAAGATTAGGAGACCCTCGGAATAATATTTTCAGGATGACGACACTTCCGGTTATTCCTTATTTTAAATGGGAAGCCCTGTATAGTATTACATTTTCAGATTCTGTGTAAAATTATGAATACTTTCTGTAAATGACATTATACACTTAAATACAACATTTCTTCAGATATTTGAACTTTTATGTCAAAATTTAAGTTTTCGGACCAGAAAATAATGGTACCTTTTTCTTATATACAACACATAATTATTTACTTTGAATTTTTTGCTAGTAGAAGAAGATGTACTATAATAGCTAGTAGTTAGATCGTCCTGAAATTTTAGTGTCGTAACCTATTATTCTGAACAACTTTTCTTACTAATATTTTATCATATTGTGAACTAGAAAGGTAGTTTACCTGAAACGGAAATAGATCTTGCTCAATTGTCAAGGCCTACGTGATTTTACAACTTGGAAAGCATACTAAAAATAAGTTTCAAACCAAGCAAGGCTTATAGTTACAAAAGATCAAATTGAGATTCAAAGATTTTTAATTGCGCACACCTATTGTAACATCAATTTTGGGACACGCTGTTATATAAGATTCGAAATTTTTAATTACCTATATTAAATCAATAGAAATTAACGACTGGACCAGTGCAAACCAGTGAAACTAGAGGAGGACGCTCTCTGAGGACGCCATTCTGTTTCTTGCTTCCAACCTGATTTTTCGCATTTTTTTCTATCTCGCTTTTCGAATTTTCAAATATAAACATAATCCTTATAGAAAACCAAACAAACTAAATAATATGGAAACTAATTACCCACTAAACAAGGAACATTAAAACAATGTATTGTAACATTTAAACAAAGTAACATAATTAACATTTGTTAAACATTATTAGTACGACATTATAGAAAGTTATTGATTTGTGCAAATTGTATAATTGATGTTCTTGGAGATACCGTTAAAACAATTATAATGTTACGTGATTGTAATATCTTAGTAATTAGATAGTGAATCAAAAAATAGTATATGGAAAAGTTGGGTATAACTAAATTACAAAAAACTTTCATTTGAAAATAAATAACGTGGAAAATAAACATTTTTGCAAATATTCCAAGAATGGGAAAATCTATATAATTTAACTGCTCTTTTGGCTCTACAGATTATGATCAAAATCTGCGATATTATAACAAAGTTTTATAAAAACCGAACCGGTAGTTTCCTTGATATCTCCTCCCGGCCGTCCGTTCTCCAAGTAAAATATTTTTTTTGCTTCATTATAACGTACTAACTCTAATTCGTTGGAAACAGTTCAAAGAATTGGAATGTTGACATTTCCGTTTGGAAACCGTCGCATAACTCCCCAATCTTATTTATAAGATATGGAGCAATAACATTTGCATCTCATGTTTAAGTTACATTTTATTTTTACTTAATATGATCAGGTAGTTTAATGTAATTAGACGCCTTTTACTTTTATTTTGAATTCATTTATATTTGCTCAAAATTACTTGCGATACCTAAGCGAAAATTTAAATAAATAATAGGTATGTTTCTGCTCTGGGATCATCAACGGGAGCTTAGCCTAGCGGTAGAATGGTCAATTTAACAAACTGGATCAATACTGGCGCGCCGGTTCGATTCCATTTGACGGCAAGAGATTATTGTATCCAGTTAATTTAAACAAGGTAAATAACGATTACAACAACGTGATTATAATATAAATACTTGTTTTATTACACACGTTGTTACTACGCATTATAATTTTTGATGTTAACATAGCTACAACGTTGGTAATATGTTACAAAAGCAGTTGAATTAACATTATCACAATGTTACTTTCTAAATGTAACAATTGTCAACATTTTTTACCTTGACATAATCTGTTATATCAACGTTTAATAAATAACGTTGAATTGCTTTAAATGGAAACAGTATTTGTCATGGAAGAATTGTTCTGATTGAAGTTAACAAGTAAATGTATATATGTATAAAAAAAAACACTATGAATTTTCAATGTTAGAAAGACAACTCAACAGACATTTGAGAGACGTTAACGACCCATTTCTTTTCCTAGACGAAAGCTTTAGAAAACATTATAGAATGACGAGGGAATTGGCAAGAAATTTATTTATGGAGTTACTGCCCTTTATGAATGCTCCGCGAATAACTACTACAATTCCTGTTGTGATAAAATTTATTATGGCTCTAAACTTTTTTGTTCATGGCAGTTACCAAAAACCTGCGGGTATGCATCAAAAAGATCGTACATGAACGAGATGGATTACAAAATGGCATTTTTAGCACAATCGTTCATCTTGCTTCTCGTTACCACCTAAACAATTTCCGCTATGTAACGATTTGTTCAGTAATGAGAAAATACAAAATAGGTCTGTAGGTTTGTAGTATGAGCGATATGACGTACCACATTACATCATAAGTTGATGCGTATAATGCTCACAATTCGTGGCTGTGCATCGTAAGTGCGTTTTGTATCTAAAGTTATTTCTTTCTTTGTGATAAATATTCTATTTTTATAGCTATGCACCTGAAATGAATTTTAAATTCGTCTGCAGAGTATTTTGGAATTTGTTCTACATAATTCTTAATTTGAGGTATTACTGTCCTATTTTTGATAAAGTGGTATAAATAAATAATATATTCATCCTCATCACTTGCTAGAAGGTGATGAAGAATTATTAAGCATTCTACATATTTCTGTGTCACTATCATCACTTAAAAGATCCAAAATAAGAAAAAAACTCTGACTGCTACAGCTTTGAAAATTTTAAGGTTATGTGACAATTGGGGTTATGACACTTTGGGCATACGCAGTGGTCCGAATATTTAGCGTTCGAACGGCTGTTGGTAATCGGACCAATCATTAGAGCAGTATCAGCGTTATTAGTAGTGCAAGCGCAATACAGACCGCTGCGGTGCCCAATATAATTATTTATACGTCATGGAAAAGCTATAAAAATAAAAAAACAAGCGTTTACCGCAGAACTCCACATCGCCATGATAAGCGAAAATAAAATTGCGTTTCAGAAAAAAATGTTTTAAACAAAAACTATAGACAATAGAATTTTCAACAACTTTTTTTCCTCAACTTTTTTTGTAAAATTGATATTGGCCACGTGATTGTTATATCTCAGTAATTCCTTATCGGATCAAAAATAGTTTAAACAAAAATATGTATAATTAAATTGTAAACAACTTTTATTTGAAACAAAAATGTGTAAAATGAATATTTTTTAAATATTTAAAAATTCGAAAATCTGTGTAGGGTACCGGCCCTTTTGGCTACATAGATTATGCCCAAAACTAATCAGATCTTCAAAATTATAAATAAGGTCCTTGTACAAAATTGGACAGGTGGTTTTCTCTATATCTTGTTTACATACGGATAGACGGCCGGCCGTCGGACTCAGTATAATGTACTAACTCTAATTTGTCGGAAAAAGTGAAAAAAAAAGAGGTGTAAAAATTTTCGGTTTGCAAACCGTTGCATAACTCCCCATCTTATTTCATAAGATATGTATTAATATTTCATAAGATGTGGAGTAAAAAATAAGCAAACTTACCCCCAGATTAGAAAGTCCTTTGGTAGGAAAGAAAAGACTGGTAGCGGCGACAGTGTCGCTCAATGGTTGTATGCAGTTCCGATATGATGTGATGTGCATAATGTTATGTTGACACAACTTCTTGTACTATTAGTGCCAGATGCTTGTTTTTTATATTGTCGAAATTATTCATATTTATGAATAACATCTAATAATAATTAAAGAATTTGTTAAGAGTTGATGAAGTGTTTCTCACCATAAATAAAAGTATGGTATTGATCATTTCTACTCGGATTGAGCCCCATAAACAAGGTATCTTGTAGGTCTAGGTAGGGATCCGGCGTAGGCATATCTTTTATTATTGTCAATATCTTCATCAGTAATCAAACCACAAAATGGGAAATCGAATTTTTTTTTAATTGAAATGTATTTATTTACATATTTTAAAGTAAATTGAGCTCAAATAAGTTTATTTTACGTGCTTTTCCATAAATTTATTGTACTATCAATTAGAGAATTATTACGTAGTAGATGATGTCTTGGAAAAAGTAAAATGTCGTTAATTTAAAGAACGGCAACTTGTTCCTACAAATTTTGGAGCTTATTTTTCATTTGGTCTTTGAACCCACTAATACAAATGGCATTATCAAACAAAAATTGTTAACTCAAGCCAAAAAGCTAACATCCAAAAGCCATATAAGCTCTGACAATTGTCCACATTTGTTAAAAGAAAACTATCCCTAAGCCGTCCGCTTTTTGAAAGTTGGCGATCATCTGTATTTCCTAACGACAAAATATCAAAACCGGCCGATCCTTCAAATCCTATGACAATTATCAGTTCAGATCAGGTGGCAAACGTTACCATTCGTTTTTACAATTCTTGTTATAATCTTATATTAGGTCTTTTGAATCACTATACTATATGGTATTGCGCGTGGTACCTACCCATATTTGGCAAAAGCAAAGTGTTACACCTGCCTTTGTTTTCGAAGTCCTTAAACTAAAAAAAAATTAAGAATTTAATCCCTGCTTGTAAAGACCGTTGTCGATTAGAATTTATTCTTCTTAACTAGGGTCACTTTTCTTCAAAAGAAAAAGAAATGCACAGTACACTTTTATTTTTTGCAATTGTAAGCAACAAAAAATAGTGTATTACACGAGGAGAAAATCACAGTTTTCATGTGAGTGTGTTAGCTGCGCGAGGGTGGTAGCCCGAGCGCTGATAATCACGAGCAGTGATACATGATTTTATACTCAAGTAATATACTATACTTTTTCCACGGCCAGTATGTAGTATCTGAGTTTTATCCAAAATTTATATTAAGATTAAACTGTCAGTTTGACAATTAAAAAAAATATAGTTGTTTTCATGACTACCAAACAATTTTTTTTTGTCTATAATGAACAATAATTATCAAGTTTACTTTTTATTTGAAGTGTAGACGTCGTTTTGAAAGATTATCAGGTTAGATACTACATTGAGTCAATTGGGGTATATATATACCGTTACTAGTAAATCATTTCGTTACTAGTAACGGTATATATAACCCAATTGACTGAATGTAGTTACAAAAGCTGATTGGTTGCTCGTTTTGATTTGAAACTGACATTTATTTATCTAACCTAAAATCTGTCAAAACGACGTCTACACTTCAAATAAAAAAGTAAACTTGATAATTATTGAGAATAAAAAAAATTTTAGTAGTCATGAAAACAGCTATAATCATGCCAAACTGACAGTTAAATCTTAAATTAAATTTTGATAAAACTCATAGATACTACATACTGGTCGTGAAAGCATATGTATTACTTGAGGATAAAATCATGTTTCATTGCTCGTGATTATCAGCGCTCGGGCTACCACCCTCGCGCAGCTAACACACTCTGATGAAAACTGTGATTTTCTCCTTGTAATACAATATACTATTTCACTCTTAAATATCATAAAAAGTATAAATTATTTTTTTCCATTCTAAAGAAGTAGAAAAAGATACAAATGATTTTTCTAGAATTAAAAACCCTGAAAAATGCATTTGGTGTTATTTTTTTACTTAAAAAATACAAATTAGAGCATTTCACTTTTAAAAGGAGCGCATTACAATACAATTACAAAATATGAGAAGAAAATCGTGTTTTGTAATTTTTGCGTATATACAAAAAATGAAAAGGATATAATAACATTGTTGTTAAACAAGCCAGTATTTTATGCATAAATGAAAACAACGTTTGTTTGAAAAAGGCATTGTAATGTAAATACTACTAAAAAGGAACAAAGTAATTCAAAAACTTTGCGTTTCCAGTGTTTTCACGTTTGTAGTGTAGAGTTAAGTTTTTGTATACTATTTATTTATTTATTCGTATGGTGCATTTTACATATTGTATTGTGATGTAAGTGTTATGTATGGTGCTCCAGAAGATCAGTATAAACCTGTATAGTGTGATGACGAAACCGTGTGCAATAGTGGATTGCTTGGTCTTGGCAAAGCATTAGCTTCAAGGTTTAGTAAAACCACTAAAACCTAAACATGTCAACCCTTACCCACCTTAGTATTTATATGTAAGTGTAAACATTATAGAAAGTAAATTTATTTATTCGTATGGTACATTATACAAATATTGTATTGTGATGGAAGTGTTATGTATGGTGTCTCAGAAGATCAGTATAAACCTGTATAGTGTGGTGACGAAACCGTGTGCAATAGTGGATTGGTTCGTCTTGGCAAAGCATTTACTTCAAGGTTTAGGAACACCACTAAAACCTAAACATGCCAACCCTTACTCACCCTAGTATTCACACGTAAAAATATTAATTAATAAAAAATAACAGCACAGACATTGCATGACGACATATAATGGACCGGTCCAAGCGCCAGTCATGACAATGACGAAAAAAATAGTAGGTTAAAGAAATAGCAAAACAAAATAATGGAAAAGCAGATAATCAAGACAAGAATGCATAACATTGCTGAAAGTAAATAAGAACATAAAATATAACTACACAGCCATTGCATGACGACATACGAGTATAATGGACCGGTCCAAGCGCCAGTCACGACAATGACGAAAAAAATAGTAGGGCAAAGAAATATCTAAACAAAATAATGAAAAGACAGGTAATCAGGACAAGAATACAAAATATTGCTGAACTTGTATACTATGCAATTGCTCTACACGAAATAAAAAACTGTATAAGCATTTATTCAACTAATCGAGTGCAAAATTAATAAATAAATAATTTAGAACACATTTTATTCTATTCTAAGATATTGGAAATAACAATAATTAGTTTGCCAAAATGAAAAAAAAGTATTGCCTAATTAAAAAAGTTTCAAATATTTGATTGCTTGATTGACTGGCTTACTGTAAGAAGCGAAGGTTTTGCACACATAGCAAAATAACAAAAGCAGTGACTGCTCGCCAAAGAGCAATAGCAGAAATAAATGTTACTCTTTTGATTGTCTTTTGAAAATTTGCGAAATTACATTACGTTTACTTTTTTAAACGAATTTTTAGGTCTATCTTTACAGTTTTCATGCATCATTCTGTGACCTTGTCGATTCACCAAGTCGCTGCTTGAAACGGCATTAGCAGAAAAGATGTTACTCTTTAGAGCACGCCATCCAAAAAATTTGCAAAATTACAATTGTTTCTTTTTTTGATTTATGTTTCTAGCTGAAGCCATTGTTAAGATCAAAAATATAACTTTTTACACGATCAGGCGTAAAATTGACTTTTTTAACCCCATTTCGGGCTTAAAAGTGTTACTTTTACGCCCGTGGGCTTTCGATTTTTAAATCGTTAAAATTGATCTGGATGTAATCAACTCGCCATTATTGGTATCTATTGTATTGACTATTCTGTAATCATCTTTAACAATTATGATTGATACGCTTGTTAAAAGATCTGTATTCTGTAAACGGTTATGTGCAATTCACACTTCACAGTGCTTCTATTTCACTGCATGAATGCAGCCATCCCTTCTTAAAACTTTACTAAAGTAATCTCCTTAACCTAACCTTAATTTTTGCGTATTGGTTAATTTTCTTCTACTTTTACCTTCCTTTCTCTTTGCTTATGTTAGTCTAGTTATCGGTTGTTCTCTATGATTATGCATTCCGTTTTATTATTATTGGAAAATCTTCCATGTTTTTGTTAAATAATAATTCGATTTTTTTTAGTATCAAGATCAATACAAACTCAATTGTTTTATAACTTGATAAATGTTATAATAATGCCCAACATTGTCAAAATAAGAATAAATAAGTCAACATTAAAATTGAAGTGACTGACTAGTAATCTTACACTAAATTACTGAAAATAGAATATTTGACTACTATAGATCAAGTTAAGTGCAATATATTCTCAGAAAATGATAAAGTTATGCATAGTTAAATCAAAATAAGGTACCCAAGTATATTCAGAGTGTTGCTATATTATGTCAAAATATGACTATCTTGAAGAGCATATTGGTCACTAAATTTGCAAACAAAATTTAAAGGCATTTTTGATTTATTGCAAACTTTTTATTTTTGTTTTAAACTTTCAGCAACTAAGACGTTTAAGAGTTCATGTTCCTATATCAGAATTCACCAATTTACGGAACCTCTCTAGGGTAGAGCGTTGTCGGTCAAATATAGCAACACTCTGTATATAAAAATTCATAAAAGACATCCCAAATTGACTGTTGCCTCGACTGTCTTGGATCTAATATTTCTTATAGGAAACATGGCATTTTCCATTCGAATATAAGACTGTAGGGGAGATGGGCCTAAAATGACATACTCGGGTAAAATGACATATATTATTTATTTCCGTTTACACTCGTGTTAGATCGCTGAAATTATGAATTGCCGACCAATCACCACGTGATAGTCGTACTCTGTTAGTTATAGACGTTAAGTGCAACCGTTTTGTAAATTACGTTAACAAACGTATATGCGAGCTTCAATAGTTTTTGAGGTACACTTTTAAGAAAAAGAAAAATCAATATTTTTCATTAATTCTGGGGAACTGTGGTGAGAGATAGTAAAAGGTAAGACTGTTTATTATGTATTAACATGTTTATTTATTAGAAAAACTACTTAAAAAATGTAAAATTTTGAACTAAAAAATCACATGTTTTGGGTAAAACGACATACCTTCGGTCGGGGTAAATGACATACTATGTCATTTTGCCCTGATGCATATTTCCCATACTAATATATCTTGCGCCAAATTATTTCAGAAATTGTAAAATGCTAATTAATGTACAGATGGTCGGAAAATACAAGAGGAAGACAAATAGACAAAGTTGGAGCAAAGAATCGATGGACCAGGCTATTCGGGCAGTAGAAAACAACGAAATGGGTTGGTTAAAAGCAGCGAAACAATTTGGTGTACCACAAGCTACCTTACGAAGGCGATGCAAAATGGTAAGAATAAGATCGTTCAGGGTTCAACTAAAGGTCTAGGCAGATACCAAACAACATTTAGTGTTAATGTTGAAGAAGAACTTATTGATCACGTCAAATTGTTAGAATCTCGCTTTTTGGGTTGACTTCAACAGACCTCCGAAAACTAGCTTTTCAAATTGCGGAAAGTCATAATTTGGACCACCGATTTAACAAAGAAACCCGTATGGCAGGCTGGGATTGGCTAACGGGTTTCCGAAGGCGACATCCCGATATAAGTTTGCGAAAACCTGAAGCAACTAGTGCTGCCCGCGCTATGGGTTTCAATCAACCGCGAGTGAAATCATTCTTTGAAATGTATAGCAAAACCATTTCTGATAAAAGATTAATTTCACCAGAATATACAACGCTGATGAAAGCGCACTTTCAACAGTTCAAAACCCCTAAAGTATTCGCTACTACAGGTAAAAAGCAGGTTGGTGCAATAACCAGTGCAGAAAGGGGACAACATGTAACTGTGGTCTGTTGCATGGGAACAACTGGCCATTTTGTGCCACCGGCTATAATATATCCTCGAAAAATTTAAAAATGAATTAATAGATGGAGCTCCTCTCGGAACCATTGGGCTTGTACAAGAGAAAGGCTGGATGACTGGACCAGTGTTTCTACAATGGTTGCAGCATTTTCAAGGTACGTCAAGCCTAGTACAGACGATAAGGTTCTCCTTATTGTAGATGGTCATGCCAGTCATAAGCATTTGGACGTTCTGGAATTCGCCAAAGCTCATGGTATAGTTCTGGTTTGTTTACCTCCCATTGCACCCATAAGTTACAGCCCCTTGATGTTTCATTCTTCGGTCCACTAAAAACGTTCTACGATCAAGAAGTTTCCAAGTGGCTAAAGGAACATCCTGGAAGAGTGGTCACGCAATATCAAATAGGCTCATTATTTGCTGTAGCTTATGGGAGAGCAGCTACCATAAAAACGGCGACTGGTGGTTTCGAAAAATGTGGGCTTTTCCCAGTAAATCCAAATGTATTTGAAGAACATGAATTTGCTCCAAGCGAAACTACAAATCGCCCCATTACCGATGTTGCTCAATCAGAAGAAGGTTTGCCTCAACAAAGTCAAGGAAGGATGGAAAATCTTATGACTCCGAAAACACATTTCTGCCATTCATAATCCGATCACTCATTATAGTCCTAAAGCTGGTCCTTCATATTATATTCCTAAACCACAATCTGTTCTTCATGAAGATACAACCAATAAAACTTTACCAGCAAACAAACCTAGAAAACTTAGTAGAATATCAGAAATAAGTCCAATTCCTGAAGTATCCTTTGAGAAGAGGAGCAAAAGAAAGAATACCCAGGAGCCGCTGATATGACCAGCACTCCGTTTCTTAACGAAACCCGAAGAAAAGTTGCAGAAAAACTAGAAAAAGAAAGGCGTAAGTCAGCAAGAGTTGTCAAAAAGCGAGTAGAACTCGAAGCTGAAGATCAATCTGAAGAAATTGATCCATTCCATGAGTCGGATGATGATGATGCTTCATGCCTCTACTGCTTAGAGCTCTATTCAATGTCGAAAAGTAAGGAAGCATGGATTAGATGTACAACATGTACGTTATGGGCGCATTGTGAGTGTGCGGGCGTTAGTCGAAAAACAAAACAATTTATTTGTGAAATATGCGTTTAATAGAATATGTAATAATTTATGTACTTACTTAGTTATTTAAGAATTATTTGATAATCCAAAATTTCGATGGATTGCATTTTGTACGTGATGTAATTTTGTTTTTTCTTTTACGTCTGAAAATTTAAGTTTTTTAATAAACATGCCATTAAAGTGGCCAACTTGGTAGTATATGTCATTTGCCCGTATATCTGCCTAAAATGACACAGTATCCATTTTTTTTCAAAATTATAAAATATAAATAGGGAGTTGTAAGTGCATATTTCTGTCATAAATAAACAAACAATATTGTCTAAACTCCCTACTTCACAACCTGAAAACTAATATCACTCCCTAGTTTCTCTCAGGAAAGCAAAATGAAAATGGTATGTCATTTTAGGCCCATCTCCCCTATGTGCGCATTTCATACAAAATTTGTTCTTTACACCTACGTATAATACTTATTTGTCCTCATTCCAATTATGCAAGCAATTTCAGACGACGCATTATAGTTTGTACGATATAATGGCTTAGTCCATGTTCCATCTGCCGCTAGAGTAATTTAGGGAATACCTTGGGCGTCTATTTCACCTGCTTCAACGGCAAGTCGAAATTCTTCTTCAGCAGCGTGTTTCATGCTACTGACTACACTTTCATTATCACCTTGCACATTTTACCGTGATAATTAGCGTAAGTTGTACTATAAGGAGCAGGTATATATAAAGAGGCACAAAACTATGGCGTTTTTCACTAACAATCTTCATGTCAAAAAAGGAGTATTCAAATCCGTCGTGCATTAGAGATTTGAGAGACCCTATAAATCACCCTATCGAGAATTCGTCGACCATACTACTACGGTAGTCATATCTACTGTCTCAATTTCTATTTCTGGTAAAGAATCACTAGACGTTTCCTTTTCTTCGTCACCAGGTAATAAATTAGTAAACGTTCTTTGTTCTTCATAATTTCCACTTTTATATTCTACAGATTCTTTCACAGAACTGGTGGAATCACCTTACTATATATATTTCCAAATTTTTTGAATTGATGTCGACGGCACTTTATCATGCTTTTGAGGAATAGTCTCCTTAACAATGTACTTTTTTTGGTGCGAAATGGTTGATTTTGAATAACGTAGTGTCGGAGATTTTAGAGTTGTCAAAGTTTGTTATGCCCCTAACTTACGCCACTAGAAAAATAGCTGTTTTGAAGACTAAAACTTTGCAGTTTTCTACGTAAAAAAACTTTTGGCAATTTTTGTAAAACAAGAAAAATGACATTTTTTGGTCTTGGTTTTTTAAAAAATAATTTTTCATGGATATTGGAATCTGATAGCTAAATAATCAATTAAAATTTGACGTATTTATTTTTTGATATGTTAATTAGTTAAAATATGTAGTTTTAAATCTAAATATTGAATCTTAAAAGTTTTTAAAATTGTTAATAAATTCTAAATGTTTGGCTTAAACTTTATTTTTTTCAAGTTCATAAAGAATTGTTTGCTTCTTTGATTTTTTTATAATTATATACAATATGTCTCCCTAAGTTCGAATCATATGAAAAACTTTTTTATTATTAATTTTAGGAAAAATAGTAATTCTTCATAAATAGTTCTGCATGTTCTAAAATCTAAAATACAATCATAAAATATCAAATTTTTCAGTCGTATACGAGGTTTGTCAAAAATAAGATATTTATTGAACATTTTTGAAAAATAAAAGTTCAACACCCTGTAGAAAAAAAAGACTCACAGCATCGTAAAAGTATAATATAATATTTTAGTCAAATTATCAAGCTGCACAACATACCAAAAAGGTTTTTATAATCACAAGAGATAAATGTTCATTCAAAATAGAAACATTATTAAAAAATAAAATAACCTTAGTTTTTAATGTAAATGGATGTAATTGCATATTTGAACGTAGTTTTTATCTCTGATCAACTTTTTTAATAACATTTTCCAATATTGTTAAATTTAAAGGTACTTTACTCTTAAGTAAAATTCATATTTTTTGACAAACCTCGTATACGACTAAAAAATTTGATATTTGATGACTGTACTTTAGATTTTAAAACATGCAAAACTTTTTATAAAGAATATCTTTTTTTCCTAAAATTAATAATAAAAAGCTTTTCATATGATTCCAACTTAGGGAACATTGTATAATTAACAATATATTTTTTTGCAATTTTTAAAAATATTGTTTTTATGTAGTCATTGTTTATTTTTATTTAACTTTAAATTCAAAGTTTTTATTGTTATTCAACTTGCTATTTTTTCTATAGTACCTAAATAAAAAAAAAATAAATAAATAAATATAAATTAGAACTCTATGTATTTCATTTTTTGGGTATTTTTAAATATATAAAACCATTTTTTTGTCAATTACCTACTTTAATTAAAAAAGCTATAATAAATAGTTTCAAAATTATCTTTTCATTTTAACTAAAATTGTTTACACAAAATTTTGTTTGGACGAGTTTTCTTATGAATACAAATAGAAAATTTGTAGAAATTATTTAGTATATATTTTTAAGGCAACATTTTTAATTCATGACAACTAGAATAATCAGTAACCACTGATAATTGCAGAATCACGGATGACACCCTAAATGCACGTGTTTCGCCTTATTGAGGCTTATCAGTGTAGGTACAGAATTTCAACTTGCGGTTTAAACTACCCTACACTAATGAGCCTCAACAAGACAAAGTGCATGTAGGTGGACGTACGTGATTCTGCAATTATCACTGGCTACTGTATTGGGTGGCAGGAATTTGATATGTTGCGTTAAAAATGCAGTAGTAAATTGTTTGTTAAAGGATTAGCTTCGAGGTTTAAAACATACTTAAATATTCACGTTATTTCCAAAAACATAACATAAACATGTATACTACCGGATAATTCAAGATTTATAGATTAAACCAATAATAAACTCAATACATAAATGGGGTATGTTGTATAAAAATTTCAAGTGATTGGTGTCAATGACTTTTTCATGGTAATTATTAGTTCACATATTTTATGGGGTTACGATAAGTTTGGTGGTGCTGTTATGTTAATTTTTAACCGCCTTAAAGTTTGTAACCCACAATAAGCAAATTCTGGATTTTATTATTTAAAATATCACAATCTTCAACATAGAAACTTGTTTCTTTGTATTAAACTATTCCACATTGTTTGAAATCGTATAAATTTCTCGAAAAGTATTTTTGAAGGCCATTTTTCTAAATATTTGAATCGCGTTTTTTGTGCTGGGTCAGATAGGAAGCAAGAGGACGCAATACAAAAAACGTATTGTGACCCAAATTATTGTGATTTAAAATGCAAACGAATTATCAACTTAAGAATACCCTATGTGATAGTCCATCTTGTCTTGTCCCAAAACCGTTAACATCAGAAAGTAATTCGTGTGCAAACGGAAATTATGATTTTTTAAAATAAGTCTTTTTAAATTTTTATGCCTCTAATCAGGTTTCAGGACCCGTCGCAGCCGGTGCCCTAGGCCATACTCGTTCTGTGCAGTTGGCCATATACCGGGCCATACTCGGTTTGTGCTATTTAGTAGCCATAGCGCTAAGAAAATGTTCAAATTCGTCTCCTGGCATTTCAGAATGACTATGTTTAAGAAATCATTTCCGTTTGCACACAATTACTAGCCTCATTTTGGGAGAAGAAAGACGGACCATCACTAGGGTATTCCAAAGTTGGTAATTTGTGTGCATTTGTGAAATATAACATTTTGAATATTTTTAATTTTTTCAAAAAATTTGAAACTTTTGGGTCACAATATGTGTTTTATATTGCGTCCTGGTTTCCTACCTGCCTTAGCACGAAAAAACGCGATTCAAATATCTTAAAAATGGCCCTCGAAAATACTCTTTCAGAGAAATTTATACGATTTGAAACAATATGTATTCGCTATGGTCCACTGATTATTTTTTACCAAACACTGCAGTTTCATGTAATAATTCGATTTGTAAAAAATTTTCAATCCTACTGTTAACAAATACTTGACAACCATTTACATAATAAAACTTGTTTATTTTCAATTTCCATACATACAAATCATGTACAAAAAGATACAATGCTATGCAATCAACACATATCAATAAAATATTCATTAAACTAGTATCACATAATTTTTACACATATACAGATATTACAATATTGATACAAATATATTTATAAGCTTAATCCTATTTGTTCCCATCAAATTCAATGAATAAGGCATTCAAATTATCCTCATTTAGAACATCGTAAGAACTTTTATTATCAATAACATTCTTAACATATTTAAAACCACATCTTTCGGAAAAGATTGCAAATCTAATTTTAAATTTTCCAGAATTTACCAACGTAAATAAAATAATTTGCAAAAATTCAAAAACAAATCGGTTTCCTCGCATTTTATTTTTAACAAAACGTCTGTATATTTATGGCACTATTAAAAATCGATTTATTATAATTAACATGTAATACTTGAAAAATGAAGATAGAAAGCTTTGGCATAAAACTGCAGTTTTCAGATACAAGGTAGAACCACATTCATCTTTACTATAGTAGTTAAAAATTTTAGACAATTTTTCAATAAAACCGCCTATGTGTTTATTCAGATCTTTAAAAAAATCAGTATCCTTGTCATCTGTATTAATGTAATTACAAATATTGGTAACAGTTTGTATTAAATATGTAAGTGCAGTTCTTTGATGGTTTGTTTCAATTTCATCATCTAATAAAGACAAGCGTTCTTGTTCTAACTTACAAATGCATTGAAAAGCAATCTGGCAAGTTATATAATCACCTTTAACTAATAAATCTAATTTGTTATCTGAAGTCATTTTTAGACATGGCATCGAGAACTGTTTAAAAGAAGCTCGTGACAGAATTCAATAAAATGAAGTTCAATTTTCCAACACAACCTCATCTATGAATGGTAAATGTTCACGATCGTAAGCTAGAGCTTTAATAAACGATGCAACTTGAATTAAAATAAGAGAATCATCTACATAAAACGGATAAAATTATTTTTTGCTTGTTCATCGGTTTATATCGATCATTGTCCACAGTACAACAGATATTAGCCAGATGCCTATAACTATCTCGATTAATCTGTTTTCGTCATACTTGAGTATCACATCGCATGCAATGCTAGAATATGAAAGTTTTAATAAATAATCGCATACATCTTTTGAGAGTCATGTCCCATAAGAAACATAGATCTTCTTCCATTTTCAGACCATTGCAGTTGTTAAATTGTAATAACTTTTGTGACGAACGTTTCACTGTATTGTGTTTCCTATAGCATCGCCCTTAGTTTTTCAATCAGTTCGAGTCAATGTCTTTTGCAAGAAGATTACTGTTTTTCACTTCCTTGTCGTCGCCTTCCATAACATCAATATTAACTTTTCCACTTTTATTCCCTTCCATTACTGAACTCTTCAAGTTTTTCTTTTTATATATCTTATTGATTGATAATTATTACATTGATATAGAACAAGGGTTGGATACAGAACACAATAAAATGAGGTTAAGAATTGACAATTCTCATTAGAAAAATAAGTTACATTATTAAATTCGCATTTTATAAAATTATTTTTAGTAAACTTTATCGATTGCATTGTAATTTTCTCATTCCTTCTCTCTTGCTTGTTTCTAATTATTTCAATTTTTTTGTGTCGTTTATCTTCCGATCTGCACAACGTAGTTACCTTCTCTCCCCTTTATCATAATTTTTCTTCCTCTACCTTCAAATACTTTATTTGTGTGAATTTTTATTTTCTAATAAACGTGGTGTCACCAAAAAAGATACTTATTTTCTGATATTTTTGAAATACGTAATGATCATTGTATGTGTAAAATAAAAGAAAATGTACTATATTTTGATATGAATAAAGTTACTCATTTGCTAATTCATTAAGTTATTGAGGTTCTGTCAAATGTAGGTCGTGTTTTTTTAAGGTTAGTATTTTAACCACAACCACATATCTTGCTAACACTGTTTTAGTAACTTTCTAATTTTAACTGGTAGCTAAACAGAAATGCTCGAATTGACTCAAAAATTTTTAATCTTGATTCATATGCATATACTTATGACGCAGGGATTTACTTTCCTTGTAAGAATTTTATGTTATCTACTTTTGGGTTCACAATCATATGAGTCTTTCATCAAATCAAATCAAATTTATTTGTCTTTTTAAAATAACAAAGTGGTTCGGTTCTTTCTAAAACTTTTAAACTTAAAACTAAATACGTAATTTAACTAAAAAACCTTAACAATTATTTTCTTTTATCCATATTTGATTCCATCCATTATTAAATCGTTGTATTTGTCGTTATATCTTCCTTGTCTAATCTTCGTTCTTCTCTCCTGCACCTGGTTATGTTTGTCTTTTTACTATCTCTTCTTTCATCTTTCTTCACCTCTTAGCTTTTCTTATTTTTTCTTGCGTATCCTCCTCTTTGATAATATGCTTTCCTATTTTCTTTACCTTATTTCACTTTTTGTCCTCTATTTCTTTCTAACATATGTACAGCATTTTATTCTCTTTTCTGTTTTCATCTTTTCCTTCAGTTTCAATTGTTTCTGTTTCCTGTTTGAATTATTAAGTTATCCTGGTCTTTTGTTATCTAATCCTAAAGTGCACCTCTTTGAATAACTAATTCCTCTTTCCCTCTTCAACCTCCATCCTCTCTTCTCAAACTTTCAGTATTTTCTTTTCCTCTCCTCCGCTCACTTTCCTCCTCTCCAACACTTCCCTCATCGATTGTTTTCGCTTCCCCTTTCTCTCCTAGTGGTAGCTTCCGTTCCGTTTCACTCATGGCTTGATTTCCCAGCATCCCTCTTTCATATGTATTATGTTTTCCCATTCATCCCACAGGACCTGTAATCTCTCTATCATCACTCATCAATATTTATTTTCATTTTCTTCATTGCCCATTCCTGAACCTTGTCGATCATTCTTATTTCATTCATTACCTTTTCTTTCTGTTTAATAATACCTTGGATTGTCTTGTCTGTCATTATTTTTATGTATTTCTCATTATATTGTCCTTCCTTTGTTTTTGGCCTGCTAACCATGACTTTTGAGTGTCTTTGTCTCTTGCAATTATTTCATTCTTCCATCTTTCTCCCCATCTTCTCTTAATCTCTTTATATAAACTCGCGTATCCACCTCTTTTATAGTATTTTCTTCTTTCTTCTTCCCCATGTTTTACCTTCTGCGCCTCGGTCTCTTTCCAACTTTTCATGTAGTGTTTCGTTTTCCTTCCTCTTCCCATTTTTTTTCTTCATACCTTACTCAATTCTTCCTGCCCCTTGTATCCTTATTTTTCTATTTCTGGCTCTTCTTCCACTGTATACCCCGTTGTCTCCTTCTCTGGTCTAACGTCCACCTCCAGTATTTTTCCTGTATCTTCTCCAGCTCTTGCCGTTCCATCCAACCCCAAATCTCCGCTCCATGCAGTACCACACTTCTTACCAACTTTTCAAACCTTCATCTCCTTTCTCTGTATCTTTACCAAATATCCTTTCCCTAACCCCATGCTCGTCCTACTATTCTATTTCCTTTCATTTTCATCTCTTTTATATGTAGTCTCCATCTTTGTTATCGTATCTTGATGTTTGTAACTTAATTATCTATACTTATCTACTCTCTCTACCTCCTCCTCCCCCACCACCATTTCACTTCCTTTCTTCTTCCTTTTCTTTTTTAAATTCCATAATTTTGTTTTCCGACATTTGCTGCTAGTTTTTCTTTTCCAGGTATTTCTTCATAAATTTAACTACTCCTCTCATCTCTTCTTCATTTCTCGCTATTGCCACAATGTCATCCGCGTATGCTAAAACCCATATCTTTTCCTTTCTATTACTATTCCTCCTACTTGATTTTTTCCATTTCCTCCTCAAGATCACTAATGTATATCGAGAATAAGATTGAGCTTAGCGGACATCCCTGTTTTAGTCCTTTTCCGTCCTAAATTCTCTACCTAGCTTCCTCCCTCGTTCTACACCTTGTTTCTTCGTATATTTCCTCTATTGCATTTTATATCTCTGTTTATTCCTACCTCCTCCATCCTTTTCCATAATCCCCTCTTTCCACATTATCAAATGCCGCTTTAATGTCTAGGAATATTGCGTACATCTTTCCTCCTTTCTTTGCTAACTCTTTATTGATTATGTGCTTTAATATGTATATATTGTCTATCGATTTCCTCTTCCTTTCCTAAATCCTGCTTGCCAATCCGGTATTATATTTTTTCTTCTATTTCTTTTTCCAATTTTTCTAACTATTTCCGCATATATCTTATATTTATTATACTCACTCCTCTATAGTTGTTCGCTTTCTTCCTATCTCCCCCCTTGTAAATTGGGCATATTACCCTCTCTCCATTTTCTGGAAACCCTTCTCCTTTCCATATTCTCTCGAATACTTCTCTTACTTTTTCTCTCATTCCTTCTCCGATGTACCTCCATTGTTCTCCTTGTATTCCATCCGTCCTTCTGCTTTTTCCTTTTTTTACTTTATTTATTGCTCTCTCCATTTCTTCTTTTCCTATTCCACCCTCTCTGTGTCTTATCCTTTTTTTCCAACTTCTTCATTTCTTGCTTTTTCACTCTCTCCTACTAACTTCTTACAGTGTTCTTCCCATTTTTCCTCATCTATTTGCTTCCATCCTTCCTCCTTTTTTCCTCTTTTATTAATGAATTCCCATACTTGTCCTTCATTTTAATTTCTCTAATCTTTATCTCGTTTTGTTTTTATGTTTTCTTTATTTTTTGCACATATTCCTTAAAATTTACTTTTAACCTTTTGTATTCATCTATCTCTATCTTTCCTTTCCATTTCCTTCTTCCTTTTCTTAATTCTATCCCTCTACATTTTCTTCTTCTATTTCCTTTTATTTCCATTCTTTTCTTACCCCCACTATTAGTCCTCCTTTCGCCCTTCCTTCCTCTTTTCTTTTTGCATACTGTTTCCCATACATATTCTTTCGGCATCTTATCTTTCCATGTACTCCATTCTTTTCCTCCATCCAAGTTTCTACTAAACCTACCATTTAAAACCCTTTATATAGTTCCAAAAATCTACACCTTTGTTTTTATCCCCACAATGTTCCAAAATAAGATCTTATTTTTCTCTTTGTTTTTACCCCCACCCTTTTTCTCCCTTTTTTTCTTTGCCTTCCCCTCCCTCTCAATGTTGGTTTTTTAGTGTCCATTTTCTTATCCTCCTCGTTCTCCACCCATCTTCTTTCTTCTCCCTCCACCCACATTTTCCTGTCAATTTTCACTCTCAACCCTCTTCCTCCATTTTTTTGCTTCCATTCTTATCTTCATCTGTATTTCCCTCTCCCTCTTTGTCCCTATCTTCGTCTATGTATATTTGGTACCTTTCATTCTACTTTTGTTCTTTAGTATCTATTTGTCCTCTAAACTCGACATTTTTATAATCACTATACCTTTTCTTATCTCCACGGCTTCTTCTATTTTCTTTTCAATCCTAGATTCTTCTTTATCAACTCCTCCATTTCTTGTTTATTTCATTCTTTCCTCCCTTTATTTCCATCCCTTTACTACCAAATTTTCTTCTTCTCTTTTTTTCCAAGAGTTCTACTCTTTTCTCCAGCCCATCACACTTCTTATGAGTCTTTCATATTTTTCATTTATCTTCTTTTCGATTTTTGTATCTTGGAAATGTTAATACCCTTGTTTCTTGTGGATGAGAAGAAACATTTATGAGGTGAAAAGTTTATTATTAACGGCACAATGACACACTGAATAAAATATAATGTACTACTTATTACAGCTGTCTATACTGACCTTACTTCCTATCTAACACTATTTTCACTACACAGTATTTATACACAGTTTATTATTACTAAATGTACATGCCGTGAAACTTAAGAATTTAAACGTTAGAGCTTAATTAAAATGTTGGTGGTGAAATATATGTCACCACAGAATACTCGGGCCAGTAGAGACGAATTCACCACGATTGCTCAAAGTATGTGTTGTTGTTGCTGCTGGCAGAATACGCTTCATTGGGGGTTGTATTCGCGTTGCTTTGATGTTTCTATGGCGTAGAGCCATTCCAGAAAATTAAGCAGAATGTTGTTTTTGCTGCTGATGGTTGGTTTAGTTGTTGCTCGTTGCTGCATTGTTTGTATGTTGTTGCTGCGTTGCTTCGATTTTTCGATAGCGTGGAGCCATCCGGAAAACTAATATGCATTGCTGCTACGTTGTTGTATGTTGTTACTGCGTATGGTAACGTGTTGAGATTCTGGCGTTGCTTCAAGGAGAATTGTGTAGATTTGTCTTGTATTGAATATCATTAGGAACATCAAAACTGGGTATGATAACCTTCGTGAGAGTGGTACGACTTGTGTTTGTACCTGTATCCGACATACAAGGTACCACGAAGTCTTAGGACCAGTTCTAAACAAATGTGTGCTCGAGCATAAATACTCCAGCGCGTCCTGCTTTGTTTCAGGTGATGAATCAAAACCGGGCGTCGCAGTTTCGTGACAGTGGTACCTGTCTTTACTGCCTACTTAAAACTATTTTCATCGGCATTTATACGATTAGATACATGATATCTGCAGTGTTGCTTATTTGATACCGTTTGCCTATTCATATTATAAGGCTGTTTCTGGTTGCGATTTAAATATGAAAAACTATTATTACTAATGTACATGTTGTGAAATTTAAAAACTTAAATATTAGCATAATCAAAATGTTGGTGGTGAAATATGTCGCCACAGATTTGATAACTGTATTATTTTACATTTACCCCTATCTGTTTTACTATAGGTTCATTGTTGTTTTGCATATCATTAGTTCCGTTTTCTGTTATACTTTTTCTTTTCATTCGTCACAGTAATGCATTTGAAAATCATGTCAGGGTAACCACTTTGATCGTTAAGGTTGAGTAGATTCCTTTATTTAAGTGTGTCAGTACCCTATTGCTACATTTTTGTGATATCTTTGGATACATTGTATGTTAAGCTATTATTTATACAAGTATCTTAAGAAGAAGTTTACAATCTTCTTTAAAGTGTGATGCTCTATGCAATTACCCTATATATACATATTATGTAAATAAGTTTGTGTTTCATAAGATAGGTTTTCCAGTTGCAATTCCATCATATATACACTATTATTAATTTTTGTGTGATTAAGCCCATGATTTCGCGTTCTTTATTATTTTTATCCGCCAATCTTTCTCACACTACATGTTTATTGTTTTTTTTGTATTATTTGTATGTACGACTGCTTTAGATTCATTTTTTTTGGAAAATGATTATTAAAATTTATGATAAATGAAATTAACTGTTGTAACTAATCAAGAAGAATATGATATTCGGGTAAGTCGATATATCATTCTGACTTTTCAGCCACTTTTAGCTACTAAAATTTTATTCTTTATAAGGTTGCTCAAAATATGTTTTGAGCAACCATCACTAACCGTTCCCTTCTCGGCAACATCTCATTTTCTCCTGTTATCTGATTACTTCGTATGTTATCACTGAAATTTATTATTTATCCTTGTCGATTTTTGTTTTCTTTACTTAAATTTTTGCAATTCTTTGTTTGGGGTTTTCTTAAATTTGTACAGACTTTCTTTATTGTCGGTCTTCTTTTTTAATTTCTGTTTTGTAATCATTGACAGCATTTCTTCTGTGTTTAAATTGCTTTGTTACGATTGCGAAGCGATAGTTCAATTGCCCTTCAGTCGGAGAGTGGGTTGGGGTCAGTAAGTCAGATGTAGAAATTAAAATGGGCGCCAGCTACAATCAAGCACACTGTGAAACGCAGGTAGCTACTTTCGCGGTGCAGCTTCGAAAGGAACAGTAAAACACATACGTGATGTATAAGATACTAAAATGAGTATATTTGGGTGTCTGTAAAATAATAATGACAAAATAACCAGGAAAAAAACTATAATTATAAAGCCAGTCAGTACCGATAACAACAAGCGTCTATTCTGTTTGAATATCACGCTTAAATACTACGTTTTGCCAGCTTTAAAGATTAAACCACTGATTGATAAATTATTAAACCAGTGAAAGCGATAAAACATAACAATTGTTATGCTTCGTAGTACTACGATTTTTTATACTAAAACTAAATGACAGATAAAAATAATTAGCGCAACAATATTAATAAATGTACCTAAAAAATAAATATACAAATTATCTGTAATCGATTAAATTTTATGCCGCAAATATGCAATAAAATTTAATCGAATACATATCTAATATTTAATTCGACAATAATTATTACAGCAATAAATAAAAGTAGAAGAATTGCAAAATGCAAATTATTTGTACTCGATTAAATTTTATGTCGTTGATGATAACTAAATGACAATGCAATTCGATACACAAATTCGCAATAAAAATTTAATCGAATACGCATTCAAAATTTTTAACTCGACAGAAATTAGCAATAAATAAACGTAATTAGAAAATTACAATTCTTTGAAGAATAATAAAGAAATTATTTTGATTCAAAACGTAGCATAATAGCATTGATAATTATATTTCAAAACGGATAACAATAATGTTTCCTGACCTTTACTCCTGCGTACCCGTACTGATAACGGCTTTATGCTGTTCGTCTTGACGAAAATGTAGCGGTAGATAAGGCAATAACCAAAAAAAAAAACCAGAAAAGCTTCTACAGAACGCTTTCGTTGACCAAATATCCATTAACCAGCAAATAAATCAGAAGCTGATGGGTTGCGAATTCATCCCAGATAGCGAGGTTTTAACCAGTCACAACTGATAAAGATTACCCAAAATCATGAACTGGGATAAGAATTCTAGAAAGTGCCAGTAAGGAAAAGAAAGAAAAAAAAACCACTAAAAGGAAAAATTATAATTACACAGAGCGGATTATTAAGTTCTTAACTCACCGACTGGACGTTCGTTAATTACACTTATTATTATATCTTTATTTAGCTATTAGTAGCTATTTAATTGTAAAATTGATTAAACTGTAACTCAGTCACCTGTCACAACTCGTGGTTTTCGAAAAATAGCTATCACCCAAAATTGCGCATATTTTTAAAATTTATATATTTCCCCTACTAATCCTAATCAAACTATTGAATTGATTTTGTATTCATGGTTGCGCTATTGCAGGCGTTATTTTAACATACATTATGCAAAATAACCGTAACACATCCCACACTACACGATACAAACTCCAAATAAATAGAGTGAAAAAAAAATCACTAACTCTTACTTAGAGTCTACATACATTCCCAACTCATTCAATAGGACCCAACCCTAAGATACCCACCGTAAAATACAAGTTGTTGTCAATTGGCAATGACCGAGAGCAGAAATAGGTACATCAAATCGCCAAAGCGGTTGATACCTCCTGACAGGTTAAATTAACTGTATAGAAAGGATAGTATCAAAATTACAGGAACCTCAACTAAATCCGTCATAGCGAAACCCTGGAAGCAAGGTAGCAATGCTGAGTATCCTTTTCTATTCAACCCGTAATCATTTCCAATCAACAGAAAGAGTAATAAAGATTAAAACATTCAGATCACGGACCAGTAACAAGACAACAACCAAAAACATTAATTGCATAAATACCTATCTACCATAACCTAATGCATCTAATAAGTCGCCTTAGCGAATCGATATTAGCTAATAAAACAGGAAAAAAAATTATAAAAACAAAGAAAAGCCCAAATTAAACTTTTGACGTGAACCAGACAAGATTCCTATCCATCTAATCTGTGTTCAATCGTCATGCTTCCATAAGAACTAAACAGAAACTGGTTGATCAATCCAGCTCAAGAACTAAAAGTAATTGTAAGTAAGCCAATATCCCAAGTACCGAGTACAGTAAAATCGACTTTGTCGGAGTGCCCACATTTCAATTGCTAGGCAAGGACTACTGT
The DNA here is from genome assembly GCA_030710515.1 of Abscondita cerata. Classification (NCBI taxonomy): domain Eukaryota; kingdom Metazoa; phylum Arthropoda; class Insecta; order Coleoptera; family Lampyridae; genus Abscondita; species Abscondita cerata. Next base: position 4,189 of record JALBCR010000435.1, on the reverse strand, counting down.
TACTTCTTTGAGATACACAGGTCGGGTTAAAAAATAAAAAGAAAAGAATATAATGCAATCTTTCCAACAGAGTACAAACTCTCATTTAGAACTCTATCGTTTATGTACAAGTAAAATCCTTAAAATAATATCGCAAAAATCAAATAAAATTAGCCGGACAGGAGATCAGAGTACCACTACTGTATCTTCAGGGCGTTTATGACGTTTGCGAAATATTGGTACATTTAGGCTTTTTAATTGACTTTGCGACACTAGCAATTTCCTCTTTAGAGTGTTCGGGTTTAGGTCTTTGACATGCCATGTGCCAATGGAGACTCCCCAAGTAGTACTTAATTCGTATGTCTTTCTCTGATTGTCGGAGACATACAGGCAATAATCATAGTCTTCAATATATTTATACGTTCTGCTGGATTAGCTTGTGGGTGATATTTTGCAGTAAACAAAATACCGGTGCCATAGTCGTTACATAATTTAGAGAACTCGCGACTACGGAACTGTACGCCGTTGTCGGTTATTATATACTGTGGAACCCCAAATATAAGGAAAACTTGTTCTTCAATCAGCTTAGATACAGCAGTGCAGTAGCCCTACGCATTGGAAAGAAGAGTGGAAATTTTGTAAAGCAGTCCGCTATGACCAAAATGTAACAATGTCCTTTTGATGAGCGAGGAAGAGGGCCGACGATGTCGCAGCAAAGAATCTGCCATGGTCGAGAAGGTTTTGCGCGAGGTGAAAAATATCCAGGCGGTGCCAATTGAGACGGTTTATTGGCCGAACACACCGAACAGCAACGTATGCGAGACATCCGCGCGCATTCGTGGCCAATAATAGTATTGTAGGATCCTTGCCGTAGTTTTGGTAACACCGCAATGTCCCGCAGTAGGCGGATCATGGTGTTCTTGTATGATACGTTGTCTTTGATCTGATGGAACCACGATTTTCCATTCCTCGTTTGAATCCTCAGAAAGGACAGAGAAAGTATTTGTTACACGTCGATAAAGGAAGTTGTCTACCACTGACCAAAACGGAAATTTTTGGGGTGAGGTAAGTATGCGTTTGACTAAATTGTTATACCATAAATTCGTAATAGGTAGTTGAATCCCATGTGGAGGTGAAGTCATAGAAGAAAAGATTAAAGGTTCATCCATAGGTAAGGTGTCAAATGTAAAAGAACTTATAGCTGGTACTGAGCGAGATAAAGCATCCGGAACCACATGGTCTTTGCCCTTCCGATGCACAATAGTAAAGAATACTGCTGTAAGCTAATTGACCATCGAGCAGTCGACCAGACGGTGATTGTAGTCGGTTTAACCAAATCAGGGAATAATGATCTGTTATCACCGTAAAATGGGTGCCTTCAACATACGGACGGAATTTTGTATCGCCCATAAAACAGCCAAGCATTCTTTCTCGGTGGTCGAATAATGCCGTTCGTTCTTCTTTAAAGAGCAACTGATATAACTAATGACTCGCTCTCCGTCTGACGAGTTTTGGTCCGAACCGCACCTAAACCAAAAATCTGGGATGCGTCGGTCTGAATTGTAAATGGTAAAGGAAAAATCGGACAGGACATGATCGGAGCGAAACTAAGAGTTCTTTTAAGGTCGAGAGGCGCGATTCACATTTTTGGCATCCCAGTTAAAAGAAACGTTTTTCTTCGTAAGAAAATGATAAAGGTGCAATTATAGAAGAAAAGTTAGGGATAAATCTGTCGTGATACCAGCTTGCCATTCCGGACCAAAACGACGAACTTCAAGCCGCTTAGTAGTAGGAGTAGGGATTTGTAAAATAGCAGAAACTTTATCGGGATCAACCATAAGACCATGTTGATTGACTACGTACCCTAGGTATTTTAATTCTGGCAACAGAAATGGCACTTGTCCTGACGTAAAAGTGAGACCGGCGTTACGTAAACGTTCCAAAAATAGTTCTAGTACTTGAATGTGTTTGTGAAAAGATGGTGTAGCTATAATAATGTCATCGAGATAGGCGAAACAAAAAAGGCTCGAGTTCTGGACCCAGTATCCGATCAATAAGCCGCTGGAAGGTCGCTGGAGGAATTATGTAGCCCAAATGGCATCTTCGCGTAAATTGAAAAAGTCCACGGTTCGGAACTGTAAAGGCAGTTATAGATTTAGACTCTTGAGATAGTGGTATTTGCCAGTATGCTGATCGAATATCCAGACTGGATAGAAAGCGTGCGTCTCGGGAAGTCTCATCAAGAATAGCCGAGACATACGGTATAGGATAGGCGTCCTTCTGCGTCAGAGAATTTACCTTACGGAAGTCAATGCAGAAAACGATATGTATCATCTTTCTTTCGGACTAGCACAATAGGGCTTGACCAAGGGCTGGAGGATGGTTCAACTACTCCCATCTGTAGCATAGAGTCAAGTTCAGCGTTTACAATTTGTAACAAGGTCGGGGGAAAGTGGGTATTACCTTTGTTTGATGGGTTCGCCCGAAGTGAGCAATACAATGTTCTACTAGTTGGGTACGACCAAGTTCGGACGACTGCGAAGAAAAATGTTGCTTTACCACAGAAGAGAGATTAGTTTCCGCTGGACTGAGATACGGCGGCAAAGAAACCTCTTCTAATGATACAACATCTACAGGAGAAGAAAACGACCAAGATCCATTCCGCATGTCTGGGATGCAATCCATGGCTTTCCAAAATCTATACCTAAGATAAGTGTATGTGGAATATCAGGAATCACCAGCACATTAATAGCCCGTACTCTTCCTTCTAGAACAATTGGCAGTAGAGTGAACCAATTACTGCACATTTGGCTCCACTAGCCAGTGAACAAGACGTAATACTTTCGGCATTTAACTTAAGGTTCAATGAACTGAGAATTTTCCAACCTGAGCTCCCAACAATAGTTCGTGAAGCCCGGAATCTAAGAGTCCTTGAAAGGAATGACCAAATATAGTTACAGTAAGAAACGGACGTTCGTCACCACGAACATTAGTAAAAACATAATTTAACACTACACGCTGTCTATCAGTTAAGCCCTTAAAGGATGTGTCGAGGTTAGATAGAGTTCAGAGTCGGTCACTCGACAGGACGACTCAGATTTGAGTTTAAATGTTTAGATTGACAATTAGCACATTTGCTTTTGATCACGCCATGCTTACCACAGCCAAAACAATGTAGTACTTGTGGGCTAGGGCAACGAGGCGATACATGACCTTGCTGACCACAATTCCAACATGTAACCCGTTTTGTTAGGTTAGTAGGAGGATTAGTGGAAACAACAGAACAAACAGATCTCGAAGTAGATGGTTCAACATAAGCCATATTTGGCTCCAAAAGACTATTAGAGCGACGAGAAGGTGGGGGCTTAAAAGATTCTGTAACCAATTGATTGTATTCTATTTTCTTTCCAAATGTGAGTAATTGATCAATGGAAGTGATCTCATGTAATACTAGCGCATTTTATATAAGGCGTTAAATTACGTCGAATAATTTTTAACTGTTGTTCCGACAATGGTTCGTGTAAACGTTGGAAGAGACTTTGCATCGTAAACATATAGTCCAATTGACTCTTTAGCCCATGGTACGTGATTTGATTTCCTCTAATAAACGTTCCGAATAGTCAACTGGAAGAAATTCAGATTGCAGTAGGTACACAAGATCTTTCCAGGAGGAAAGGGAAGATCGATGAGCCGTAACAAAGTGTAGCTTTCCCGTCAGTAATTCTGCAGCTCCTGGAATAACTGAAATAAGAGTTCCCGCGATACGCTTAACTCGTCTAAGCGCGCGAGAAATTCCGTCAGAGAATGGTACCATCTCCAAAAAAGTGAGAGTAAGTTTAGAAATTGAGGTTTGACTTTTCGTGACCCAATATACACCTTAAGATCTCATAGAATCGGTTTCTAAGTCTGAATCTGAGGAAAGAAGATTGGTTGTCTTGGTTTTGCAACGTTGTTTTTTGAATGAAGTAACAGTACAGAAAAATCTCTAAAGTGCTATGTCGTTGTTTCTTGATGTTCCATTGTGTCATCATGAATTTTTGTGAAACATTAACAAATTTTTGTTTGTTCTTCATTGGTTAGCACCAACACCCTCCGTTTGCCTTTTTTTTTTCCACCCTACCCACCACACACCTTGCAACGCCCCACAGCGGTGGCACGGAAGGTCGGTTGATTTTACACACATTATTTTATTATTTATTCTTGTTGCAGG
>JALBCR010000434.1:0-161367 GCA_030710515.1 Abscondita cerata | reverse complement strand
TGCTATGCTGCGTTGAAATCAAGCAAAATATTTGGTCGCAATTCTAGCTGAGGTCACTTGCTGGTTACTGTATGCAGTGGCCAATCATTTCCATCTGCGGTTAACCATTGCGGACCATACCACCACAATTTACAATTCACAATATTCGAAGATATTAACACTCGAGATAAGGGATCATTGAATTATCCTACGTAGGGACATGTCATGAAATACATCTCGATGTCTGTTCTTGGTACAGTTACCTACTCGCGACAAAGGACAATCTCGTCAAATTTATGATGCCATCGCCACGCCTTCACAACCACTCTCAGTAAATTCGTTAACAAAAATACAGCTTATTTGTTTCAGCGGAGCCACTTTGAAGCAACAAATCGAACTATTCTGATGTTAGGATTTTTGCAAAGTATCTATGAACTTCACAGTAAGCGAAACATCTTTAAACCACATTTCCATTCCGATAGTATGTTAATAATAAATAATAATAATATATTTCGTCTTTTTTGTAGTGCTAGATCATGTTGATCGTATGTTTATAATTTAGGTATTCGTTAATACTGTAAAATGCATTATTTATCAAATATTTTTTAATATGGTTTTAAACTCTCTTAAATCTAATTGTTTAATATGAGGTGGTAATACGTTATAAAATTTTATAGCAAAATAATTTGGACTGTTTTTTGATGTTTGATTCTATGAAATAATGAGCGCAGATCATTACACGCTCTAGTTTGGTGGTTGTGTAAATTACAATTTCTCAAACACTTTAGAAAACTTGGTAAAATAGAAATTGGTCTATAATTTGATAAGTCATTTATAGCACCTTTCTTAAATATTAGTATATTGATGCAATTTTAGCTGGTCTGGGAAAACGGATTGATCAATGCATTGTTAATTAATTTTGTTAATGGGTATACAAGATTTGAAGTATTAATTTTTATTATATATGGACAAAGATCAAACACATATTTGGGTTTGCTCGGTTTCATAGATAATAAGATGTCATGAACTTACTGGTTTAAATTTAAAACAAGTATTAACTGGGAATTAAATTTCTCATGATTGAGGTAGTAGCATTAATTTTTGGAAGTTTTTAGTAATACTATGTCTTACATTAGTAAAGTAATTATTGAAATCATCTGCTGAAAATTTGCTGTTATTACAAAATCTTTTTGTTTGCAATTAGAGCTTTTGTTTATAATATTCCAGATAGTTTTGTTAACATTGTTGAATTGTATATAAATGTGTCTGTTACTTCTATCTTTGTTCGTTTTAATTCTTTCTTGTACGTGTTTTTGTATCATTTCGTGTATTCTTATATCGTTGAATAGAGGGAAGTCTTCTTTAAATTTTCTCGATGACAAAATCTATGCAAACACTTCATCATCAAAAAAATTGTTTTCCATATTTTGAATTATTAATTTAAGGCCAAGATCTTCAAAGAATCAAGAATGTCGCTATGCTTAAGACAAAATCGGTTCACTGATGATAGCTTAGCTATTGAAACACGTGTCCGAGTAAAGTTTTTTGGTGTTTTCCGTTTGTTTATCCCATATGTTACTCGGGTGAAATCATAACTCATCATCGGTAATATTATACGTTGATAGTTCCATTCAGATTCGTCTACTTTTACCATCCATTTTTCTCTATCGGCAGTAATGCACAAAAACTATCTAAATCTAGTTAATGTAGTGAATAAGTCGTCTTGATTTGTTGGGCAATCAAGTTTATATTATTAAACCATATCTTAGTGTTGGACTTCGCTGAATCGTCAAACACAGTCGTAGCGAATTCTTTGAATACACACTGATGAAATAAATAGTTTCGCTTTGATTTGTTTACATATGCTCTATTTCCAATCATTCGTATATGAATTCTGATAACCCTTTCTCAGTTCAGGATTATCTTTTAACTGTTTTTCTAGTTTTAAATCTTCGCTCTGCCATTTGGTAAGAATTTTCTAACAATGCCCTCCTTTCGTTGAAGTGAAATTTGACATGAGCGTCTCTAGCAGTGTTTCTACGAAATGTGCTTCAGCCATTTTCTTCAATTGACATATGTTTCGATTGATTTGGGCAAGCTTCTAATTTCCAAAATATTTTAATTTGTTGATCTAGAATAGAATCGTCGTTGCCACAAATAGCAGTGCTACTAAAGCTCGATCGGTTTGTGTATCCTCGATTCTACCTGATGTTATCCAGCCAAACCCAGTATTTTGAAATATAGGGTTATAAGGCATTTCAATGCGCTGTCAGACAGTCAAAGACCTTTAAAAATGGCTACTGTATAGCACTTACGTATAATTAGATGGATTTTATCATTGAGTTATAGGATTTTAATATAGTTTATACGTTTAATTGATTTGTAATGTGCCATGTGCCAGCATTTGGTCGTGTAGTGAACTGTGGCAGTAGGAAATCGTGACAGTGTTAAGTTTTAGAATCCTATTTATTGTAATTTTAAACATAAATTTCGGTTCGGTAATCAGAAAATCTAAAATTTTTATTATAATAGTGGGGTACAATAGCCTAGAAGTCCTAAATACTAAGTTAGTGTTTACTACAGTACTAAAAAGTATTGCATATAATTGGGTGCAATTGTGTGTGAAGTTGTGAAATTTGTTCGTTTCCTGAATAAGAAGATCCAAAATTTTGATATGGGTGGGATTTAAAAGACAAGAGTGCTACATCCACAGGTATGTAGTGAACGGTGCTGAACAGCATGCATTTAATTCGGTACTTTGTTATTTTTAAATAAATGATCATTATTTTATATAATTCGGTTTAAAATAACGACTTTAGTGCATGCGGAAGGAAAAGCACTTGTTGATTCATCTAAAATATCATAATTTAACCATTATTATCATGCATTATATGTATGTAATCCGCACGAAACAATAGGATTGAATAAATCATAAGGAAGCCATGTTCAAATTAAGTAGTATTTTAATGTAATTGTGAAACAGTTACGTGGTTTACGTTACATTTACAAAATATCTCGTTAATCACAGAATCGTATCTAATGAGTAATTTAAAGTAATGGATATTGTTATATAATACTGAATCGTTTGCTACTATTTCAATTGTTTTTATAAACTCTTTTAACTCGGGTTTTGAAATTGCAAATTTTCACAGCCTTTTGTAATCGGTTTTGCGATTTTGATTTTTGTTTGGACTAATGTGATTGGAAATTTTACTGTGTAGTGAACACGATATGTCGAATAAGTGTTGTGACATCTAGTGTCGTCTCTTCCTCTTGCTATCGTAATGGTCCGAAAATGCATTTGCATTAAAAGCAACTTTGTCGACACATGTGTAAGCAGTCGATTCTTTGATTATTATAGCCATTTAGTATGAAAATTTAGGTTTGGTGATTATTTACGTTTTCATTATAATATTTTGAGTTATAAATTTCAATACTGAGTTTTCTCTCTTATCTGTTAAAAATATGATAACATTTCCATTTGTTAATGTTTTTACAATCTTGCAATTTAAATACGTAATGAATGCATAATAATTATATTTATTTAAATAAGAAAATCCATACAAAGAATATTTAAACAAACATAATTAAATTTGAATTCAGTCTTTATATCTCTTTGTAAACATTCTGTTCTTTTCTCAAACTCTTTTATTAGTATACGTATCATTCTGACATTCAGTATCAAATATTTCAATTCAGTGCATCATAGATTACGTTAAATGTATCAAGCTAGATAAGTAGTACCAGGCCGTTATTTTACTCGCTTTTGTTTATTGTGATGTCATCGTAGGTCTTAAGATTCATGCGCATTTGAAAATTTTGTATTTTTCTTGGTATTTTGAAGTTAAATTTGGTATTTTGTAGTTGTATATTTGTAAAATAGTTTGTATTGTATTGGGCTAGTGTGTGATGTGTTTTTGAACAATTGTAGGTTAGGGCAATTTTTCATAATTATTTAAATTAATTTCGTTTTATTTTTTAATTATTAAATTTACAATACATAAGCAGGTAATGGTATAAATGCATTTTTAAGCTTAACATTCTTAACAGCAGGGAAACACCAACAAACAGCACCCGTTGTTAAAATGACGCTGCAGTTTAGTGTTCCATTCCTTTGATGAACATCCTTAGAATTTTAGACACATTATTAACACGTGTCGTGTTAACACGTGTTATAAAAATATCTATCACATTATTTTAAGTAACCCCGTGCATATTATCATGATGTGTCGTCAGATGCCTCTAACACGTTCAAACTCGTCAGAGCACGTGTTATAAATATCTGAAACGCTAGATATTCGTCAGCGTGTTATTGCATCAGTTTAGCATTCATTCAAGATGGAAGAGCTAATTGAAGAAGTACGCAAATACACGTTTTTATACGACGTACAAAATAAAGATTATCGAGATCAAAAACGACAAGAGGCTTGGGAGATTGCCGAAAAACTAATAAAAACTGTAAGTATTATATTTTTAATTTATTTTTATTGACAATCATTAAATCAAAGACATACTTTGTTATTTAATTACGCCTACCCCTACGAATGATTTCTCTTTGCCACGGACACATTGTATTGCCTATATCAGAATTAAAAAGTTTTGTATAGTTCACGGACACTAAAAGCGTCCAATGCATAGTTTCTTCGGATAAACTCTATTGGCCTTAAGGAGTTGATAGAATTTTGTCACAGGTTCTATATGTTCTGTTGACGAAATCCGCAAAAATTATGAAGGCAGCATGCTGCCATAATTATATTATCGGCAACTTCTGGACTAGCTTCTATAGGTTTTGAAAATTCTCCATCGTGCTGTTAAGATGCCAAAAGCATTTTCTACAATACGACGCGCTCTGGAAAGTCGGTAGTTAAAAATTTTTTCAGCTTCACCAGTCAAATTGTTTCTACTGTAAGGCCAGCATCAATAAATTTGTTTTAGGGGAAATGCTTCATCTCCAACCATAACTAATGGGCATAGTTAGCCAGTGGGCGTTAGGGGTTCGTCCGTAGGAAAATTAATCAGCTACTGTTAGCCGACAATTTTCCTAATAGTGATCTTTTCAAAAACTATCCGTCACTATTTCTTCCGTAATTAGCCGACATCTATCCATATAAATTTGTAATTTGCATCGACTAAAGCAAGAAGGACAATTGAGTGGGTGCCTTTGTAATTAAAATACGCAGTTCCGGCATTATTGGGGCATTGTATTTGAACATGCTTGCCGTCCAATGCACCGATACAATGTGGAATTGCCACTTCGTTTTCGAATTGTTTTGCAATTTCTTTCCAATGTTGTTGGTCAGGCTGAGCTATATATATAGGTCGCAATATTTCCCATATAGCCTGACAAAGTCTCTTTAACAATTTTTCTACGGTACTGAATCCAATCCTGAACTCCAAATCCTAGTGATTTATAAGAATTTCCTGTTGCCAAAAATCTAAAAACAAGAAAATCTTTTATTAATGCACATTAGGTACTTTTCTTTGTACTTTGGGGGACTACATCGTAGATATAAGACTATTTTAATACTAAATTGACCGTGTATTATGAAACATCATAGTTTCATTTCTATAAAAGCAAAATGAAACAACAATATACACTTTATTCCTAGATCAGATATTTTTTAGGGCAAGAATGTCGAGATGGTTGGGACAAAGCCAAGAAATGCTTACACCAACGCATTAAAAGAAGAAAGACGACAAGTGAGAGCAGGCTGCAAAAAATCATGAAATGGAAATTCGAAGATCAAATGTCATTTTGTCTCCCTGCTGGAACCCCGAACCTCACAAAATAGTTTTGAATCTCAAAACAGAAGTTGAAGTGTTAAGTCAACGTGATGGCTAATGATGAACTCATGAAGAGCTGAAAGAGGTCGATGGAAGCCCTGCTATTGATATATCTTCTACTGCTGTTCCTGCGGTACCAATTAATAATGAAAATTCAAATGTTGCATTATGTCGTAGAACCCCTTGACTAAAAAAGAAAATTGAAAAGTCAATGACTGAATTAGTTGATATAATGAAATCGAATAATCGTCTTAGGTCTCAACAGCAGTCTATAGCACAAAATAATAGACATACTGATGAAATTGACTTGTTTTTTCAAAGTTTAGCTAGAACCGTAAAAAACTTCCCCAAGAGGAACAAGTTAAGCTTTAAAATAGGACTTGGTCGCATGGTCTTTGAAGCCGAACTAAGAAACATCTCTTCTTCTACACAACCTCCAATTATTACAACAATAACAAGCGTCCATCACCAGTAGCATCTTCTTCTGCAAATTCGTATTCTACTGACAATGAAATTTTTGTACAATCACCACCTGCACAAACTTATTACTCCTATTTGGATGAAAACTTGCAGTCAGCATCTCATTGTTCCTGAAAATACTAACCCACCACATAATTTCAACTGTTTTATAGAATAATTATAGCAACAATAAACTGATAATTTATACTGTATTTTATAATGTTCGTATTTTTTGTATTTGTTGTAATAGATTTACCTTTAAACATAATAAAAGTCTTTCTTCTGGAGATATTGCTTCTCTGAAATGTGTATTTTGTTTTCTTAATTTACTTTCTAGTAAATTGTACAAAAACATAAATTCCTTTTTGTCATCCTGATGTCACAATTTACACTTTCATCATCGCTAGAAATTTCTTGCCACATAACATGGAATTCACCAAACTCTAACCTACGTTGGTTTATTGGATGAACCCAGTACTCTCTACTTGCATTATGTGAAGCACCATGCAATGCAATAGCGGCTACCATTTCCTCCTCTTCGTCCAACAAATCCATCTGTCTCGAATGGGCACTCCATGAATAATCACTTAACACACAACCTCAATGCAGTTTTGCGCTGGTTTATACAATAACGACCACAATGTATTGAGGTTTTAATACAGAAATGTATTCTCAGGTGTATGCGTGTTATCACACCACGTGTTGAGCAATGTGTCTGACAATTCTGATGTGACCATGTCCTGACGTGCCGTGGTAACACGTGTTAACACGACACGTAAGTTAATAATGTGTCCTTAGCTTTACCCCTATTATGTTCCTTTACTTCTAGAAAATCTCTAATAAGTGTTGTAAGGTCCATGTACCCTGTTTTCCTTCCCTAATGAAGAATCCCTAAGTTCATTATGGTTAAAAAATGGCCTCTATTGTTTCCAAAAACACTCGAGTTTGTATGAAACATTTTCAGGTAACTATAATGGAAGAAACCACGCAATGATTACATGATTATGAAGGTTATTACATTTTATTCTCATTAATTTATCCAATTCTGTGTGTTATAGGTTCCCTACTAACCTTAAATTATTTAATTTCCTATCTGGGTCAACATTCTTCTAAACAGTTACTCCAAAATAAGAACGAATGTAATTGGTAAAGATCTGTAATAACAACGAAAATTAAATACTTTATAATAAATAAATTTAACCTATTTCAAAGTTTGACCTATTATTTCTCGGTGTAAGTAGTCCCAAATTTAATAAATTATATGCTAAAGTCACTTACTATTCGAAGTTATGAAAAATTCGTGGTGAAGGTAACTCACTAGAAATTCCAGGTGATCACTTTTACAGCACAATTCGTCAGCATGAAATTTATAGTGAACCATATCCGTCGCTACATCTGGAGTTTTAGACAGATTCTACTATCGTTTAGTACCTCAAACGTAGTACTCAACATGATTAAAATTATAATATTTATGAAATTAAAGCATGTGACGAAAGCTGGGTAATGTTACTACGACTCTTATTGTGACGTCACGATTTGAACCTGACAGCAATGGTAGTAGCTACGGAATAGATCAGTAAATAATCACCAAACCTGAATTTTTATGTTAAATGGCTGTATTTAGATATAAGTTTTAGTTGAAAACAACATTTCTTTATAACATTATTCTGTATTGTAAAATAATGGTACTTTACTCTTAAGCAAAATTCATATTCTTTGACAACCCTCGTATACGGCTTAAAAATTGATATTTGATGGTGGCATTTTAAGTTTTGGACTATGCAGAACTTTATCAAGGATAACATTTTTTAAAAATCTTCTTTCATTAGACCTCCGGTCTGTTTATTTTTCTTTAGTTCAAGCCTTATTAATGGGATGTGGATTGTCAGCTGTCCTTGTATGTCTTCCTTGTGGTCTACGATGTGTTGGTTTTTCCTTCAAATGCTGTGCGGACTAGTCTGTCGTTCTCCATGCGTTTCACGTGATCATGCTCTTTGTTTTATTTGTTTCTGCTCTTGTTTCTATCCCGTATGTCAATATCGCCCGAATGCATGTCTTGTATATTCTTGTTTTACTGTCTGCGGATATTACTGCAGCTTTGTTTATTTGGGTCTTTAGGTCCTGGGTTGGATTGTGTGCTTGATATATCCACTCTAGGTATTTGATCTGCATAACTTGTTGGATGATACTGTCGTTGATAATTTTGTATCGGGCGGGGTCTTTGAAGAATATCGTCGTGTCTATTGACATATTCATGTTGTATTTTGGGCTGTTTGGTAAAACGTCTTGTCCTAATACCTCCTGGGGTTGTTGTGTTATTGGTATTGAGTGTGTATATTATTCTTATTATTTTCTGTTGGTATCTGTAATTCGTTTAGTATATCGATTACTCTTTAAGTCGACCTTTATTAAATGCCTTGTTAAATCGATGAAGCAGGCGTAGAGGAGTTTGTTATATTCTATCGCTTTTTCTTTCAGTTGCCGAATGATGATAATGCGTCAGTTCCCGACCTGTTTCTTCGGAATACTTGTTGCCCATCCCTATTTTCAATCCGTTCCTCTAATTTGGCCCTTATGAAGTTTGTAAAAGTTTCATGGTTATACATAATAAGCATATTCTCTATATTCTCGGGGTTTGTTTTTGGTCTTTCTTAATAATAGGTATAGTTATGGTCTTGTGCCAGTCGTTTGAGATGGTCGAATGTGTAACTATTTTATTGAACATCATTGTCAGTTGTTTAGCTAGTTCTTTGCCACCGTACTTTAATAGTTTGTTTGAAATATTGGTCAATGCCTGGTGCTTTTCTATTATTTGTATTTTTTATTCCTGTTATTACCTCTTGTAGTTGGAACTCTGTAATTCTCCTTTTGTGCTTGTATTTCACTATCGTCTTCTGTGTTGTACAGGTTTCTGAAGTAGTCTTCCCATTCATTTTGTGAGTTTAGTCTCTGTAAATTCATTGATTGGTTTCTTTCTGTTTTTCAGTATTTTCCACACCTTCATTTGTGCCTCGTTCAAATCATGATCCATATTACTTTCTGGAGTAAACCATGTTTTTTTTGTTATTCTATGCATTAATGTTAATTTTCCTGTTCCTTCTGATTCTTTGGCAGCTTCCGATATATATCTTTGGAGGTTTTCCCAGGTTACGTCTCTTGTGTAAAGTCTTCCTTTCTTAGCTTATCAGTTAATCCATTCATGTATAATTCCGGGTATTTTGTGTGTCAAACTATTCTAAATTTAATTTTTCAGGTATACTGGGGTATGTTTTATTTTTGTAAGTTCTTCTTATTTCTATCTTACTTAATACTAGATTGTGATCTGTGCCTGTATTAACCGACGTTAGCACTGTTACGTCCAGCATATCTGTTGGTGTTATGTTCCTATTTGTTATGATGTAGTCGATGACTTATTGAACCCACGGATGTTGTTAAATGTGTATTTATGCTGCTGTTTGTGTTGAAAGAATGTTTTCCATTTTCATTTATTTTTGTTTCGGTGAATCTTTGCTTCACTCCGGTACTTCCTCGGTTCCTATTCTTGCATTTAGATCTCCCATAAGATACTTTGTGGTTTGGGTTGATGTGATCAAGTGTCTTTTCAAGGTTTCTGTAGAAGTCTTCAGTATCTTCTTTTGGTTTTTGTAATGTCTGGGGCTTATACACTGATGAAATGTATGAGTGTAATGTTTAGACTTACTTCTATGATTCTATTGCTTACACGTAGAATGTCGTTAATCGCTTTTGCGTATTTTTTTATGGAATAGCATTCCTACTCCTCTCTTGCCTGTTTCCACTGTAGGTTAAGATGTAGTTTCCATTTGCGCTGTCCCCTTCTCTTTCTTTTTTGTTTCATATAGAGCGCATATATCTATCTTGTGTTTCTTCATTTCTGATACAGTTTCTTAATCTCTTCCATTCCATGTCGTGATGTTCCAACATGCTATTCTTGATACGTTGCTTTGCTTTTTCCATTCTCTTGTCCTTTTCTTGTATTGGTTGTCATCGTGAGGTTCCGTCCGCTTTCCGAGGCTTTTCTTCAGTTCTGTGAGTTTATTTTTTTACATCGGGCAAGGACCTGACTTACCCAATAACCATCCTCCTTTCCCAGGGCGTGGGACCGGCAGTGACATCCAGTGGGCTACTTAATCCACCCAAAAGGTGTCCCAACAATAAAAAGTTTTCCATGCGTTTATATTTTTTGATTTTGTTTTCAATACTTTCTATTCATAAGTTAAACTTAAAAACAATAGGTTTTGCTATAGAAATATCAGTTGTGAGCTGAGATTTATTCAAAATGTATCAATTACATTATCCAAAGTTATTTTCTTGAGGAAGTTGTAGGACGAATAAAACAATAAATATTTTCCCGCTGCCGAAAATGTAAAATTTATACATGCTTAGATACAATACGTAATAAAATAAAAAGTAAATCAAGTTGATTTATTCACAACTTAGATGAGAGTGACGACCGTCAAACTAAACAAGACATTTTATTTTTGGAGAAAATTTTAGAGCTATTGCCTGGGCTCGGCACCCACTTGCCTTGAATGTTAACATGTCTTTACATTCCTTGTTACTTAAATAACTATTAATATAGTTTTGATCTCATTTTTGATTATGGGTTTTATGAAGAAACTATCATAATTTTTTTAAAATCCTTATGTAAGTCCTTCACGATAGCAATAAGATCACGTCACGCAGCAGTTTGTTAGAAGGTTGTTATATTTGCATGACAACGGATTTGAAGTGCAAAAAGTATATTGCAACATCAATGAAGTTTAGCCAACAACATAAGTAACGTAACTGTAATTTACATTATTGTAACACAAAATTTTAGCGTTATATCGATATTTATCGATTGTTACAAGTTCACATAGCAATTTTGCGAGTATACAATCGCTAAATTATTTCCGGCAAAATTTAAACTCTAATGATATTCAAGACTATTTCACGAAAATACGTTTATGACTTTTAAACATTAATTGAGGTTTGATGTTTATTGTGTAACTAGAATTGTGCTGCAATTGTTATTTTGTCGCTCAAAAATGAGGTACGTTGTGCACCGATTCTCTATTGGTTCATAAGTTCCGAAAAAATTTGGCAGTTAATTTTCACTTGAAATTTTGTTTCCATTGTTGAATGATGTTATGTGCTTCTATAAGTTGAAATAGTCTGTAATAAATTACTAAGTAGTATTTATTGTAGGTATTGTGCATGGTGATTTTTGTATTTTCTAATTGATTTTGTAAAATATCATTGAAATGAATACAATATTTATTGCCAACACACGGAGGAGGTCACGACTAACAGCAACTCCTACATTGAAAGATCATTTCGCACGAACATTCAGTGACTTAGTATGAGCAGATTATATAACCATTTTGAACACCTCACCACTCAAAAACATAAAGTTCTACTAAAGGGTTCGAGCTCAAAAATGGGAACTACAGTTTTCAATTTGGAAATGTGGTGGCTAGGTTCGTGGAGTAGAAATCGATCATATGCAACAAAAATAGTACCAAGAAACCGATTTCTGACAGAGAGTGATAAAGAACACCAAAATCTCGAATTCTGTGAGCACCTCATTATGAACACCAAGAAGAGGCGAACACTGGTTCTTAGTTTCTTTTATATACTGTTCATCAAAAATGGTAAACTCAAGAGGAAGTTTGTGCGTTTCAAAGGCTTAAGTAGCGGATTAAGAGAAAACGATTTCAGATCGTTTATGAACAAGGTTACGGTATTAGTCATGCCAAACTCTATTTAAAATTTTCTTGGATAATAACCCAGTGTGTACAGTTTGCAGTCAAGTAAGTAAATAAAACTAAACAGAAAAACATTTCTTTATAAAAAATTTCAAAATTCTGATTTGTTTGTTTAAGTTTTGTAAAAGTACTGAACTCTTTTCACTAATTTTTAGGCCAAGTTTTCTGAAAGATTTTCTTCTATACCAACGTAAAATTATCAATATTATTATCCGGGAAAAATGTAGGGTTTTCAACTTTCTATTAGTTCATGGCTGAACTCATTTCTGCAAATACTGACAACGGCCAATCGTCCCCAGTATCATTTTTTAATTTAAATCCTACCTTTCTAAAGCAGGTTATAATTGTGTTTAGGAACCTTGACAAATAACTTACATAAGCAGATCGATGGACTTGATCAACTCATTATCTTGGATAAGATGGATCTGATATTATTCATGGGTACCTTTTATGATCAATTTCGGTGGTAAAAATTCAATCGAAAGTCTAATATTGTTGAATAGAAAATGTCAATTGTTAGTGAACTCCTAATGTTCAAAATCTTTTTCGGATAACCTTTTTCATACTCTGACAATACCGTAACATTTCAAAATCTACTCTCGATAAGTTCCTTGTTATTTGTGGAAATGTAAGGTGAAAAACTGTAGACAACGGTAAGTGAAGTCCATAGTTTGAACGACGTTATGTGTTTGTCTATGTCTTATTATCTGGTGAGCTGGTAAATCACATCTTTTTACATCTACATAAACAATGTTGGAAACCATCCCGCTAGCCTGCAACGGACACCGGGAAACCGACAGCTGTATGTTTCGTTGCATCAAACATTTAATGACGAGATTTTGAGAACAATTGAACATCAAAATGATGATAGCTGATAGGTTCATCAATTATTATTTTTCTGGTGAATTCCGAAATTGTCAGTTCTCACATAAAAATCAAAGCTAAATTTACAATAAAAATACGGGTTCTAATTTGTTGGAATCACTGGTCTCATTTCAAGTTATGGATCTATTTCACGACGAAACTATTTTTGGATGTGTAGTTTTCGTAATTTTCTCTTGGCAAAAAATTCACCCTTTATATTCACTGTAATTATTCCAGGCCACCAACTGAAATTATTTAATACGTTTATATAACAATATCGTTGAAATAAATTTCAATGAAAACTGGAATTAAATTACCTGAACTGTTAATTTTAAAATAGAAATAATAAACTGAATTATTTAAAATAATCACCCATTCAAGTTATAAGGAACGGTTTTAATTATAGTTTCGTTGGTATCATATACTGTGCTATTATGGACGTATGCATTCGTAATATAATAGCCTAATTATAATATTTCTGTATTATAATTTTATTCTTTCTTTAATTGGCATTCGTTAATATTACGTAGCTCTTTAATTAACTTTTTTCTTTTTAAAAGTGTAAACAAGTCACTGTTTATATTTGAAGTAGCGTTGTGATGTTACATTCTAGCACCGTGTAATTATGGACGAAAATTTCGAGCCGGAGTTGGTAAGCTCAAGACTTTTATAATTTGAGTTTTCGCTTTTCTACAACGTTCTTTTTAATACTGAAATTTGTCGTGGCATTTTAAGTCAGTTTTCCTTGAATTTTTGAGATAAATTAAACACATTGTATGTTTATAGTTTGCTGTAATTTTGTTGTAGCTATTTTTTTCTATAGTACTGCTTTGAACGAAAGGTCGTCGTTAGTGTTGTATTTCAATTGTAACTTCTATAAATACTACTTTGGTGACCAACTTTATTATCGCACATTTATCAATGTTTACTTTTTAAGAGTTTATTTTAATCTTCACGATGTTTTATTATACCACAAAATTTAGGAATTACCTAGTAGCCTACTTGACAAACGCTAATAAAAAAGGATAAAAACTTTCTAAACATGTCCTACGACGGAATCGGACGTTTTGGCGGTGGGTTTTGGGCACCACAATTTTGTTCAACCGATCGGTGGCGAAAGGACTTTTTAGCTAAAATATGTCTTGGCGCTTGGATTTTTGTGAGATTGTTATGCATGCTTGAACTTCTTTTTTCTTATAATGGTAATAATGAAAAACAAACATTACGTTAGTTTTTATTAGTTTTTTTTGAGCACCGCAATTTTGCGTGTGCGTCCGCACACATAAGAACGGTCTAAGCAACTGTTCGCATGCTCTAGCGCCGTTTACATCGAGCGAGCGAGCATTCTTAGAATATTCCACCATAATAAACCAACAGAAAAACACCAATAAGCTTAGCTATTGAAACACGTGTCCGAGTAAAGTTTTTGGTGCAGTTTTTGGTGTTTTTCTGTTGGTTAAATAGACGCTGCAGTTTAGTGTTCCTTTCCTTTGATTCCATATAATCTTTGCGAACGCAGACAGAACAACGAAAGAATGCTCTACGTCTGTTTATACTAAAAAAATTTGATAGAGTGGGGATAGAATGAGCATTCGCTCGTCTGATGTAAATCGACCTTATGTGTGTTTAACGACATCTCGTGTAATCAGGGACACGTATGAATAGTAACAAACTAATGCCAACAGATAACTGTAACGACGGATGAATATTTTTAATGCGATAACTTTAATGCAAACAAACACTCGACTGCGCGTATGCCACTGTACAGAAATACTTGGCTTTATCGACTCGGAGTGTTATTGCAATAAAGTTGTCGCTTAGGCATCTTTAATTTGCGTTCATCCGTCGTTACAGTTATCTGTTGGCATTGCTTCGGAGTTTTACGCGAAAGAATGTTAGGTACGTTTAGTATGGTTATAGGGCGACTAATTCGCAATCCGTGCCAAAACGGCGATATGATCATCATCAACTTTTAATATGTTGTTGTGATTATGTTATTATTATGTTGCACTAAAATGCAATTAAATTGGAGAAAGTAATAATTGAGACCAAATCTGTTATTGTTTGTGTAGATTTACCACAACACATTACAAATCAATTATTAATAAATGTTATTACTTTGACCCCCAGTAGAATTTGGTTTAAATGTTTGCAAATGATTGTTGTATTGTCAGTTGTGTATCGATTGCTTATATGAAATCATGGTTAAGTCAAAGACAAAAGGAAATTCTGTTAATTGTAGAAAAAGCAAAGAGGACTTGCAAAAAGAGTGGCGCTTAAAAAAGTTTGTAAGGTCATTTTGTTTTCACATAAATGATTTTTGGAAATGTTTATCGTTCGTGTTTATTTTTCAATTTTTTTATGGTTAAACGTATTTTTTTTATTATTTATTAACATTAAGTATTAATGCATAATTTTACGTATGTTTTAAACGTATCTGCATGATACATTATCTGCTTATAGTATAAAATCACCATAGTATAATATTGGTCCCAATATGGGTCCTTGTGGCACACCTCTTGTGAATTATATTCTGTGCATATTTCTTGTACTTTGTTCTTACGAAATCCAAGGTTTTTCTATTACATTTATTTAAAAATTGTTTACTTAAATTAAAAAGTAAAATTTCGGCGATAATTTAATATGATAATGTTATTGTTCTTTTCATGTAATGGTACAATTTTTGCTACTTTTGAAGTGTAGTGTGGGGAAAATGTAATTTGAGTGCTAAATGAACGCAAACGGAAAAATCACATAGGTTTCTAGAGGTCCTTTTCTTCACAACCATGGTGTATATACTATTTTTCTACTACTAGCCAAATTTAAGCGAAAAATAAAAATAAACATTTTTCTTGTAAAAATCAAGTAGCACAGGAATGCAAATAAATCAAAAAGCATTAAAAGCTCATACGTTGATAAACCAACTGCAACTGATTCACTAAACACTTGTGTGACATATTTCACCTTCATTTTCTGAAAATCATTCGGAGTAATATGTAAATTAGTTGATTTAGGAGCCAATCGCAGCGGTTTAGATTTGTCTGACATGTAGAGATTTTAATGTCTTTCCAAGATGCTTTTGTTATTAAAGATTATATTGTATTTAATTAAGTTATTTTGCACCGACTTCAATAAATAGGGGACATCGAAGAAATAATAGATTTTCTTATCGTTTACGAGAAGGTATGGTTTTTCCGGTGATACATCTATTCTTTTAATTAGGTTTCGAAAATTTTACTACTGCCATAACATTGGCAGCGCATTGTAGTGGTAGCTTTTCTATGCAGTCTAATAGTATCGACTCAATTTGTCACCTTTACATATCCTATTTGTAAAGATGTAGCACAAGGGTTGTTTAAATTTTTATGTATAACTCTAACCATGATCACATAGCAGTTTGAGCTGGCAAAAATTTAAAACCTACTTTAAAATTAACATTTTGGGGCTCGTAAATATAATTTTAGTGAAAATTGTTTGTATTTTTTAAGTCCCTTTGGCTGTCACAATTTGTGCTCTGCTTTCGAGAACTAATCGTTGGGAGATGTTAACTTCAATTGAAGTGCTTTCTTTTCACGTTGCAATTTAAGAATGTTCCTTGTAATTTTCTTTACCTAACAGTATTTGAACTGCAAGCTTGAGTAGTTTTGGTATAGCTAGAGATGTTAACGGGCATTTATTGCTTCGCCAATATACCTTGCATCAATTGAATATTGGGTTTCAGAAATTGACACTTGTAATTCATTTAGGAATGGCAAGTGTTCGCCACATACTCGTTAAGTTTTTAGAGTCGACATTTTATGCAACAGATCGGACCTTCCAGATTCTGTTAACCATTCAAAACACCTACAACAAAATGTTTGTAATTTACTTAAAATTCTTCATGTAACTTAACTCGCCTGGTTAAATCTCCTTTGGGAAACCTGAAAAACTGATTTTACCATCACATTTAACAAGAAATTCATTCAGGTTATGTATTTGCGGTTATGGGATGGGAGCGCGAATTTTTAAACTAATGGCATTTTTATTCAAATAATTTTATCGTGTTAAGTAATTTTAAGCAACAAATACGTTAAAGATAATCTCCTGGATATACAAAATTATGTTTCACTCGTTTTTGTTAAACAACTATTCTTAGATTCTCAAAAAATTGAATTTGTCCATTATTAACCTAGGTCAACAATAGAAAAAATTATTAACCACTAATAGAGAAATTCAACTTCTCAGTTGGCTAGGAGACGCAATAATTGTCCACTTCACAGCTAGTAGTAGAAAAAATTATTTATTTATAAATGAGTATGCTCTTATAGAATTCTTTCTAGGTGGAAGTGGAGTGAACATAAACAACTCATAGGTTGCATATTGCCACGTTTCGTTCACTATTGAGTGGTCTTGTTGTTTTATTCAGTAAATTCCAGCCTTGATAAAGTTCACACAGTGCTGAGCGAAACATCGGCAATTGCAACGTACTGAGTTTTTTTGTTCATCCCACCTCCACTGCAAGGGCTCTACTGAACTACAAATTATTGAATCTGGAAGGTGAATGTTTTCTCGTTTTATTATTTGTATAGCATAATCAAGAAATATTATCATAAAGTTAAATCGTTCAAATTAGCATTTGGTTCCGATCCATTGATTCGTCTTGGAATAAAGTTGTTGGGTCCAAAAATAAGAATGGATGATTTTATTCAAATATTTAGATTTTAGGAAAATTACATACGAAAATATAACATTCTTAAATGTTCGTATGCAGGGTGCTGTTTTGAGTTGATGTATCTTGATTATAAATAATCAGAGACCAGTTATTTAACACCACTTCGGTATCTCCTATTTACCTTTACTATATGCCCGTTTTCGAATGAATCACTCTGTGTAGTTAGGCTGACATTTACAATATTTGTTAAAATCTAAAGCAAAAGCCAATTATTTCAAAACGTATTTATTTTTTATTCTTGGGATGTTTTAAAAAAAAAATTAAGGTAAACTTTAATTTTGAAAGATACTTTAGGAATATATTTTTCATATTTAAACTTTGTGAATTATTTTGTATATTTTATTATATAAGTTTATTCATTTTTAGCACAAAAATATTTGTTTGTAAATATAGAATGATTTTCCAAGTAATATACACTGTGTCCAAGATAAGAATCAACAGCATGGGGATCTTGAAATTGGTAAAAGATGAAAAGTTGGGCAATTTAAACTATTTGTTATAAAATTAGATTCCATGCGTGATACATTGTTAAATTTGTAATAGAAAAAACACTACCAAATACAAGGTGTTATTTGTATGCGGCAATATAAAAAAATAAAGTTGTTGATGGTTTCTCCGAGATGAAATGTTGGATTAAAAATTTGAAAGCGCCATTTTCTAAAGCTCTAAAAGTGTTAATGAAAAAGTGCTTTTAGATTTTTAAAAATGTCTCTTCTACCGTTTTCAAGATCCCCATGATGTTCATTCTGATCTTGGACACAGTGTATACAAGGTGTTTTACAGGCTCTATGACAAACTTTGCCAGATAATATCTGTCAAAGTTTTAAACATTTTTTGTTAATGAGCATGGGTCCAATTCGTTTTTGTTTAAAAGCCCCGGCCGTCCGTCGGTATGTAAACAAGATATCAAGATAACCACCCGCCCGGTTTTTATGAAACTTTGTACATGGACTTATTTATAATTCCGCAGATCTGATTAGATTTTGGGCGTAATTTAATCTAGCCAAAAAGGCCGTTAACATACACAGATTTTCTAATTTTTTAAATATTTAGAAAAATAGTCATTTTACACATTTTGGTTTCAAATAAAAGTGGTTTGTAATTTAATTATACACAACTTTTGTTTAAACTATTTTTTGATCCGATAAGTAATTGCTGAGATATAACAATCACGTGACACTAATTGTTGTAACACTATCTCCACCAATATCAATTATATAAAAAAAGTTGAGGGAGAAAAGTTGTTGGAAATTCTATTGTCTATAGCTTTTGTTTGAACCATTTTTTCTAAACCGCATTTTCATATTTTAATGTTTTTTTACAACATCCATTCTTTCCATTCGTTCTTTGACGTTTATTAGTATCGGGGCCATGTGAAGTTCTGTGGTAAACGCTTGTTTACAACCTCTACCCGAATATCAATAACAACCACTGTTTTTATTTATCAATCTACTTTTAATTGAACTAGATGTATCTATATTTTATAGGTGTGCATTTTTGACAAGCTGGGGCAATTTTTGGTTGACTGGAAACATTATAATTTCTACTTTTACATAAAACTTCTAACTCTAACTTCTACACAAAACGAAGCAAATTCATTGCCAAAAAATGTTTAAGATATTAACAGCTATCATCTGGCATAGTTTTTTTATGGAACACCGTGTATACACCGAGATATTGGGATTTTATTCAAAAACTTAATAATTCTAATATTTCTATTATTTCATAGATTTTTTAAAAATTCGTCTTTATTTTGTTACAAATTTTTATTTTGATGTTGAAGTAGTAAAAATGCATATTGAAAAAAGCATCACTTTATTCTTGAATGGAAGTTGTCAGGTGAAAATGAAGAGCACCAAGCAATGTGCGTGAAAAACGAGGAAGGAACTGTAATATATTTTATCAAAGAGAAATATTAATGTATATAATATACACATACCAGCATTACAAGAAGCATGCGTAATCTGTCATACAAAATGTTAATAATTATGCCTTATTTATTTATAAGCAGTAGCGAGTCCTAAAGATGTGGAATAGGGTTTCTGGAAAAGATGTTACAAGTTTGTTGTATCGATATTCAGATATAAATAAAATAAATAAGTAATACTTAAGAAGTCGCTTAGAAACCTACCCAAAGCTCGTTTTCGTAATGTGGGTCGCAGGAAGGTATCGCAGAACGTTTTTGGGAGTTTCTAATTTGACAGGGGGCGTCACCTAGAAAGACCTAGTGTAATATCCTTAAGTCGTAGAATAGAGAATATATTCTGGCGAGTACCATGTAACATACAGCAAGACAAACAATATGATGTATCACAGATAAATATATTAATCACAGTGTGATCGTATGAATATTCAAATTTAGTATAGATGCTACAAATATATCTCAGCGTATGTCGCAAAGTTAAAAGAATTACACGTAGCGATACTCGATATACGTAATTTAGTAATATCTAGCCCTATTTAAACAGCTTGAACTAATGTGCTGATTAAACGTTCAAAATTCAAAACAGGATTCGTCGACTGTAAATGCCTTTTAGTTTACAAACGGTACCCAAATGTTTATTTAATGTCTTAAAATAGTTAAACCGTGAATTAGATAAGGTATCGTGCTTACGTAACAATCGCATTAAAAATAATAATACAAATAATAAAGATTAAACTTAAATTTTAACCACTTATCTTGGTGTATTCGAAGACAACTTCTTCAGAAAGATACGGCTAATATCACTAGGAAGGTCTGGTTTAACATTAAATTGTGATAAGATAACGAGCAGCCTAAGCTTGAATTGACCTCAGGTATCAGCGGTGCAACAGGTTAAGGAAAAGCGTGTACTTCAAGGTGGAATTCTTCTTTCAAGAAGCCACTTATGAATTTTAGGAATATCGATTTACATCTTTCGGTGATCAGTAAATGGTTTCACCCTACGAGCGAGTCGTCCAGTGATAGCAATTGATAGCGTTAAATTCTAAAATTTACAAGATGGGGATAAAGCCACATGAGGGTTTTGAAATGAAAATCAACTTACGACGTTCATCAAGCGAACAGAAATAACGAGTCATTCTGAATTCGCTGTACCTGATTAGGTACACATATCTAGTGAATAACGACATTATAGTTAATTAATTAGAATTTAGAAACGTAATTAACTAAATTTCACATTAATGTGGTTAAAATTACCGTCATAAAGACTTCGTTGGGACTCAATCAGATGGGAATGAGCCCACAAGAATTAAACCTTGATACGGTTAATTAATGTACCCGCGCCAGCAGAAAAGAAGAGCCTGATGTAATGAGCGAGTATTAGAGGAAGTATATACAGCCAGAAGATAAGATTAATATTACTACCACCATCACTGTTAATTTTAATTTTTAATAAGTGGACTGTGGTTGAATTATTTATTTTTATTTAATATAAATGAGTTACTTCTTACATCTTATCCAACGGGTGGGTTTTTGGCAACTACCTGCTACGCTTACACTTCTAAGACCTGAACCCGCTTGTCGTCGCCATCCCCTTTAGCATTATGAGTTTAAACTATTCAATTCTTATTTTACAAGAGTTTAGGGTTAACAACCCTACAAATAATATTAGACAATCACTTCAAGAGGGAAGTGGGGAAGTCCGGCAATTATGGACACAAAGATCCACCGCACTCTTAACAGACAAATATTAGTTAATAATTATTAAAAAACAAGTAAATTGTAAGGGAACTGAAGGAGATTCAGATTTTGAAATTGTTACAAAAAGATGATGGAAAAACAACACCATGCAGAAAGAAGAAATTAGAGAAACAGAATTTTTTAAAAATACAATCTACCAAAATCCCAAGAAGAAATGTAGTAGTTAGTAAGTGGAAACTTCAAATAAACATGAGAAATTTCCTTGTAATTATTCTATTATCCGTTGATGTGCCGATAACTGCACGCGTTATTATTACTATGGCGGTCAATGTTTCAATTGGCGCAGAATAATTATGGAGTATATGAAGATCATTTTATTTATTACTGAGATATTGGGAAGTAGAAATTTGTTTTGTACACATTTTGTTCACAAACTTAATACTAGTTCTAATGTTTCTATTATTCCATAGAATTAAAAATAATGTATACAGTTAATGTACCAATTTGACTTCATTTTTGCTAAAAAATTATTTTGAAGTCGTTTAAAGTGGTAAAAATGTTGAAAGGAGCAAATTAGCTCATATTGAATGCATTTGTATTCTAAATTCAGCTAAATATACGCAGGCACTTTATTCTTGAAAAGAAGTTGTCAGATGAAAAAATACACGCGAGTAGAATACTGAGAAATCGGGGAAAGAACAAAAGAACGTTCAAAATGCAGGGGAAACCTAAGTGTACACACGAACGGAGAAAGATTGCGAGGGTTGGGGGAATATGAATGTTAGTGTGGTATCTCAAAGACACTGTCGAGGGAATGAAATAGCGTCTAGGGTGCATATATCTTTATGTAGGTACTATATTGAAGAACCTGTAGGGGAAACATAGTATTTGTTGTTTATTTTACGCCACTTTTTATTTTTTCTTTAGTTTAGTTTATTTTTTGGTAAATATTGATTGGATAAAAACAAATCCCAAAACACTAATCATTTGTCCATTATTTCAATCACTATAATTTGCGAATACTTGACTTGTATACCTACGTTTATATAATTTATTGGAAGGATTATAGATACATCGCACTTTAGACTTAAAATAATACATTGCTAGGAAACCTCTGCCAATTTTCTTTCAGCACCCGCGTATGTAAGTTACTTTGTATTGCGTAAAATAATTCGGAGGTTTTCTTTGTGGTACTTTCTTTTGGTGATATAAGAAAAAATACTGTTGTGACCTCATTAATATAGTATGAGATAATTAATCATTAAGTTTAATTTGTACTAAGCATTACTCATTGAATTTAAGTAATAAAAGGTTTTTATGGAAGATAAGACGCACTTTAAATTTATTTTTAGAAAAAAAAATTTAAATTATCTTTTATTATCTTATAATTATTGTTAAAGTGAGTAGTAGTAGTAGTCCTTCTTATCAAAGTCAGTATTTATTTATAATCATGAGCTCTCGAATTAAGTATTAATTTTAGAGAATCTTGCTTGAACACTATGCATTGTTCACGTACTCAAATTTTAAGTCAGAAAATTAGGATATCGACACGTCTTATTAATGTAATATTAGTTGTGTGTCATTCTTAAAAAATTGATTTTTGTCAGTACATCAAAATCTTAATCTTTCGATTAGTTTTTTTTATCTCTTTCCCCTCCTCAAAAAATTATGTTAAAGTGTTTAAGTCGGGGGCCAAAAAAAAAAATTGTTTTTTTTTTTTTTTAAAAAAAAAATTAAAAAAAAAAAAGAAAAAAAAAAAAAAAAGAAAAAAAAAAAAAGGAAAAAAAAGAAAAAAAGATAAAGGGTGAAAAAGAAAAGGTGTAATGGGAAAAAAAAAAAAAAAGGTGTTGGAGTTTGGGGTCCTTTTAAGGATTGAGTGAATTTTTCCTTAAGAAAAAAAAAAACCAACTTTTTGGGGCTTGTATTTTTGTGGAGGTGGTGATTTTAAAAAAAATAAATTTTAATATTTTTTTTTTTTTTAAATTTTTTTTTTTCTATTATTTTTTTTTTCTTCAAAAAAAAAAAATTAAAAAATATTGTAAAAAAAAATTGTTGAAAATAAAAAAAATATAAAAAAGACAAAAAAAAAAAAGTGAAAATTTTTTTACGTGTCTTTATTAAATTTATTTACTTGAACTTGTTACGGTTTATTGTTGCCAAAGTATTAAATTATACGGCAGTGTCGAAAACCCGGCGCAGCTCTACCAGTCGAATAGAGATCGTGGGTGTTTCGGTAGTAATTAAGTCCAAGTCTTTCACACTGCAAAAGAAGTAATAAATAGGGCGCCACCTAGCAAAATGCGTAGAAATACTCTAGAGCCACTAGGAACTTTAGACACAAAAACAAACTGTTAAACTGTAGAGATATAATTTTTGTAAAACTACTAGACCATTTATAGACACAAAATACATATAAAATACACAACAAATGCGTGTAGGAAGCTACACGATACTAGTTATTTTAGAGACAATTAAATAGAAACGTAAAATTAAATAATTAACCTTCTTACGACCTACACCACTAAGGAGTGGCTTTAATCGCCGAATAAATTGTAATTTTACGGACAAAACAGATAATTGAATATTATGTACGTGTTCTTTATACGAGTTGTCGCAACATATAAAAAAAACTCACGTTGCGTACCGGTAATCGACGATAAATCTAACAGTAAACCAAAAGGCGCAAACATATGATACTAATTTTGAAGATCTTTCAAATCACATCGATCAAATATAAAACGCTAAAATTATGTAGGTAAATTCACGTCCGAATACAGATACAATCGCGTTGTAAATAAAATAATGACTTACTTAGAGCATGCACAATTTTAACTTATCTTGTTTATGAAAAGTAGTCGGTTCGTGATTCCAAAACGGATGAGCAGTAACATAGACACGTAGAACAGCGAAACAGGAACAAAGATGTCCTCCGATGGATATATAGATAAGTCCAGGGGTCAATCAGTTTATCTTAGATGGACACCTTGACTAGACAAATAGCCGAATACCACAAGTAGGTGGATAGCAGCAGCCTCCCGTAGTAATGTTCATGTTATCTTGTTATCTTTCAATTAAGCAACCCTAATTAGACAAATTAAATCGCAGTTATTCATTCCAATCAAACATTATCTACCCGGTGGAAATTTTCAAAAGTGAAAACGTGGTCAGATGGCGATAAAATTCAAAGTTCACAATGGTTATAGATAAAGAAGTGTTACTTACGACGTAGAAAAGTTTAATAAATCCTCCGATAATATTAAGAACCTGGCGTGGCGCTGATTTCCGTTACCAAATAATGTATAATGGAACCTTATTAGATTGAACTTTCCACGTCAAGACACAATTTGAAAAGAGAGAAAAAGGAATGGTCCAATTAGCGAATGAAATTAAACAGTAACCAACTTAGAGAAGTTCGATATTCCTAGATCCAATTGATTTTGTCACCGAAATGCTCGAATGTAACTTAAATTGCCTAACTACCAGGGCAAAATCATCCACAAAGTCAACAAAATTCAGGCATTGTTACCAGCGGCGCCGAAAGGAATAGATTAAAAGAAAAATTACCGTCACAATTTCCAAGCGAAAAATTTAACCACTACTAATCCGTATCAATTAAAATCAGACCAATCCGTATTATCAAATTATTCTTGATGTTTAACTTTGCTTGAAACGGTAATTTCCATTAAATCATCATCAGATTCGGCGTTATCATTTTCATTAATTAAATTTTCTTACTCAACTAATTTTGCATCACCATCATTCCAGTCAATAGCTTCATCATCAGGTATGTCAACAAATCCAATACTGTGAAGCATTGAAGAAACCAAATCAATTTCTTCTGCTATTGGACGTAGACGTAGCTGCTGTTGCAAAACGCTTAATGGGATTAAATCTTCAGGGTCATTTTTAGGGTCATTCTTTGGTTTCAGAATCTGGTCCTTTTTCCCAAGCAGCGTGAGGGAAGCAAACAGCATGTTTCATGTTTAAGCTTTTAAGGCTTTTTACGACATCTTTTTCTTCTTTGATTAAAATTTCAAGTAAGAAACTTTTTTCTCTAAGAACGTTTTGTCAATCGAATTGTATTTTAATCTATTGGCTGAATTATTCCAGTTGTATTTGGAGTTAAAAATTTTGGCAGAATTTTCATCACTGATCAGTTCTTATTCGCTACAATGACTCCTGATATTATCAGTTAAAAGAAGTTCTGTTTCGGGATCTTTCTCACTTGAGGAATAAATTATTGATAGGACCACTACTTAAAATCCGAAATCATGCACGCTTTTTTGAAGTGTAAATCGATCTCTGTTGGAGCAGTTGCTTCTGTAGAAGATACCGGCGTACTATCCGGAACCAATTTCCAAAACAAAGCTGACTCATCTGCATTGTAAATTTTCGGTGGCTGTAAGTTTAAGGATTTTATAGTTTGGTACAATTTTTGTATGAATGGTTCAACGACTGTCAGAAGATAATTTTTCTCTACAGATTATAAGTCGCTTGATGCCATACATTTTTCGAAAATTTGAAATTCATGCCTTACTTGCATTAAAACTTTCTCGGGATCGGATTATCGCGACACCATTGTAGAAGTATTAACACTTCATTATTTACTTAACGACCTGGCAAAATACTCATCTGCCAAAACGTTACGGTGTCCGAACGTTATTTGCAATTAGCAGTATCTGCCTAATGTTTGAATTGTACCATTTGCTTTTCGGAAATTAAATAAGTACTATTGACAATTTATATGTAATTTCGTTTAATTTGAAAAAGCCGCGAGAAATCCCATTTCGTACCTAGAGATGGATTTCCCGCAGGAGCAGCTAATGAGCAAGGACTATCAAACTATCTACAGTTTTTTACAAATTACAACACAAAAATAGGGGCAAGTAAAAAAGAAGTTTTTTATGGTCTAGAAGGACAAACATATTCAATACTAGAACGAGATGTTTTTTTACTCACTACTTTCTTGGTTGTTTTTGCGGTGTTTGAATAACTTTTCATCCAACCAGCAATAAAAGATTAAAAGCTCTGTCGGACAAACTGATTACTAAACCGTTTAACGATCCTAATTGAGGGAATGATTTTCTTTGAATTAATTTATGAGAAATTCCACCCATCCAACGATGTTCTGCGACAAATTGATCGAATTAACGATTATCTGTCGAAGAGGTCCTCGATGATAAAGATTGAACTTTGGTGTGTTGAAGAACCTGTTTGAAACGGTGTTGGTCCCTCAATAATCATTTCGCAAAGTGAATACAGTTGCAGTTCCAGCTCTATTTGAATTCACCTGTTCTAGTTAAACTGTGATTCAGTAGCTCAAAACTCTTCGTTTCGTTTTCTCTTCAAAATGTCATACATTCTGTTATTGGCTTACTAATTCTCACTTTTCCACTCAACAGCATTTCTCCATCTTAGTAGAGATCGTTTTTTGAGCGAATGTTGTTAATGTCCTTGAGATCAGTAGCCGTTGAAGTAATTAGAATTGGATGAGATCTTGATTATCGATTATTTGTACTACTTAACCGAGAGAACAATGCGCAATACAAAAATTGAAAACTCCGTTTTAACTATAGTAAGTTCGCTTTCATCTTAGTAAATTAGTATGAACCCGCCTCCGAATACAATACCGTTTGTAAATAGTAATTACCTACATGCTAAAACCTTGTAAGTAATTTAGTGTAAAGTAGGGAAACACTCATTTACCGACTACGTGTATAATGCATTTATTGAATCTTAATTATACTATCCTTGCAGAGGAAAGAAAATACAATTTATAACATTACTTTGAAATTATATGATCAACGTCCGCAATAATTAATTGTTTAGGGTTAAGTTGATTTGTGGTTGTACAAGTGGTAATTAAATTTCTCAAATTAGATATAATAAGTTGTTTGATTACAAAGATGATTTTGATCTTAGTTAAACCGCTATTGTTTTTCTACTTAATTTCTACGTAATTATTTTATTGTCAGTTAACGTTATAAAACGTATTTCATCACATCATATTATATGTGCTAATACAGTTGTGTATAGGTATTTTCATTCGAATCTTCAAAGAGCTCTAGCTCCCTTAGGAAGCATTTTCGGACTAGATGAATTGGGTTAAATTGTCTTAAAATTATTTGAGGAATCTCCGGTTTTCGTTTGTCAGGAGAGATTCTGGACACCCTGTATATAAATGATCTTAAATTAATAAAATCGGAAAGTTTAGTGTGGGTTATTAAAATGCTGATGTTAGATATGACATTTACTCGTGGGAAATCATCACCAGTAGGAAATTAGAGCGGTTTCCCACAAATAAGATGTTCGTAAGTGTTCGTAAGAAAAAGTACTTTTAGTTTTGCCATCAATAGCAACCGGCTTTGCACAAAAAAGAGAAACTGTAGCGTCAAAAAATAGTAGGTAAAAGTCTAAATTTACTACTGCTCGAAGAAAAAATAATTTTGTAAATTTTATATTTTAGAAAAACTTTTCTTTGGCTTTAAACTCAAAGCACTTCTTAGAACGTGAATGGTTGTATATTGCCCAATTGTTCTACAAGACATTGCCGTAAATGTCGAGAATGTTTAGGACGTTTTTGCAATGTTTAATGAATATTGACAAAGCAGCTCAAAAAACTAGATTTTGAGCTGCTTTGTCAATGTCAACTATATCGAATATCGAGATGGGGATGAATGGTGCGTGCGTATGTATGGTACCGGCTTGTATAGACCTGGTCTTGTGTGGAAGTGTGTTCCCAAATCATTATAACCCAAAAGGTGTTACCTTCACGATACACCGTTAAGCATAACATTCACATAGTTCTGATGACTTTTATTGAAATTTGGATTCAGTAGGGATTGACATTTTATGCGATTTTTCCAGTGTGCACTGCAAAAAAGTTAACGACAATTTTGAATTAAAATTGTAACATAAATACTTTTCTGTTAACTTACTTTAAGAAAGTACCGTCACGAAACTGTTAAAAGTTAACATAACAAACAAAAACAAAGTAAATATAAATTAAAAAGGCTCGTTACAAAAGAAATCTACATTTGCCAATAACATAACATAAACTTACTAAGTCAAAAAAGTTTATACAGGATTAAGATTACTGAAATAGTGAAAAATCAAATTGATCACGTGGTTGCTAATTTTTATTAATAAAACTACCTATCTAATTAAATGTTATCTGCGTCACTCTCAAAAAAATCAAACGAAATAATCTGACGAATACAAAATCTTAACCTTACGCGTTTTGCATTAATAACTTAAATTACGCACAAAATGGCTACTCAATGAAAATCGCACCGGAAGTTAATATGCACTAAATTACGAAAACATTTCGCGATTGTTTATAATTTACAACACAAGATTTAAAGCCGTTTTTAATTTTGGTGTTGTTTTGGTATTTACTTAAATAAAAACATAAATATCTGGAGGTCACGGCTGACTGTGAACCTGAGCTTGAGATGAACCAGCCGGGCAGAACGGACGACGATGGAAACGTAGACGTGTTCAAAATTCTTTCTTTTTAACAGATTCTACAAAGTAGGAATGTATGTTTGTGGTTCCCGAATTTTAAAGCCACAACATCGCGAAACTGGGTAAGAACTTCTAGTCAAATTCGAAGGTTAAATGTTTCGATCTGATGAAGAAATGCGAATATCCGCAAGCTTGCGAAACTGTGAAAAACACCTCTAATTCAAACTCGAAATCAGCGAGAGCCGATCGCCGACTGATTTAAAACGACAATATGGTCACTCTTATAATCCCTTATGCACTTAACGTCCACAAAACTTACTAAACGATGATATTTCGAACTAAATTATGAAAATACAATGAGTCAGAATAACTTTATTGCAACTATGCAAGGTAAGACAATTGAATAACTATCACGTATAATACCAAACGAAAAACAATTTATCTGTGTAACTGAAATTCAACGCAATTTAAATATTTATAATACAGACTTCGCGATTATTTTAAAAGGGAAAATTCTAACGAAGGTCACAAGATGCTGTCTTGCAAGTAGTAATCTCAATTTCTTGTGACGTAGTATGAATGTGACTTTTAGTCGATCTCCTAATGACAGCTGATGTTCTTTTACTCTTCTGAAGCATCTGAGAAGTAATTTAATCTTTTAATCTTTGTGTACCCATATTTGAAGTTGATCTGAGCAGCCCAGAATCCTAAATACGATTTTGTTTCAACGTTCGACGCCATCACACACAGTATTTTTTTTTAAATCTAAGAATTTGATAATGTATACCGTATTTCGACGGTGTTCCATCTTTACCTTAAAAGTACATAACTTAAAATACCAATAATAATGACATATGCACCGACACACATACATAAAATGTAAATGTAGCAAACGATATCCGCTGTCGCCATCTCATGGTAGTTTACCATGTAGTATTTACAAATTGAAAATAAAATTGTAAAAATCTGTAGACAGTCTGATGCTGGTTATGAGTTGATCACACTTCGATAAAAGCTATGCGTCAATTCCTACCGGTTGGCAGGAATTCGATGGTTGTCTAAAAAAAGCGCATAGGTTTTATCGCAGTGTTGATGAATTCACAGCCGGCATTAGACTATTTACAGTTTCTACAATTTTATTTTTAATAAATTTAATAAAAATGCCGATATTAGAATATTGTATTGAAGACGTCCCCAAAAATTGGAGTAGCGCTTGGTAATAAGAGAAGTGTTAGGCGAAAGTTGAAGTAGATTGTCGCCCATAGGAATAGTCATCCATAGTCGCCCTTATGTGAATACGATATCTTCAAAACCGCTAGTCACATATCAATAAAACTCGACATTTATAATACCGGAGATTTCGTTAGATTCTGAACAAATCTGTCGACCTAAAAGGGCATTTACCTTTACTATCAGCCATTGTTTATTTTATTAATATCTTCCAGAATATTACTTATACAAAACAATACAATAGAAGATTGTTGCATCTAGAATTTTTATTTCTACTATTTTCATTGTTTCCAGTTAATGGAGTGATCGTTATTTAACAATAAGTACACTTTACAAACTAATTAAAATATTTTTTTAATTCTGTAATATGAAAGAGTATGAGTTCGGTAATCCGAATTTTTTGATAATTCGAAAAAATGCACTAATTAAATTTAAAAGCAATATGAATTTCCAACCCATTTACGTAGTTATTGGATGCATGTTTTGTGCATCAAAATGCACAAGTGATGTATTAAATTGCTTTCCCTTTGATATTGAAATTGACTATTGGTCGGTATTTTTTTCGACAAATCTGGTTTGTAATGAACTGTCGGAAAATGTATCGATCGAGCTCGAATGTACATGAAATTGTGAACTTTTGCGTAAATAGGTGTATTGACACGGACAATAAAATATCAAATTGATTTTACTGCAATATTTTCGAGATAAAGCTGCTGTTGACAGATGTAGTGATCCGTATATTGTATAATGTTGTATATCGTAGTGCGAACGTCGTTTTGTTGAAAATCAATATTGCGGACTATTCCAACAGTTCGTGGGTTTCGGGTTAACAAAGGCTGACAGAAGGGGATGTAACTTCTCATTAAATTCAATAGCGGGTGACGCTTGTGAGAGAAGCTTAAAGCAATTTAATACACCTCATCAGTTTTAGCTTATTAACAACATACATATTAACTACTTCCAATGATCCTTTCACACATTTCTTAACTTCTGATTAAAAATTAATTTATTTAAATCTTACAAAGCAATAAAATATTTTATTGCCGCTCATTATTTCTAATGTTAATTTTTTTTCTAAAATACCTCGTAAAAATGTTATTTCTGAAAGTCGTTACGGGTTTATGACCGCGAGCATAAAATCTAATTTCTTTAAATTTTATATTTTATAACTATATATAGGTATGTAGCCGTTGCTTGTTTTTTCCGCTTTGACCTCCTGTAAACAAAATGCAGGTATTAATCATCAGCATGGGGGTTAGGTAGGTGAATTATCCGATCACTTGGTCAACAATCAAACAGAACTATTTTATCTGTGGTGTTAACACTCAGTTTTTTTTCTGTGTTGCTGTAAAAAACTTGCATTCAACCTACTGATGAGATTCGGGTATGCGTAGGTGCCAATCTTGATTTTGCAATTGTCACTAGCTGCTGGTTTACATTACAGTTTTATATGTTGTTATTTGTAGTGAGTTTTTGACAATTTTTTTCGTCGTTCTTCAAGCGTCTGTAATGTGCAGATATTTGTTATAACTGAACCGATGATTAAATTTTCATTAAAAAACTGTTACAAAGTTAATGATACGATAACCTATATCACCATCAATGGGTTATCGCGCATTTCAGCACTCTTCAACCTTTTTTAAAACTTTGCTTTTTAATTGATAATTTCCCATTCTTTTATTGTAGTGATTATTTTTCTCGTCGTTTTATTTAAATAAACAATTTATTTCAAAATTAATTAATACAATGCATCGTCATAAAGTTGAGTTCTATTTCGCTGTGGATTATTACATTTTTTTTGATGTACAAAAAAATAAATAAAATTCATAAATCTAAATAATTATAGATTAATAATATGGATAGGTAAACTAGACATGATTTTGTTGGCATTTTCTATCCCCCCGCTTTTCTTTATTTTCTTGGGATAATTAAACAAGCTTTTCACCTAGAAGACATATCTTCCTAATACTAACAAACGAAAGTGCGAAACGACTTAATACATTTCACTTGAAAAATAAAGTCGACGTCTAAGAGCGAACAGAGAGTACGCCGAACCTTCTTTAACTAAGCAGACGGAGTTAAGCGGTTATACAGGCTGGTACTTGTTCAAGAACGTCGGGCGCACGTTTTAAGATTGGAATTAAAAAAAATTCATATATCAGTAATTACTTATCGGATCAAAATATAGTTTAAGCAAAAGTTGTATTACAAACTACTTGTATTTGAAGAAAAAATGCATAAAATGAAAATTTTATAAATGTTCCAAGAATATAAAAACCTATGCAGAGTAAGGGCTCGACAGATTTAACCCAAAATCTGATCAGATCAACCACGTACATGCCTAGTTTCATAAAAATCAGATTAGTGGTTTCTTCGATATCGTGTTGACTTCTTCATAGACGCCATCTGACGTAATATTTTTGCACGTTCCCTCGGGGGAGCCTGTAACCGTTCCCAGGTGGCGGATCGGGAAGTAGTCAAGTAGTCATGACTGAATGTGGGTGCACGTAGATGTGGCAGATGCAAATCCGGTCTTAGTTAGGTAGGTCACTACTAAGTTATCAAATGAAATGTCGAGCAAAAAAAAACAAGAATACCCCAGGCGGGTAAGGCAACCACTCAGATAGTCAGCCTCATGAATTCTGTGGGAGGGAATTACACGATAACGCCAATGTTGGCAGACGAAAAAATATACGAACTAGAAGAGGAATTGAAAGATATAAGGTTATATCTACTAGGTCTTCCGGAAACAAGAAGAAAAGGAGGATGTCAACACATATTACAAACAGGACATGCTTTATATTGTAGAGAAAGTGACGAAAACACTAATAAACAACACCCTGCATCGAAATGTATAAAGTAATATCGGGTCGAGTAGCCTTCATAATAATCAAATTAAATAAAATCGGTGCTATAAAATATGCACATACGTCAACTAACGACGAAGAAACAATCGATCTATTCTATGAACATATAACAGCGGTAAATTGCAGACCATCGTAAAAAACTAACAATTGTGATGGGAAATTTTAATACCAAACTGGTCGAAAAAAAAGAAGAAAACTAAGATAAAATTGGTACTATGACTGTAAGACTGGAATGGAATATATGAAACAACAGAGCATGTATACACCTTCTTTTAAAAGAAATCTAAAAGTAAATAGACATGACTAAACCCACATAAAACAACAAAAATGAAATAGACTAAATCATGACAACAAGAAAAGGGATTTTTGAGGACGTTACCTTATTAAAATCATTTAGCTCAGTTAGAGCAAGAAACCAAACCAATCACACCTTAAAAATATTAAAACTAACGAAAAGGACAACACTCGAGCGCTAAAAGGTAAAGCAAGATCTAGAAGGAGATGACGAAACTACCAATGAAAGGATAAACAACAAAAACAAACGTTATTTTGAAAGCAGGATTGAAAGTAGCGAAAAAGAAGCAAAAATTACAAAGACGGCAATTAATAAACACAGAAAAAGAAATACAGTGGAATTTACAGAGACGAACAAACAATAAAGAGAATGATTAAAGAAGATATTAAAGAACACAGTGAACAAAAATTAAAAAATATATAGGATAAAAAAAAACCTACGGTAAACTCTAAGTAGAGCACAAACAACAATAACAGAACAGTACTACATAGGTCTATACGTTGTATTATTCCAAAAAAATTGGGACATCTAATTTACAACTAAAGTTCTTAACACTGATCCCAATATTAATTTACCTTATTTTAAATGACACTCGGTATATTTTCCCCAACATTTGAATTCTACGCAAAAATCCGTTTCCAATGAAGTAGTATCACACTTTGTATTTTTGATTCAAGAAAAGAAAACTAAATTGATTAACCAAGGAAAACTAAAGCAGGCTTTGGAAATAGTGTAAAGAACTTTAGGTGTAAATTGGCGCCAGAAATTTTAAATTTAACTCTTTTGATTAACGAATATATTAAAAGGGTAGTTAATAAAAACGAACTTGATTCTTGTGAAAGTTTGAAAATTTTTAAAAACAGAAGTTTGCTTATGTTTAATTATGATGATCACGGTCCATTAGGATTTTCAAAATTATTCAAGCTTATATAAGAATCAATGTGTGACACGCAGATAGTATATACAGGGTGATTAATTACTATTTGGAAATAATTTAACACTAGAATTCCGACATTTAATTATGAAGATTTAACCCAAAACACCTAGATGAAAGGTCGCTCATTACTAAGTTACAGGGTGTTTAATTTAATTTAAAAACGGTTTGTGCTTAGTATTTTAAAATTAATTGACGTATTTATTTCATATTTGGCAGGGATTGTAGACACTGTACACCCTACAGCCTTCTAAATTATGTTAAACAAACATTTCTGTCGACTATCAGAGACGTACGACAGGGGTAAGTGACCGGTTAATCGTGCCCAAATTCTACGCCACTGGCGGAATAAAAATTTTAGTACAATTTTTCGATCCTCCAATATTTATTAAGTAAATAATGTACTCTTTCCTCATAACGATTAAGTCAATATTTCTCGAGATATTTTAAGTTAACTGTACCATTGAATTGAAAAAAGATGAAAGCACCCCACTCGATCAAAAGAATTAATTCAGTTCAGAGCCAACTACACGAAACAAATAATATTGAAAAATTATCCATCAAATGTGACTTATCGGATTGTAATTTAAATAGAAATCAGGTTATTTGCTTTAATAATGATTTAAAATCACTTTGAATTATTTTAAAGTTAGAAGATCTATTTTATTTTTGTCAATAAATTTTAGTATCTTTATTGTTAATACGGATTAAAGTTTAATTTGCGTATTAAATGCAATCCACTGGCTCAAAACGTCGATATTAGTTATTACCAAGTTACATACCAAAATTAAAAAAATATACAGCTTCATGTTTAACTTAAAATATCTCGAAAATATTGACTTAATCGTTATAAGGAAAGAGTACATTATTTACTTAAAAATATTGGAGAATCGAAAATTCTACTAAAATTTCTATTCCGCCAGTGACTTAAAATTTGGGGACGATTAACCGGTCACTTACCCCTATCGTACGCCTCTGGTAGTAGACAGAAATGT
Organism: Abscondita cerata; assembly: GCA_030710515.1. Lineage (NCBI taxonomy): Eukaryota > Metazoa > Arthropoda > Insecta > Coleoptera > Lampyridae > Abscondita > Abscondita cerata. Next base: position 126,392 of record JALBCR010000434.1, on the reverse strand, counting down.
TTGTTTAACGTAATTTAGAAGGGTGTACAGCGTCTACACTTCCTGCCAAATATGTAATAGATACGTCAATTAGTTTTAAAATACTGAGCACAAATAGTTTTTAAATTTTTAAACAAAACACCCTGTAACTTAGTAATGAGCGACATTTTATCTAGGTGTTTTGGGTTAAATCTTCATAATTTGAGGTCGGGATTCTAGTGTTAAATCATTTCCAAATAGTAATGAATTCTTTATTGTTTTTATTTTTACTACAGATTTGCTGATGATGATCGCTTAGCTATTGAATCACTTGTTCAGGTATAGCTTTTGTGCAGTTTTTTGGTGTTTTCGCTTTTGCTACAACGAAGATATGTATTGGAACAATACAACTGAGACACCCGGTATAACATTAAGACAGCATTACTATAAGAGACCGAATATTTGTAGTAGTTGATGGAGGTTATTTGCTTCAGTAAGCCATTTAGCAGCAAAACGGCGCGATTCGAGCGTTGTAGCAGTAAGTCAGCTACGTATTCAAACATTATGGAAGCAATTATGTCAGGGTATAATGTTCGAACAGTCAACTTTCATAAAGGTGCCAAAATAGAAGATGCTCCCCAATGTCAGCAACAAACGGCGTCTCATCGAATTCAGAAACAAACTAAAAACGCAACGAAGATCGCAGACCGTGATATAATCTCGACTGCCTTCTCGAAAAACCATAAATTTGACAACGTCCTGATAATTGGGGAAGGTATAGACCTAGTCGTCATCCTCAATTGTAGTGTTTTATCGCGCCTTTAAAGCATGTGATACCACCTCTGCTTCTTTTTGGAGCGGCAAGACAAAGATTGTCCCACCTCATTGATGATACAATGGTTTTCCTTGACTCAATCGTCAGACAGAGCACAGTGTTTGGTCTGCACTATATGGCAGAGATAATGACATCAACCTCCACGATATCAGCTGTTAGTGAAGCCTACAAGAAATTGCTCGCTTGTCCCCAACCAAAGAGTCGGCCAAATTTCACTCATACCGCGCCTATCATTAAATGCAGACGTAGTTGGGGTACTTACTGAATGGGGTTAGCTCCAGATGAGCGACTTTTCAAGGAAAATCGTGAACGTGAACTCTGACGATTTACCTGACAGAGGATTGTGAAATAACAAAAGCACAAAGAGAAATGAAAAACAAGATCGGACGAACTAATAGCGGAAACGTTGAAAGAAGGTGAGCAAGAATTTATATTTAATGACTGCTTACTTTACGGAAGGATTCCCAGTGGTTGGAACGAAGCAGTGAGTTTCACATTTTGTGCAACTTTAAAGTGGTATAACTTCTTTGCTATCAATTTTAACGATATAGTTGTTAGTGATTGTTGAAAGAACTCTTTGGAGGGCTATGAGAACTATCAACGAAACTGCTGGTTACAAAAAAAAAATTTCCACTTCCATAGAACATGAACAACATTTTTGCAACTACTAATTTTTTTTAAATTTAAAGGTGGGGAGTAAACTTTACAGATTAGTGTATTATCTCAAGTACAATCTGGAACTTCAGTTACAGTTATACTGGCTAATTGATTTTAAACTCCTTACTATTATTTTTCTTTTAGTTATTTTCTATATTGAGTCTTCTAGATGGCATAACAATAGGTTCATATACTGTATCTTAGAAAACCAGGTGCTACTACTGTCGAACTTTGTGATTCTCACACAGTGAGTCGATTTTACCATATAAAACTAAACTACTTGTGAATGACATTGGGTCATTTTTGAAACTACAAATTTATTAGCGTTTTTGTATTTTACGATAAATAAGTGGAGAAATCTTACTTAGTACATAGGCTTTCTGTTAAAATTTATATGCAAATGTTAGATTATCAAACTACCTAATTATAAACCTATTCATTGTAAGATTCAAGAAAGTCACTGAAATTGTTTTTTCAAAATGGTCGAACGCCAGTATGCAAAATTGATAAGTATCACTTCTTTACCGTAGGTTAATATTCTTCGGTTTAGAATAGAATTCAAGGTATCTAAGAAAACATTTTCATTTCTGTTAATTTTTAGGTTATATTTATATCACTCCACTACTCGTTATTTTGATGTACTTTGTGTACGCTATAAAAATAATTAAATCAATTCAATTCCACGGCCTGTCCAGCCCAGTTTTGTATTTGAATACTTGTTATATAGTACTTAATAAATGTACGAGTTACATATTTTAATTTTAAGTTCGTCTATATTTTGACCTTTCTATAAAATCACAACCCTATAGTACAGGGTTCCCCATATTAGACTATACAATTTAAAAGTCTAATAAAAACTTTCTAATCAAAGTAAATTAACTTTTTAATCGACTAATATGTAGCTTATTCTGTGGGATTTATGACTAAAGTAAATAACAATTCCCGCAACAATTCTGGAGCTGAAGGAGCAGATTCAAAATGAAATTGCAGGAATAAATGGAGATTTGCTTCGCCGAGTGATGATACATTTTGAACTTGAAGTCGAAGGAGGGCATTTGGAAGACATGATCTTTAAAACTTGAATTGTTATTTACTTTAGTCATAAATCCCACAGAATAAGCTACATATTAGTCGATTAAAAAGTTAATTTGCTTTGATTAGAAAGTTTTTATTCGACTTTTAAATTGTATAGTCTAATATGGGGAACCCAGTATATGGAAAAAAGTCGCCTATTAATCGAACTTGCAATCGCTGTTCGTAGGATTGATTGATGCACTATTATACAATTTGGAGGATGCACAAATGATTTGGTTTGGCTAACCTTCATATGCGTTTGATGACCAAATACTGCCAAGAAAATTGTTCTGTCGCTGTCAAGACTACTCGTATCAGAAGGATTTTGATCACATTTTACAAATTTTTGCATTAACGATTTTGTACCTACATCATAAATATCTGAGGTCGAATCACTTCTTGGGAATATGTGAAGAAATGACTGTGAACGCCAAAATTAGAACGAATATATTTTGACTGATTATCAGATTTAAAATACGGTTGTAATGTCAGTGAAATTTAGGAGAAGAATTAATTGGTTCGGTTCCATCTTTTCTTCTCTGATTTGATTAGATGTTGTTGTTTTCATCATTTCGTGTTATGGCTTTGGCGAGTATTTTTGCTAACAACATATTTCTCATGAACTCGAATCACTACTCCAACTGTCAAATTTCCTTTGTAGACGAGGTAATTGCCATTAGTTGAATCGATTGACTCAAACCTTCAACAAAAAAATATGAACAACTTTTAATATTTGAAATTTAAAGTTAAATATATAATAATTGTTCTACATTAACAATCACGATTTCAATAAACGCAGCCAGGATCGTATTACACTATTAAGAGTTTATTAATTTTAATAATACGTACAGTTCTTATAATTCTGATAAAAACGCACCATTAATATTACATGATATAATTTATATCAATGCATTGAATGACAACTTACAATTAAACTCAAAAACTACATGACTATTCTTTTATAGTTGTAGAATAATTGCAAAATCCAGTGGGGTAACAATAAATTGTTGAGTATTTCGCGTTATTAATAAAATTTTCACTGAAGTATTACTAGAAAAAAATTGTTATTTGTCACCAAGCCAAATTACTAGTAATTTCGTTTGTGATGGTCTTAATAGTGTAATACGATCCTGGCTGCGTTTATTGAACCGCGATTGTGTAGACTTAAGAAAAACGATAACATTCGTAACATTATTATTCAAAAATTCTTTAAGTTATTATATGCAGTACCTACTATACTTGTCGCGGCCAACGTATGGAGTAGTGTAGTGATTTTACGAAATGCGGTTAAACCAAAAACTTTCAAGTTTTCATAACTTCTTAATAAAATTTACGCACTGAAACATGCATAAATGAGTCTTTTCATGACGGTTAACAAACAAGGCGTGACTACTCTACGTATTGGTCGCTATAACTTTGCATCGCATTAAAAACATTATTTCTTAAAACACATTCAATTATTTATCTAATTAGTTACAAAACAATGACAGACTTCATTGATATTCAATACCACAAACGAAATCCAGGTTCTTGCATTCTTTGTTATAATGAATGTTTTCATTGTTATGTCAATTCATTTACACTTAACCCTGTACTGACATTTTTTTTCTTTTCAGGAACTGACGGACGTTTGCGTTGGTACAAGTATTGGTACAATTACAGAACCGGATTGTTTGGGGCCCTGCGAACCCGGAACGAGCGTCACACTTGAAGGAATCGTATGGCACGAGACTGAAGGAGGTATTCGCTGATTTTTACTATTTTTAAAGTTTATGTTGATGCGATTTGACGTGGAAATTAGTACGCTATGAATAAGCGTAACTTTTGGAACCAATCCAAAAATGTTCGTCAACTTAATTATACATAAACAAATTTTGTCGTATAATAATGTTGTAAGAAAAAATGAAGATACTTTTTATTAATCACTTCAACTTCTATTAGTGTAGTCGAAATAGCGCAAATTTTGGTGACATGATTAATTAATATAATAATTAATTATTTAATATAATTATTATTTTAATTTTCGTTTAGAAAAAACTTTTTTAATAAATTTTTAAGAAATAACTCAACTTTTGAATTTTTGCAAAAAAATGGCAAATTTCTAATTAAGCTTTTAATCAACTTTTAATAAAAAATCCACATGTGATGCCGATTTATCTAGTCAAAGTGTAGTTTTGGTTACAAGCACAAACTTTTTTGCTTGATTGTTGGTTCGGGCGCCTATGGTTAACATCTCGCCGACAGGGACAGGACCGAAGTTGTTTCACTATCACTGTATAGGGTGGGCAAATTTCGACGTTTGTATAGGGTATCTCGGTAACCATAAGAGATAGAGAAAAATGGATGTCGGTATCTCGTTCTGTTTTTTCGAGATAAACTCATTGGTAAAAACTAGAATCGGCTATCGTCTTTTGTTTTCGAGTTACAGCGAAAAGATTGATTTTTCTATATTTTGAAAAGTGTCTATATCCTAGTTGTTTATTAAGTTAGAAAAAAAAACTAGTAATACCTTCTTTAGACATTTTTTTGAGAGGAATTCAATGGCGTTTACGTATTTTAAATATCTACATTTGTTACGAGTTACGAAATAATTTTTTTTCTTTAATAGAAAAAAAAGAAGTTGACTGTGATTTATTTTGATAGAGTTTTTTTTCTCTTTAAATTGAATTTTTTTCCACCATTCATTGCAACGAGAGTGGTATGAATGGTTGCTATGAATGCGAGATATTTCTTTCTATTGTTTTTTTCCCTTATGGTCTCTGAAGCGCTGCATAATAAACAAACAGAAGTGTATCTTGGTCTACTAAACAACCGAATACCCAAGTGGCCGTCACTTCTATTACTATTACTATAGATACTTGCGATTGTATGAATCGATGAATTTAAATTTAAAAACGCGTTTGCAACAACTACAATTTCTTAATCTTCTGTTTTATGATGGTCCCATTACGTCTGAAGTTCCTTATTTTCATGTTAACGTTTTTAAAGAGAATTTATTGAATCTAGCATATTTTACATTTACATTTTCGATAGTAGCGTCTCTGTTTTTAATTTTCGAAGTTCTCTGTTATATGGCGATAAAGACATACTAAACTCAGCAAGACACACCCGAGTCTTGGTTTTCTTTTAAAATGATTTTTCTATAAATTATGAACGACGTCATCTCGTATACACCTAGAGTCTGGCAGACTCTTTCTATGACATCCCACAATCTTAATAATAATAAAGGACATATGGTTGTAATGTGTAGCTGTCCCAAGTGACAATGGTAGGTTTTGATTTCCGGTTACAGAGAATAAGATAGAAATTCAATTCAAAACCCGCCTATAGTATTGCCCGTTCTCAGAAATGGAATGGAATGGATGATCCGATCGCTTTCCGGGTCCTTCATAAATTATTCTACTGCTTCAAAAGGCAAGTAGCAAGATGCTAGTCTGCATTACTATTGACCATAGCTAATGTACACAAGTCTTGGATGGGTCCATAAATGAAAGGTTATCGTACATTTGAAGATACATCACTCAGTGCTCTTGAATTATTTTGTAGGAGTGTTTTCTAACTGAGGCCGTTGGTACCTTACTGTACACGAGACCGTAAACCGCTTCGGGCTGTTAAATAAGGGCCTCTTCAACCTTGTTTTGGAGGAGTGTTTTCTAAGTAAGGACCTTGATGTCTTACTACAGTAGAGTTTGACCAAGACAATTTATTTTAATCTGCTTGGCCAAACTGTTGATCTTCATGATGTAAAATATGAAGGTATTTTTCACCATCCTGTTTTCTCGTCATCCTTCTTTGCTTGAAAAAATGCAAAGGTGTATTTCCTAAAGTAGGATTCTTCCACGTCTAGGTAGAGGCTTTGGATATTCGAACAACCAACCTAATCCTCACCAAGGGAGGAAGCTGTACCAAACAACTCTCAGGTCTTCTTGCTAAAAAAGTACAGTATTTACTCACTTTTCCCTATCTGGACTGTTTTATCTTGCCAAATAATTTTCATTCTTCCCAAAAATCTATTTAGCATGGCGAGACTGCTCCTCAATCCGAGGCTTTTCGAGTATAGGCTGCTCTGAATCTGATGTCTTTTTTTCTTACTTGGCAGCTCTTAAAAAAAATTGTAGTGTCTCCATCTTGTTCCTCCCACATTTTTTGTTGGGTTTGAACCGAAGTCCTGTCCAAAAACTGAGTACTATCGATTGTTGCCTCAGCCCTCTTCTGGTGCCCATTGCTTGTCTCAGCCCCACTTTAGTTAGAGGAGTTTCTATGGAAATACCCTGTGTCATTTCTTTGCATGGACGCTCGACAATCACCTTCCCTTTTGGTGTTACTGCTTCCGCTTACCTTTATATCATAATTTCTTTAAGGCGAGTTCTGAGTCTTTAAAAAACCTCCTTCTCAGATTTAGTAGCCGTCAAATCTGTTTTAAGAAGCTTCCTCTAAATTTTAAAAATGTCTTCTTTCTCACAACTGGATATAGCCCAAGGGATCGCTCTTTCATCCTCATCGGTACTAAATAAAGGTTAACTGAACAGATAAAAGTAAATTAACAAAAATCAATAAAGTGGTGCTAATTAAGACCAATGATGCTTTATTGTGGTGAAGATTGTTCAAACCAATCTTTCTCATTCTACTTGGCCTTTTGATCTTCACATTGTAGAATTCCGAGATATTTATCATCATTCTATTTTTTCGTAATCGTTTTTTAGTTAGAGTTAATTAATTTCACAGTGAAATGAGAATTTCTTTGTTCTGTCTTTTGTTTGTGCTTCCTAAGATTGTATATTTTTCCACTTTTAGGTAGGTTTTTTGATGTTCTAACGGTGGTTTAGTTCTTGTTGCTATCTCAAGCAACTCACAGGTCTTCTCGCTAAAAAAGTACATCATTTAATTTGTGTGAATTCTATATATTTGACGTCAAGAGGAAGAGTAGTGTTTGACCACATTCATTTGGACGAATCAAGTTTTTCCGCATTTTTTATATTATAACGTCATGTTAACAGCGGAGCGATAAGCTACATGTTTCAGACCATGGAAGATCTTCACACCACTGGTATGGTTTAAATAAAAAAGATTCAGACTTCAATTTTCCATCTAAAAATGCACACGTATACATGGTGTTTTATTTAAAATAACAAATTACGAACTTCCAGTTGCAGCGGAGGTGCAAGAAACACGAAATTATATATTAAATAGAACGCAAAAGGACTATCCGTTATTTTATTTTGCTAGAGGCTATCACAAAATTTAAAAAAGTGTATTTCGACTACACTATGCCAGAAATCTGTTTTTGTGAAATTATTAATTATTATCGCAGTATTAATAACAATCGTTTCTCATTTTAGGTGTTTTAGTAGTCAATGTTACTTGGAGAGGTAAAACGTATGTAGGAACTTTATTGGACTGCACTCGCCATGACTGGGCACCTCCAAGGTGACATTCTTAAAGTTAGCACGAAGTTTCTTTTTTTAATAATTGCGTTTACAGATTCTGTGATTCTCCTACAAGCGACTTGGATTCAAGGACTCCAAAAGGACGAGGTAAGAGAGGGCGGGCAGCTGGTGCATCTCCCAGCACTGATCTCAGCAACTTCACAGAGACCCGATCATCAGTACACAGTAAGTTGAGGAATGGTGGTATAAAAGGACGTCGCGGGGCTGCGAACGGTTCAGGTCCTTCTACAGCACCGTCGTCGCCGACACCTTTCGTGCCTCCACGTCCGGAACCGAACACTAAACGAAAAAATCGAACGGGTGAAGAAGAGCAAACAAATAACGCCAGTAGTAAAAATCAAAGACTATTCCTCTTCCTACTTCTAATTCTTCCGGAAGTCCACCTCCTTCTCCTATTTTATTAGAATGTCCCGAACCAAACTGTTCTAAAAAGTACAAACATATCAACGGACTAAAATATCACCAATCGCATGCACACGGGTCGGCAGATGATGACGATACCAAAGATATCACATCGATGTCAGAAAATGACGAATCTAATATCGACGCACCGAGTCCAATTACGCCGGTTAAATCTCCGGATAAAAGTCAGGATAGTCCTTTGACGCCTCAAAAGAAAGACGATTTGCTACGAAACACTGGCTTATTAGAAATTCCGAGCCAGCCCGGAACACCTCCATCTCCCGAAACTCCACAAAGTCTTCAAGATATGACTACATCGGTAGAATCTCCAACGATGTCGCTTTTAGAAACTAAGAACGTAGTTAAAGCCAGTGTCCTTCGATACAACACATCTGAGGAATATCCGATGAGCGTATTCTCCTCGAATAAACCACACGTAACTGGTAAGATAAATAACTTTCAACCATATCGACGTTATACATCGTACTTACGATTTTTCTTGTAGGTCCAGCAATCACGTCCGTGAGAAACGTCAACGTAAATATACCGAACGATCAAAACAATTTACAACAACCCGAACCAAGCACTCCATTACCATCGTTCACGAATCAATTACAATCTCAAAGCATGTCGCCACAAGTATTTGATCAACCTCCAACTCTATTAATTCCGGCTCAAAATTCTCAAAACTTAAATCAAAATCCAACGCAAATGTCGCCTAACGAACCCGAGAGCCCATCAGAAGCTACCAAAATTACTCAGTTTAAAGTGAAACCTACCTCAGCATTAATGCCTGACGATAAAAAAGAACGTAACAAATTAACTAATTATAAGAAAAAGAGCAGAAAATCTCCAGCCGGCAGTCCACATCCTCCTCAAGCTGAAGCTCAGGTGTTTGGAATGGAACCTTCTGGTAGAGACGAAGTGCAGAGTCCAGCCTATTCAGACATTTCAGACGACGGGGCACCTGTTATGGAAGCCGATTTGGTCGATAAAAATAAAAGTGGAGATAAGAAGAACGAACCTGGACAACCTCTGTCTCATTTACCTCAGTATGGAATGTATCCGTTTTACGGACAACCTCCTTACATGATGCCATCGGTTCAACAGTCCCAAGATTCAAAACCTAAAGAACCCGAAAAACCCGTAGAGAAGATCGTGGAAAAGGATAACAAAAAGGAAGGTTCCGATTATCAACAGAAGGTTATTCAACAGCATTATTACAACCCGTACGGGTACGTACCCGGTTATCCGTACAACATGGATCCGAATTTTGGTTCGGTGCCGATTGTTCAAGATGATAAAGCGAAGGAGGAGAGAATTAAGGAAAGTCCCAGTCCGGCGGAGCACAATCAAAAACAATCTGCTCCAATTCCGAATCCTATACAAGTACCAACTCCTGGTAAAATAAAAACTGAAATTTCGATTAAAGAAAAACAACAAAACGAAAATCATCAAATTTTGAAAGAAAGTATTGAAATTAAGACTCAAATGAGTCCGTACATTTATTCTCGACAACCTCAAACTCAACATACTCAACGCGAGGATGATATGAGGCGATTTTACGGGTACTCAGATCAGAGACGTAAAGAACCAGCAATTGAACCTAAAAATACGATAAGTAAAACACCGTCTGCAACTGTGCCGAGTTTAAAACCTAAAGAAAAAATGGAGGACAAGAAGGAGAAAGATATAAAACACGAGGGTGTAAAACCTACTATGGAAACTCAAGGACCACCACCGCCACCTACATCACAATACGCTTACATTCATCCTAGCTACATGCAATCGCCGCATTACGGTGCTTTACCGTTCGATCCGAATCATCCTATGTATCGTGGAATTATGGTTCCCGGACCGTACAGCGGTAATCCTTACATTCATCCGCAAATACCTCGATATCACGCCCCCGAAGATTTGTCGCGTCCACCGCCCCCATCTAAAACGCTCGATATGCTACAACATCATGCACAATATTACTCATCTCATAAAATACACGAGTTGCAAGAAAGAGCAATTAAATCTCCGACACCGAAAACTTCTGTTGCCAGTTCAAGTCCATCTGGTAGTGTCGGTACTACTAGTGGACCACCGCAAAATTCGATGATGGGGTGCGTTACATCTCAACCGAGTGGAACTATCGCAATAGGCGGGAAACAAACGCCGGGGGAAAATAAAGAATCGAGGTCGCCACCTCCACAAAGACATGTACATACTCATCATCATACGCATGTAGGTTTAGGATATCCTATGTATCCTGCTCCATATGGAGGTAAGCATTTCCACAGTTAGTAAGATTAAGTTGAAAAAAAGCACGCGGGTACTTGGCGTTTATAAAAAAAATGCTTAAAATTTCAGCTGCAGTATTAGCGAGTCAACAAGCAGCTGCAGTTACTGTGATTAATCCATACCCACCTAAGTGAGAAATGATAAACTCTAGAGCTCTGCCAGTGTTGTAGTGACTCGAGCATTCCATAGTCAGTGTCTTGTAATTAGTGCGCACCGCCATTGTAACCCAGTGACTTTATTTCTAGATCCACGGCTGTTTTGCAATGCAAACGTATTGTAAATGATTTATTTTATTGTAAATAGTGTAAAGGCTAATGTCTTTTAAAAGTCATAGATAATAATTATTGTAGTAGACTGAAATTTTAAGCCTAGTAGGTACTGTGTATTTTTAATGTAAACTTTGTCATCAGTAATAATTGAAATTCAAAATAATAATTGAATTTTATCATTTATTTACTTCATTCCAGTTTTAGTGGAATGGGCGTAATCAGTAACGATTGGTTTTGATCCGACACCCACGACAGAGTCTGTACATTTTGTTAGAAAATACACTCATTTTTTTCTGTCGAAAGTACGCGCCATTACAAAATCAAATGTGACTTAAATACCGATTTTATTTAAATATTTATTGTTCGTATTTAATACTTCGAGTTTTTTAATTCAACTTTTATCTGTAAGACTAAATTATGTATTTTAAATGACGCATTGTACAGACCTAATAAGAATGTTGAACGACGATCGCTTTTGGGACAAAACGTTTTTGTTAATAAATTTCATATATATATAATTACTTTTTTATTTTTATACTTGTTAGAAACTTCAAGTGAGATTTTATTCATTTAAGGAAACTTAATCGGGCTTTGTGCTTTGATATTATCGAAATAAATTTATTATTAAGCATGTATTGTGTATTGAAGTGCAAGCCTTCGAAATGAACATCGTCTCACCTTTGGTATGCTACCTTGAATATGGTTATGTAGAATTTAAGTCTGTTGATAATTGTTCTGAGTAATAATAAGCAAACTGATGAAGGAAAACGTTTAATTTTATTTTTAGTAGTACCATGTAGTACCTTAGGAACTGGAGAGTGAATTGCTATACAATCTGAAGAAATAACGTTAAATTCTTGGAGTTATCAATGGGAGATTATTTTCTTTCTAATTAAAATCATTAAACCTAGTGGAACTGGCGTGTGCGCGCCTTTTTTATGCATATACCAAAAACTTTATAATTATCAGTGGACTGTATTTTTAAAGTGAGGTTCGCGAATATAAATCCAGGATGACAAGGACAAACTTGGACACAAAATATAAAGACCACTAACCCTTTAAAGTTAAACAGTACGATTTCTCATGGTAAAGGGAAGGATCAAATGGTTCTGGATATATTGTCGCTGTCAGTACCTTACTGATGATTCGTCTGTCTTAGGCATTTCTCTACGTACTAGTGATCGATGGTATAACGCCATGTGTTTGTGACGGAATAGAGTTTGTGAGTAGTAAGATATTTGTTCATATTTTTGGTTTTTGTTAGTTTGATCAGTGTTTTGTCTAAGTTTGTTTGGAGAACTGTCAAGTGTGTGAATTCCAATAATTTATTTTGAAATAAAGTAAAATATAAACTGGTTTGTAATTAAAAGGACAATGATATTCTACCACTTTTAAATTTCTTTGTCGCTATTTGCTTGGCGTTTGTGGATAATCGGAATTATTGAGTTATCTTTGACTAGACCAGTGAATAAGCTATTGAAAAGAAATAGATATGGAACAAAATGAGGTATAATCTTATTGAAGCAAGAGAATTTTAGTCTAATTAACCTTCGAAACAGTTACATCAAATGCATGGTACCGAAACCCGGACCCTAGATAATCTTGTGACGGGGCTTATCAGTAAATTTAATTGCGTAATCATCGAAAGAAGACGGAAAGGGGTCGCTAAGATTGGGTTATTTTGGATTAGGTCAGCAGGCTGAGAAAGCTTTCTCCAAGTGGCCTTCGCGACTAAGAGTAAATAAGGTAGAGAAGAACCTTGTTATACACCGTTTAGCAACATCAACATCATAAGAATGGATCTGGAATCTAAGCGAAAGATGTTTGAGTAGGAGACGACGTTTGAACGTGAGAAAATGACAGTGGAAGATCTTTTTCAACGACTACCAGTGACAGATAAAGAACCAGTGAGGAGGAGGAAGAGACGTTATGAAACGTCTGGTTAGAAACTTCGACCGTGACAAGAAGTATTGGGAGAAGGCTGGATAAAGAAGTGCTAGAAACGGAGCTGGAGGAGGAGCAATATCTTAGATCGGATATCGCGGAACCTGATGTTTGTCAACCTCTAAAAGATAAAGGAAATCCTTCAGTATTCAACAAACAGCAAAACATTTCCAAAGTCAACAATCCCCGTTCCAGCCGCCTCAGCAAGTATCAGATAAGGATACGCTAATTGTTGCTCTTCTAGAAAGCCAATGGTCTACCGGAGAAAGAATGGAATTTGAAATGTTTGTCAACTTTCACAAGGTAAACAGAAGATTGCCTCTGTTCGTGGACGAGTTTAACTGTACAACTCCTAATAGAAAAACGAAGTTATCACAAAATGCAATCAGATTGAGTAAGGCTCTCAAAGAAGCAGTGGTAGGACTACTCACCGACCCCTCTAATGTAAGTAAACTCATGAGTTTGCTAGAAGTACTATTTGACAAGCGTGAACTTGTCGAAGTACATTTAGCTGAATCAGAGAATATCGCCAAACCAAGTTACTGAGGAGAAAAAAACTGAAGTCGTGAGAAAAGCATATATCTGTCGGCGCGCGCAGCACAGGTTAATTTAGAAAGGTGGATTACTTTCTGGTCAGATTCGTTAGGGAATGTCATTGGAACGGAATATTAAAGATTTGAAACCCAACTATTTAGATGCAAAGGAGCTGAGCGTTGACTTTTGAGTAGCGGACTACTGAACTAAACTTTATTTTCTCACGTTTTCGCTTGTACAATGCGATATTGTTTTCTTTCTAGATTAAGACTTTGCTTGGGGATACCAAACTCATTAGAAATTTGTGAGAAACTGTTAGGAATTATTTTGGGTCTGACTGTATTTGTGTAAGGTATCTTTTTCTTTTGTTTTGTGGTTGCGGTTATGGTAACAGTAGGGTTCATTTTAGGTAGGACTATTAGGTAGGGTCTATTTTCTTTTACTGCAAAAAAGGACGTTAAAAGGAGACACACCTTTCAGAATGGCATAAATGATGTTTTTTGGGTTGCATTGAACTGTTGTGTTGTATTCTTTCCTTTTTTTTTGGTTTAGTGCTTAGGCGATTTATTATTCCGTTCTTTGAAAAGTAGTTCCTCCTTAAATTATTGAGTTCTAGGTAGTTTCCTAACGGATGTTAGGTCTTCACTAAGGAGTGTGCCGAAGTTGCTAAACCTTTTTCAAGGTATCGAAGAATTAGGATGACACACTGAATGGACTGTGACACACACACACACACACTAGCAACTGAAACCGGATAAGATGATACTTGAATGGAAACTACCTCATGTATTAGATTAGTTGGTAGGGAGCATGAAGGTGATTACTTTCAGATCTCTCAAGTTACGAAACTGGTATTACGTTCTTTTCTGTCTGTAGTGCTGCATCTTATTCTTCTTAATTCTTGTGGGTTTTTCTCATCTGAGGGCATCGGCTGAAGGGGTCCGGAGCTCGGCTTCCGGTAAAGCTTGATTCCACTAAGAACACATACCCATAGGGGTCCGTAGAGCGATTCTGGACACAAGATCCGGAACACTGTAGCCGGTTGCCTCTGAACTTCCGTCGCTGGATGCTCGGTCGTGGATGAAGCATCCAACATTTTCCATTGAGATAAAATATATAATTTATGGAGAAAAGACAAGAAATGGTTAGGTTGGCTCCCTACACATGTTTACCTTATCGAAAAAACGCAAAAGATTGTTAGGTTAGCTCTTTACACATTTTTACATCTTTTAATATGGAGATAAAATAAATTATGGAGAAAACGCAAGAAATTGTTAAGCTCCCCACATATTTTTACAATTTTCCATGGAGATAAAATAATTTAGGGGGAAGCGCAAAAAAAGGGTTGGTTCACTACACATTTATACTACTACAAAATTTTACATGGAGATATGGAATTATGGAAATAAATTACGTGTAAGGAATATTAGCTAGTAGTAATTTTATGCAACGTGGCAACACGGTTTATTTTATATAAGGAAACGTGACAACATTGTTTTTTCGGGAAGGCGCGAAAAGGAAGGGAACGCGCAGTGAAAACGCCATATTGGCAGCTTTTTTGTTGTTTACTGTTAAGTTGAGTTGTTCTAATATTTAAGTTGATAAATGTCAAACTTCCTTCTGTATTAGTTGCCTACAGCAAAGTAAACGTTCTTGTAGTAATCGTGTCTGTGTTTTTTGGGTCTTACAACGTCGGGTGTGGGGTACACGCGCGGTTACATTTAGTACGTGCAAGTGATGGATCAACTTGAAGAAGTTCCTAGTGAAACCGGTGTAATGGGCGAGGCTGATGGAGTCACCCAGGGGCTGAAGCATTGTTGCGGGATCAGCAGTTGGGTATGAACGTCACAGTACAAGATTTGGTATCACTAGTATTGGCAACGGTAAGAGAAGCGGAGGCTACCAAGGGGTGTCGAGCAAGGGAAATAGCGGCTTTGATACCAGAATTTAATGGTATGCCTGAGGAAGATGCAGTCATGTGGTTTGCAAGAGTAGCTACAGTAATGGAAGTTCATAAATTAAATGGAACACAAGTTGTTGCGGTGTTAGCAACGAAGTTAAAAGGGCCGGCGTTGGCATGGTTTCATTCAAGGCCTGAACATGCAGCATATCGCTACGACGAGTTGAAGTCATGTATGCTAGCAATGTTTAGTAGGCGTGAAAGTCGAATCAACTTAATGCGTAAATTTGATGCCAGGAAATGGAAAAAATCCGAAAGCTTTTTCAATGTATTACCATGAAAGGTGTTGATGGGTAATCAGCTCGATATAACAGAAGATGATTTAATTAACTATGTGATAGATGGATTTGATAATGGAATTCTGCAATCTCAAGCGAGGATGAGCAGATTTAACAAACTAGTAGATTTGTTGGATGTCATGAATAGTTTGACGCAGGCTGAGAGAAATGGTTCTCGTCCGGCTGCTTCGTACATGGAGCCAAAAAGCCCACAGCAGCTGTAGTTCTTACCTGAAGAACAAAAATGGTTATCAAGTGTTTCACATGCGGAGAGGAAGGACATTATGCTTCAAGGTGTAGGAAAAGGCGTTGTTTTCGTTGTAACTAGGTGGGCCACCAAAAGAGAATGTCCAAAGCGAAGGGGTGTAGTTGAATCCAGGGAGGCTGATAGTTCAACGATGTTGGTTGAAGATCATGGAGTCATTCCACCAGTTTATTCGATTCCAATAGAGATTGGGGAGGAAAAGAACAGGTCACTGTACAAGCCTTGGTCGATACAGGTAGTGGCATTTCATTATTGAAGGAAAGGTTTGTGCCACCAGGAAGCCAGCAACCATATAATCAGCAAAGTACATTTGTAGGCTTGAATAAGAGTTTACTTGAGATAGTAGGTACGTACACACATGTATTTGTTTTAGAAAATGTGCATATTCAAATTAAGTTCCATGTTGTGAAAGATAATGTCATGAGCCACGATTGTTTGTTGGGTCGGGATTTTATTTCAAATCCACTGATACATGTTGTGTTTTGATAAGGAGAAAATAAGAGTTCAGCCCGTTCCCCAACAAGCAATTGAGCATGATGTAGTTGAGGAATTAATGCTAATAGATGTAGGTAATGATGTTGAGATAAACTTAAACATAAATGAAGAATTACCTCCAAAGGTTAGGGATCAGGTTACCAGTGTGTTTAATGCAGATTATTTAAATGCAGTGCGTCCTACTAGACCAGTCACTGATTTTACTGCTTCTATAAAACTAGAGGAAGGTCATACTAATTTTTATTTGAGACCCAGGAGATTAAGTCATTGCGATAAGTTAGTTGTAGATGAAATCATTCAAGATTTAACAAGTAGAAATATAATTAAAGCCAGTTCCTCACCGTATGCGTCGCCTATAGTTATAGTTAATAAAAGAAACGGAAGTAAGAGGTTGTGTGTAGATTTTAGATTTTTGAATAAAGTAGCAATTAAAGATCGTTTTCCACTACCTTTGATTGAGGACAATATAGACGCCTTGAAAGGAAAAGTATACTTTAGTAAATTGGATTTGAAAGATGCGTTCTTTAATATTAAGTTAGACGAGTATTCTACCAGGTTTACATCTTTTATCACGCCTCAGGGGCAGTTTGAATTTTGTGTCTACCTTTCGGGTTTTGTAATAGTCCGGCTATCTTTGTGAGATTTATTACTGAAATTTTAGAGACCTGGTAAGGAGTGGTAAAGTAGTAATTTATTTGGATGACATACTTGTCGCGACTGAAACTACGGACGAAAATGTCGCAATATTATCAGAGGTGTTTAAAATATTGGTGAATAATTTATTAGAATTAAGGCATGAAAAATGCAGTTATTTACATACTACTATTGAGTATTTGGGGTACATAATAAGTAAGGATGGGATTCGACCTAATCCTGCTAACGTAAAAGTAGTGTTGGATTATCCGTTACCGCGTAACGCGAAAGAAATGCATAGCTTTTTGGGGTTATCGAGTTATTTTCGAAAGTTCATTCCAAATTTCTCGCTTATTGCGAAACCGTTATTTGATTTGATTCGAAAAACGCCAAGTTTGATTTTAACGACATTCACTTAAACGCTATGGAACGAATAAAAACAGAGTTGGTTAGTGAGCCGGTGCTAGCAATTTATTCTGTTAATGCGGAGACGCAGTTGCATTGCGATGCAAGCGTGCACGGGTTTGGCGGAATCTTGTTGCAGAAACAGGAGGATGGAACGCTACACCCGATTAGTTATTTTAGTAAGCGGGCTAATGAGTGTGAGAGTAAATATCACAGTTATGAGTTAGAATGTCTTGCGATAGTGTACAGTATTAAGCGGTTTGAAGTGTCACCTGAAAGGAATTCGGTTTACAATATTTACCGATTGTAATAGCATAAGTTTAACGTTCAAGAAAAGACGTAATTCCGAGAATAATGAGATGGGTACTATACTTACAGGATTATAATTATGAAATAAAACATCGTTCAGGGACTCGCATGTTTCTCACGTAGACGCATTAAGTAGGTTGCCATCCATCATGATTTTAGAGGACAACACATTAGAATTTACATTGTCGGTGAAGCAAAACGCTGATCCGGTGGTTCAAATATTAGGAGCAGTTGGAAAAACAGAAAGTCCTTTCTTTGAACTAAGGAACGGTTTAGTTTATCGTAAGCATGACGGTCGGTTGTTATTTTATGTTCCGCGTGTCATGGAAAGTTCGGTTTTAAGTAAATATCATGCAGATATGGGGCATGTAGGGGTCGAGAAACGGTCGAGCTAATATCGCGTACTTATTGGTTTCCGAAAATGAAAAATAAAGTTCGTGAGTTCATTGAAAACTGCTTGAAATGCATCGTGTTTTCTACGAAAAGCGGAAAAAGGGTTTGTTATATACGATACCTAAAGAACCAGTACCATTCGATACTATCCACATAGATCATGTAGGGCCCTTAGAAAAACAGAGAGAAATAAAGACATGTGTTGGTAATCGTCGACGGGTTTACTAAATTTATTAAATTGTATGCATGTAAAACGGTATCGGCTGAAGAGGCAATTAAGTATGTTTTTTTTTTTAACGTATTTCTCTAACTATAGCGTTCCCCGACGAGTCATTTCGGATCGTGGTAGTGCGTTTACCTCTTCAAAATTTGAAGAAATGTTGGTTAGTAAGGGTTTATACAGCATGTAAAGGTAGCAACAGGTACGCCTCGTGCTAATGGCCAGGTAGAAAGGTGTAATAGGATTCTAATTCCTATGTTGGCAAAAGTATCTCCTTCACCCAGCCGTTGGGATGAAGCATTAGAAATAGTCGAGTATTTCATAAATAATACAATCAGTAAATCTACGGGAGACACTCCATCTCGTTTAATGTTTGGGATAAATCAAAGAGGGATTGTCGATGATGCGCTTTGTGAGTTTATTGTGGATAATGAGGGTATGATTTGCCTTCAGCAAGATCGAACGCTGCAGAACAGATTGAACGGTCACAAACTTATAATGCTCTCTATTATAATAAATCTCACAAGGAAGCCAGGAGCTACGACATTGGAGATTACGTAGTAGTCACAAATAATGTTACTACTCCAGGTGTAAACAAAAAGCTGTTGCCCAAATATAGGGGCCCGTATATTATAACTAAGATTTTAGGTAACGATAGATATCTTGTAAAAGATGTAGAAGGTTTTCAAATAACACAGATACCGTTTGAGGGAGTGTTTCATGCTCATGATTTGAAGAGATGGTCCAGTAACGATCCTTCTACATCTTCAGTAAATGCTGCAGTTGATCGAGACGATCAAGAGTCAGATTAGCCGAGTTGTAAGGAATATTAGCTAGTAGTAATTTTATGCAACGTGGCAACACGGTTTATTTTATATAAGGAAACGTGACAACATTGTTTTTTCGGGAAGGCGCGAAAAAGAGAAGGGAACGCGCAGTGAAAACGCCATATTGGCAGCTTTTTTGTTGTTTACTGTTAAGTTGAGTTGTTCTAATATTTAAGTTGATAAATGTCAAACTTCCTTCTGTATTAGTTGCCTACAGCAAAGTAAACGTTCTTGTAGTAATCGTGTCTGTGTTTTTGGGTCTTACATTACAAAAAATATTAGGTACGCTCCCTACACATTTTTACCACCTTTAACATTTATCGTGAGGATGAACTAGTTTAAGATCGTCCTGACACACCTTGTATAAAATCTGTGCTAAAACCAAGTAAATGTATTTAGCTTATTGTTAAATAACAAATTTTGGCAAAGGTTCGACGGACTTCACCTGATACCGTGCGTATGACGCACAATTCACACCTTCATCATGGACCAAGATAAAGTTGGAAACAACATGTTTGCAACCACTTACAATTTTCAAGCGTCGCGTCGTTTACGAATTATACAGTAATTAAATTCGCATTTAGGAAATAAATCAACTCTAACCTGAGTTAATGCAAGCAATGAATGGCTAAGGAATGAGGCAGATGTCGTGCCTTAAGGAGCAGTATTTAAATCGAATGATTGGGTAGGTTTTGACGGGCAAGATCTTCACAATTGAAGTCGTGTTTGAGTAGGAATAATCAGAACTTGCCGACACAGCTTTTCAATTACGGCGGTTATATCGTATGAGTGCTTGCGAATTGGAAAAGAAAAGGGTCACCCTTAGAAAATATTTATAGTTAAAAACTTAATTTTGATAGTTTGAGTATCTGACCATCTCGGTTTATGCCTTCGCTGCTGTTGGTGAACTAATGTCACCTAGATTCGGGTCTAAAAGCCGATTGAAATTCCTTCTAAACGTTTCTCTAACACGAGTGGTCAACTTTTTTAGATATTCTTCCATCTCAGATGTTGGATTTGTCTACATGTAGTTAGGAAGAAATTACAATAACGACGGTCTTTAGACCCGGGTTTAGACGAAGTCAAGTTCATCTGAATATCATTGTGGATTACTTGAGTGATTAGTTGAATCCTTCCCATCTAGGTTACGATATATTAGTGAATGTGTATGTTATGCAACCACTTATATACGCATATACTACATTAAATTATACAGTAATTAAATTCAAGTAATCCAATCTGGGGCCCGAGCCCGATATCCGCCCGCTTTGTTATAATTTTTATAAACCGACTGAACCAAAAAGCAAGCATCACATAAAACAAAAGCCAAACAAAAGAGTTTTTTGGCAAAGTGATAGTTAAATTACAGGAACGACAGACAAAAAATAGATGTCAAACGACAGATGAAAAATAGTCAAAAAAAGTTGTTGTCCAAATGATTGTCAAATTACCAGAACGACGACAAAAATTGTCAAACAAAAAAATTGTTGTCAAAATGATTGTCAAATTACCGGAACGACAGACGAAAATTAGTCAAACAAAAAAATTATTGTCAAAATGATTGTCAAATTACCGGAACGACAGACAAAAAATAGTCAAACAAAAAACTTGTTGTCAAAATAATTGTAAAAAAACCGGAACAAAAAAAAAAAAATAGTCAAACAAAATCAAATGTCAAAAATTGTCAAATTACCGTAACGACAGATACAAAATAGTCAAACAAAAAAGTTGTCAAAATTTCAAATTACAAAACATACACAAAAATTAAAATAAAATTTGTAAAATTACCAAAAAAACAAACAAAAATAATCAAATAAAAAATGTTAAAATGGTTGTCAACTTACCAGAACGATAGACAAAAAATAGTCAAACAAAAATGTTGTCAAAATGATTGTCAAATTACCGGAACGACAGACGGAAAATAGTCAAACAAAAATGTTGTTGTCAAAATGATTGTCAAATTACCGGAACGACAGACAAAATAGTCAAACAAAACAGTTGTTGTCAAAATGATTGTCAAATTACCGGAACGACAGACGAAAAATAGTCAAACAAAAATGTTGTTGTCAAAATGATTGTCAAATTACCAGAACGACAGACGAAAATAGTCAAACAAAACAGTTGTTGTCAAAATGATTGTCAAATTACCGGAACGACAGACGAAAAAATAGTCAAACAAAAATGTTGTCAAAATGATTGTCAAATTACCGGAACGACAAACGAAAAATAGTCAAACAAAAAAAATGTTGTCAAAATGATTGCCAAATTACCGGAACGACAGACGAAAAATATTCAAACAAAAATGTTGTTGTCAAAATGATTATCAAATTACCGGAACGACAGACGAAAAATAGTCAAATAAAAAAGTTGTTGTCAAAATGATTGTCAATTTACCGGATTACATGTTTATACCGATCATTTGGAACACCTTGCCATGTTATACATACATTACATTACATTAAGATAAGATGTGGATGCGTAGTAGGAATCAGTGCTGATTTCTGAGTTTACAGCACTTCCACTAGGTTAAGTTCCCTAAGGAATGACCTTGGATTGAGAGGATTAATCTCATCCAATTTGTGGAAATGTTTCCCGAAACTGTTTCACCGTGACTTCATATTCCGCAAGAAGGTGAATAGGGATCTCCTCCGACAAGCAGCAAAATCCACATGTCGAGATAGTAACACACCAATCTTGTCCGCCAAGGCGGCAGTGCCTCGTCAGGAAGCCCGTGAGTTTAGGATTACCTCTCCCATGGTTCTGTTACTTAGATTGGAGTACTTCACGTCTTGTGTGCTTGCCAATCCACCACTTTTCTGGCGAGGGTGAGCCCCTGTTCATGTTGTCTCTGTGAGGAAGAAGCAGGGGACATCTTCGTCGAAAGTGATAGAGCTTCGAACCACCCATCTTTCCGGGTACAGTAGCACCAGCCTGACTTTCTCGTTAATGACAAGATGGGGTAAGGTCATCTCCAAAAGATGCTTAATACCTCCTATAGGGCGGTGTGCATTAATCCCGTGATTCATATGCAGGCGAGTTTCTATACTCTCTCGAGTTTCTTTCTGTCGCCACCAGGCGATCTTACAATACCTACGTTATAATGGGACCATCATGCAGTACATCCATCGCAATATTTCTGGGTTTTAATCCTACTTATTGACGGCAAGTCTGCTGCAAACCATCTGTGTTCGGATGTTTTTGTAACATTCACCAGAAGTTCCTTCTAGTTCAGTCGATTTTTTTTACTGGTCACCAGCGTGGTTTTGATCTGGCCAGCCTCCTCTCTGTCAATTTCACCCCTGCCTGTACCATGTCATAAAACATTACAATACAATATTGAAATGTAATATTATCGCTTTGAATAAAAATAAAAGAATTCCCTTCGTGGATAAAAATATACTAGTTTTCCACAAAATTCAACTAATTTTTACGATTGTATTATAAAAACCGCACAATTAGATTCCCGAGGAAATGACGCATTTTTGATAAGTGATGTTCTGTTAAACTAGTATTAACACTACGTTAAGATAGTACGCGTGCTTTGTAATGAGCTTTAAATCGGAAATCGCCTAAAATGTATCAAGTTATTCCGATTATTTCAGTTTTGTTAAATTTGATAGTACTGTTTGTGTTGGTGACTTCGTCTTGTAGACAAGAAGAAAGTGGAGATGGATTGATCGAATTAATTTGCATGAATGTTTCTTCATTTCCCGGTACGACCAGACGTGTGGTGGCATTCCGATGCATCGATTGTCATATAGACGTTTTAGAAGACAAAACGATGCTTAAACGGTTCGAAGGGTTCACGTTCAACATAAGTAACGCTCATTTGCAAGTAATTAACACTGATGCTTTTAAATCGTTTGGCACAAGCACGCGGCGGTTCATTTTCGAAAACAACAAAATCACTTACATCGCGCCGAAAGTTTTCAGTACATTTACCATTATCGATGAAATCAACTTCAGCAAGTGCCATATATTGAAACCAACCGATAAAGTGTTCGAAGGTACTACAGTTAAACTATTGGATTTATCTCATAATATGCTGACAAACGTAACTGGAATTTTTGACGGACTTCGTGTGACTAAATTGAATTTATCTTTTAACAAAATTAATGAGTTTGATGTGGGAGCATTTGATAACGTTGTTTTTAACAAAGAATCAGATTCGAGAATCGATTTATCCAGTAACGAAATCGAGAATGTTCAAACGGGGTCGTTTCGGTGTGACCGCCCTTATTATTGTTTCCGTGTTTTGGATTTGAAAAACAACTCGATTTCAACTATACAAAATGACACATTTATTAATTCACCCCATCTAGAAACGTTAGTGTTGTCGAAAAATAAAATATACAAGTTAAACATGAATTCGTTTAAGGGTCTCGATGCCTTACGCTTCCTACATTTGCAAAATAATCGCATTCGCGAAATTCCGATGGGAATTTTTGGTCACATACAAACTCTTACATTACTGGATTTATCACAAAATGATTTGACGAGGTTAAACGGATACACGTTTAGTGGTTTGTTAACGTTGCAAATTTTAAATTTATCGCACAATAACTTGCAAGTTTTGAAAAACTCTCACTTGTTGCCGTTGATTCATCTAAAAGACCTAGATATATCTGATATAAGGATCCACGAACTTAAAATCAGAGTGTTTTTGGATCTACATCCGAAATTGATTTCGTTGGTAGTCAATAACAATTTTTGGACTTGTCAGCAATTAACGCAAATCTACAAACAATTTGGCGGATTTTCCTCGCCAGCTTCCTACTATAACGTTCCTAATTTGCATGGAATTGCGTGTTCGCGTAAACAGTTGCCATCTTACGATAATTTAACGTTTGAAGGTTTTTAAATATTCTTGGTGAAGATAAAAAGTTTATGGTTCTTAGCGACCCGAGAATGATGGACGAAACTGAAAGCCCAGTTATCGAACAATCTGTTACTAATGATAAACCAGATACTATCGATAGCATTCGAACTATGTTGATTCTGTTTATAGTTATAGTCGTTATTTGGTTTGTGTATTACATTTTCAAAGAGGTTTTGTTGTGGTTAAGTAATTACGATGTTATCAAGAGCAATAGACTTAGCTTTTTGTATACACAAAGCGGAAGTACTGTGAAAGTTTTATAAGTTATAAGATTTTGCTCATTAGAATTTGAAAGTTGTGAAGAGCAAACTGTTATAGTTGTTATAGAATATAGTATATTCTTCTCATTAACGTTAAGTTTTACACTATTTTTTTATATTAAAATTTGAGTTATAGTTTTTTTTTGTTATTTTGTGACTTCTACGGACGTGAGCCATTGTACAGCGTGGGCAAAAATTAATAACAAACTCTAAAGAGGGCATGATTTCCAAAATTCAAAAGACCAGGTTCAACGTTTTTCTGTCCCAATAATTCAGTTATTTGACAAGGTATCAAACTAGTTCAAATATGAAAGTAATCCTCTGAAGAAATTCTACAGATTGGGCGATTTAATCAAATTATTGTCGATTAAAGAAATACATTTTTTTTACATTAGATATTTAAATGACTATAAACGCCAAAAAATCACTTAAAAAAAAAGAAAAAAACTTTCGTCCATCTTGTAAATTTTCTTTTCTGAAGACGGTATTAGTGCCCTTTGTTTTTCTCTGTTGTTAATATTTATCAAGATATTCGTCCAATGTATTTATTGAATTTTGACTGTATGCCCAGAAACGTTGTAAGAATGATTTACGACAGGTAATCGGCTTAAAATCTTAAAATATTTATGACGTGCTTCAGATTCAGCCGTATTTGATCTGCTCGGTGTTTGTTGGAGTATTCGTATTTTCATCTGCAACTGCAATGTAGGAAGAAAATTATAGTTTTTGAAACTTCTAATGATGCAAGTGCAGTGGGCACAGAATATTTTTATTATCTGTTTTCAAAATTGTTAAAAATTTTTCTTTATTTTCTTGTAGTACAAGAATATATCATATTATTTTCCACAGATCTAGCAGGTATAGTTTTAACTAGATGAAACCCCCGTCCTATCAGAAGGGACCAGGATAATAAAAAATTGTACCTAAATAATTACCATAAATAAAATCTAATGATGTCTTAGACTTACTTGAATCGGGCTGCTTTATGATTCTGGCTCAAAAACAAATACCTAACTCTCTTTAACTTTAACCTCGCTCATACCCACTTTATGTTAAACATTTATTGATAATTATTCAGTTCATAATATTGCATAATATGTAAAGCTTAGAATATCACTCAAGATTAGCGATTTTAACCGACTCGGACGTCTATTATAAATCGCATAATATTCTCGTTATATCAATAGTTATTATTTATTTATTTATTCGTATGGTACAATATTACATTTCATTATTATATTGTGATGTAAGTGTAATGTATGGTGCCCCAGAAGATTAGTATAAGCCTGTATAGTGTGGTAACGAAACCATGTGCAATTATGGTTTGGTTCGTCTTGGTAAAGCATTTACTTCAAGGTTTAGGAAAACCACTAAAACCTAAACATGCTAACCCTTACCCACCTTAGTATTTATATGCAATATGTATGTAAATATTATAGAAGGTAAATAAGAACATAAAATATGACAGCACATCCATTGCATGACGACATATAATGAACCCATCCAAGTGCCAGTCACGACAACGACGAAAAAAAGTAGGACTATTATTTCAGGATAAGATTGTGGCGTCATGGTGGATAAAAGATATACGCCCGCCGCCATTGTGTATAATTTCAGCGACTGCTGACACAGGTATGAACGTGTACTACGTTACTACGTCTGTACGCTTTGTAATAACTGTGAACTGTCAGTATGTAGTACTGTACTCTACTGTGTTTTTCTGCTGCTGATCCCTAGTATTTATGCGGAAATTCGTCTCCTCATGAGGAAATTATGTAAATACTATGGGGTGGAAGCTGGCAACCCCACATGGGTTCTTTCTTAGTGGATTGGTGATCCACGATAAAGTATACTCAGGTCCGGTCCTAGGAATTTTGCCGCCCTGGACAAGACCAATGACCGCCGCCCTTTCTCCTAATTCGCTTACCTCGCTGACTCTTTCTTCCTTCAGCGATCTGCGATCATATTAATTTAAATTGTATAAATGAAGAGTAAAAAACATAATACATATTTATTGAAATTATTTAAAATAAAACTTTTTAGGTACATTATCATACAAAGCATAATAATTATCGCAGTTTTAAATCTAGATACTTTGCCATTAGATTATCAAAAAATCCAAATGAGGTTGTTTAACTAAGTAACACTCTCCTTGCTTTGGCGCGGGAAAACTCCTTTAACAATTCTTCAAGATCCAGAGACTTAGTTATTTTATGTTCGATTGAAATTGTCGCTAAAGCACTCAGACGTTCCTGGGACATAGTCGACCTTAAATAAGTTTTTATCAATTTGAGTTTAGAAAAACTTCTCTCTCCACTAGCCACTGTTACTGGCAAGGTCAGTAAAATTCTTAGTGCGACACTAACATTGGGTGCAAAATCGTACTCTCTAAGCATTTGCAAAGTTTCTAGAGGTGTACTCTTGGGCTTCACAATTGTCGAAAGAACTTTGAGTTTATCTTTTAGATCAATGTAACTTAGATCTTGGGACTCACCAACACTTAAAACATTACATAGTTTTGAGCATTTGTCCGATAAATCACTAGTAGTCATGTCTTTAATTTTACCTATATCGTACAAAAACTCAAAATTTCACCATGGTCTTTAATTTGTTGAAATCTATCACTCAATGCACTCACGGTTATGTCTACAATTTTGAAATAGAAGTCAACTTTATACCGTGTCTCTGGATCAAGTTCTATACTTTCATCTTCAGCTTCATAACCAAATTGTCTTTTCACTTTCCTCTTTCTTGCTTGTGTTGTGCCTCCGATTTTTGACGTCTCGATTTCTAACTTTAGAGGTAGTTCTTTTGCGTCTATCAAATATCCCTGGAATTTTAAATCATTTCTAAGAGACTTGAAGTGAGTTTTCGTATTTTCTAGTAAACTGGCAGCTTGGGACACTCCCATATCAATATTCTGCAGTGAAAAGTGAAATCACGAATTTGGTTAGCCAAACAGTTCGCCTCATGAGCAACCATTTTATCGGTGTTCTCACTTTCGCTGATCTCCACGAGTGCATCGTAAATTTCGTCAATTTGATATCTGAGAGGGGTAATTGCATTAATTCTACTTTCCCATCTCGTTGCGGACAAAGGTTTCAACGTTCGACTAGAAATGTGATTTTTCAGAATTGCCCAACGACAAGTAGACGCTGAGAAAAAGTTGTACATTTTTGTAACTAATGAAAAGAAAGAAACGGCAAACTGTGAAGCCTTAGCTGCGTCGTTTACGACTAAATTTAGTGAATGGCTAGAACAGGGAACAAAAAATGCTCTAGGATTCATTTGTAAAATTCTGTTTTGGACTCCCAAGTTCTTCCCTTTCATGTTTGCCCCATTGTCATATCCTTGCCCTCTCATGTTTTCCAAAGGTATCCCCAATTCTTGAAGTTTTTGCAAAATTACTTCAGTAAGTGCCAAGCCAGTGGTTTCCAGTACAGGCACAAATCCAAGAAAATGTTCCACAATTTTACATTTTTGAGCAGGAATCTAAATTGACAAAACGTACGACAATAGTCAACTGTTCTACACCGGAAATATCAGGCGTGCAGTCTAAAATGATACTATAATATTTAGCTGATTTTAAAGAGTTTAAAATTTTGTTTTGAATTTGGTTATGAAGGAGTTGAATCATTTCGTTTTGAATACGTTTTCCCAAGTAATGATGCTGCTTGTTATTTCCGCTTGTTGTTCTTCTAATGTGCTCTTTTAACACCAAATCAAATTTTCCAAAGAGCTCAACAAGCTTTAAAAATTACCATTATTGTGATGGTAAAGTTTATCTGAATCACCTCTTAATGGAAGACACTGCTGTGCTAAAATTGAATTATCGATATAAGTCGTTCAATTACATTTCTCCAATGACGAGTTACTGAATTTAACATTTTTGCGTTTCCTTGTCGATGGTTTTACCCGATTCTAGCCTAATTGCAAGTTCTATCCACTTTTGCTGTGATTGTAGATGAGATGGAGACTTTGAATGGCTGGACAAAGCTTCAGCCATATGTCTCCAATTATTATACCCATTTTCAGTAAAATGAATTTTGACATGGGAAAATAGTTTACAGCAAAAACAATACACAGAATTGTTTGTCTTAGAATAAGTTAACCACTTCTCTCTACGATTTCTCCATTGCACATTTTATAATTGTAGTAGTTAGTTGTAAATTTACGATTTGAGTCGTCTTTGGGACACAACTGAACATCTGCATCGGATAATTTTGGAGGAGGGCCTCTTTTCACCAATGTTGTTCTAACGAAATCGTTGATTTGAATGGGCCACTTTGCTGGATCACAATCGATACGATCTGTGTTACCTGTAACAGTGTCTTCAGTAGCAGACATCGATGTCAATGGTAGGCCTGGGTGGCTGTAGTTTGATTCAAGGGAGACATCAACAGACATGGATGATGTTGGTAAGTCCTGATAACCATCCTTGGTTCCTGAAGGGCCAGCAGAAGACGTTTCAAAAGAGGTAGCATTAATCGGGGATGTTAATGGCAGGCTTAGGCCTAGGTGACTGTTTGCAGGCTCATAGGAAGCGGCTGCAGCTGTTTGCTCGTTACGATTGACATTCTTATCATAACAGTCTAATGGCGTTAAAAATTTATCCAAAGAAGCTTTAAGTTTTTTGCTTGAATTTCTTTCTCTGCTTTCCTTTTCTGTATTGGCTTCCAGAGAGCCGTTTTCTACCATCCATGTTTGCACTTGCACAACTCACAGCTAAAACCTATACTAAACTAACACACACGGAAACTACACTATGCAACAACTAAGCTGAACAACAAATAAACAAACAACGTATAAACTTGTAAAAAGTACGAACACACACAATAATTCTCAACAACTTATGCGCAACGCACACAAGAACACTAGGTAACAGACTACAACAGCACGACTGCCATAAATTCAATTTTGTAATTTTAGTAAATATAGTATAAAGTAGCATTTGGTTTTACTTTAAGCTGAAGTTTCATAAGATAAGAACGAAGTATTTTTTTAGCAGGCTAGGTTTGAATTCAAACTATTGTTATTGTAAGGAATGTTTTCTTAATATACAATCTTTACTGTACTATTATTGTGGTTGTTTGTAAGTGGTTTTTCTTAGTAAATTTCACACCCTTGAGAGGTTTCTGCATTTACATTTTATGTTAATCTACCTTCAATTAGATATAGCCACCGCAACGAAACCAAAAGTTCGGGTTGAGTTGAGTTGAGTTTTTACCAACGGACGGATCGACGGACTATTGATTTATTGTGTTTTAAGAATAATAACAAAACATTTGTGTACCTGCAACAACGGTCATAATCATTCCCTTGACCTTCTTAGAAATAATGTGCTGTTGTCGTAGATTTTAAGTTCTATTTTGTACAGTTCGTCACGTTTCAAATAACGGAATATAAAAGTTCTGGTTTCAATTTTGTCTATTTCAAAAACCTGCCGCCCTTTAAAAATTGCCGCCCTGGGCAACCGCCCGGTTCGCCCACCCCTGGGGCCGGGGCTGAATACTGGGTGTAAATGAGCGAATATATGCAAACAAATTTTGTGTTAAAGGATATATCTTCTTGCTTGAGTTTTGAGGTTTGTGTGGGGCACTCTTGTTAGTGCTGTTGCAGTTGGTGTGGTGCGCTCTTATTGAGGCTGCTGCGGATGCGTGGTGTGCTTTTGTTGGCGCTGTTGCGTGTGCTGCCGTTGCGAAGATGCTGTAATTGTTTACTTGAGATGCTGCTTTAGAGCGACCGTTGTGTGTTGCTCGCTTCAGAGGCAAATTGGTGCGGTGCGAGTGCTGTGTTAAGACGTCGCAACTGGGTGTGATAAGCTTCGTAAAGTATATGTTGGATGCGCGTCTTGGTATCTGTACGTGAAGGCAGTACCTCGAAGGCTCACACCAGCAGTTGAATGACGAATGAGTGCGTGACCGTGCCACTCCAAAGCGTCCTGCATGTGGCAGACGTGGACAACTGTGACGTTTCGAGAGGTAAGTGTTGTCTTTGATAGGTGTATCCTCTGAAGCAGCGGTTGTGACGTTTGCGGATGTTATAACGGTTGTGACGTTTCAAGTTTGCGGGTTGTTTGTTGGGCGATGGAGTTGACGAAACGACTTTGTGGGTGTAGTCCATCAGCCCAAGTCGATGTGGATCACATATGTGAATGTGGGAGAGACGTGGAGGATGGATCTCTTGGGTCTGCATTAGTGTTGGTGCCGACAATGTTCATGACGGGGAGCAGCGATGGTACGCGTTGTGTTGGCGAGCGTAGCGGTGGCGGGTGTAGTCGGAGTAGCGAGCGTAGTAGCGGTCGTTTTCCGGTTTTTGTAGGTATATTAAACAAAATCGATATATACTGTGATTGCGTTGTTTCCTTCTTCCACGGCCGACTTATGACTTTGGGATCACCACTGTGGCGTTTGGTGAATTAATGAAGGATGCCTCTTGTTGGGCGCAGAGTTAGTTAGAACAATTATTTAACAATCGCCCGCCGATTGTTAAATAATTTATTCTTAACAAACTTACATCATTATATTTAGAATATTTACATGAATAACGACTGCTGACACAGATATGAACATATCAACACGTACTACGTGTGTACGGTTTGTAGTAACTGTGAAGTATCAGTGTTTACAGTACTGTCTGATTCTACTATTTATACAAGATTAGTAGGTTATTTGTAAAGTCAACAAGGTCGCTTGAATTATCTTTCCTAGTTGTCAGCATTTGTACATTGCGATTGACAAAATGCTGAAGTTGTTTGTTACATTCCGCATTCTTCAGAAATACGTTTCCTCATGAGGAAGTTTTGCGAATTCTATGTGGTTGAAGATGACAATCTCATGGGATAAATATTTTTAGTAAATAAGAACATAAAATAAAACTGCACATTGCATGACGACATATGTCCAAGTACCAGTCACGACAATGACAAAAAAAATTAGGATAATTATTTTTTTACGACAGGATAAAGATATTGAGATGTGATGTTCACTAGGTTGTTATTTGTCTATCTAATAACATAAAAAAAGTAATATCATTGAATTTATTTTTTTTCCATAAAATTATTTTCTTTACGATTATGCAGAAAACGCCATGTAGTGAAGAATCACAATTACATCACTTTATAGCACGATTTACAGCCTAGCTGCCTAGGAAAAGCCCTTTTTATCGACACCAAGTACGGTTAGCCTTTTTCAAGTTATCGACATTTATTTCCAAAATTGTTCAAATCTCCCCACCACCTACCTTTCAGAGACAGAGTAAAAACATTTAACAAAAAGATTTGAATTTGTCTCAGCTTTAAAAAAACATTTACTCAAATTAACATTAATATAAGACAATTTTTTAGAAAACCGGTTTTAAAATTCAGTGACCATTTCAGAAACTCGAAAATAATTTCCAGTGTTTTCTCTTGGCTACTTTTATCGTATCATTTTAGCTTACCTCGCTTATTTGCCTGCCCTGTACCAAAGTCAATAAAATTGGCAAGTGGTCAATGTTTGGAAAGTAGAAAAAAGAGTAGAAGTTGTTTATGAAAAAATCCAATATGGCGACCATTTAAAATAAGTAAGTTTTTATTTTTAAATTTTAATTTTGTTTGCCAAAATATAAATGCCGTCACTTATGCCTTCGTGTAGGTGACGTTTCGCATCGAAATGCCGATGCTTCATCGGGCCAGTGCTAATATTGAGTTTATTAGTATGAGTTGATTAGTAAGATCATACACAGAACTAATGAACAGGAATCATGTGGACATCACCTCTTACTAATCAAGTCAGACTGATAACTTTTACATTAGCACTGGCACGATGAAGAATCGACAGTTATAAAAAGGTAAGTTTATCTAATGTCCTGGCTTCCAATAAGAAGGTGTCCACCATTCACATTTTGGAAAACAAAATTAAAATAAAAAAAACAGGTAGAATGACCATCTTACAGAAAGTTGCGTTCTTGCGATAATTTTGTTTGGAAAAAGATTACAGTTGGCTTCATAAGTAAAGAAACTTTTGCACAAACTTTTTTCAATAGCTGTCCTAATAAGGAAAATAATTAATATTTTCGAAAATGCCATTCTACTTACTAATTCTCGTTATCACTGGACGACTCGCTCGAAAGGTGAAAGAATCTTTGAAACACCGAGGAATGAACGTTGAATACCTCTAACCATTAATAAATAGCTGGGGTCATTCCAAGAAAACGGCTCGTTATCTTATCACAGGTTTACATCTAACCTGGACCTACATGCTGATGCTAACCATGTCTCTATGAAGAAACTGTCCTCGATATACTATATTCCCATATAAGTGACTAGAATTTAAGCTTCAATATTTCTTATTTAACTTACTACTTTTAATGCGAAGGTCATGCACGTATAAAACGTTTTTGAATTTACGATTTAATTCTTAATTAAGTTCTTAAATAAACATTCAAGTACCTTTTGTGAACTGAAAGGCCTTGCAGTCGACGAATCTCTGGTTTATTTGCTCTCAATTTACTTTTTAAACGTTGAATTTATGCATGCTGAATTAGTTCAGGCCGTTATTAAAATTGGGCAAATTATTTACTAAATTTTGATCAGTTTCTGCGAATATCGAGTGTCGCTACGCACAATTAACTTAGTTTTTGCGTCGTACGCCAAGACATATTTGTGCCGTCTATGTTAGATTTAAATTTTTAATACGACCGAGATGTGATCAAGATAATTATCTGTGATAACAATGTGCCTTCGTTTCTTGAATTTTATTGTTTGTAGCATTGTGATTATTGATTCTTGTCAGAATATATTCTCTACTCTCTCTCCTATGAGTTGTGTGTTTTACTTTCCTTAAGACCTACGACTTTTTAAGGATATTTCAGTAGGTGACGCTTTAGGAAAACTTACTTTGAAACCATCCTGCGATCCACTCACCGGCAACGAACTTCGGGTAAGTTTTTGAAGCGACTTTTTTTTTATTTAATTAATGCTCTATTTTTTCACGTGTAAACATGTTTGTTAATCTACACAACAAACTTGTAACAGGTTGTTGGCGAAGTTGAAGGCTCCTCGCCTAAAGTTTTTGGGATTTGTGCATTGTTTGCCGTCATAAGCGGTTCGATTTTCAAACCCATTGTTGGATCATATAACAACGGTTTAATTTAATTTTTAATTTTACTTCAAATGCGTCGCGTTTTTGTAAACAGTGTTATTAATTATTTACTTAATCAAGAGTCCGGAGAATATGGATAACGCCGTATCCACTGCAATTTTTCGAGATGAAGAGTGTTTGGGATTGCCAACCATCCACTTTACTCGATTAAAGATAAAAATTTATAGGAATTTGAAACTTTCGGAATAAAATTTCATTAACCATGATTTAAAAATTAAACATGTTTCGGCTCCACTAATCAGTAGCCACTATCAGTACTGATGATGGATTCTCATTGTGTTTTACAGTTAATTAGTGGAGCCGAATCATGTTTATTTTTATTTTAATTAAATATTGGAAAGACGAATAATTTTCTTCACATTCAACTCCAATAAATGTGGATATTTTTTTTAAATTAACGCAGAATTTTGAAAATAATAAATATGAACAACAAAGGTAAATATCAATTTCTTATGGCGGTAGACGATTTGCATTATAAAAT
The DNA here is from genome assembly GCA_030710515.1 of Abscondita cerata. Taxonomy (NCBI): domain Eukaryota; kingdom Metazoa; phylum Arthropoda; class Insecta; order Coleoptera; family Lampyridae; genus Abscondita; species Abscondita cerata. The sequence goes on along the minus strand of JALBCR010000434.1, from coordinate 92,435 downwards.
ATAGAGCAACACAAAACCACTCTAAATTGTAATATTTTATAACGTTCGTAAAAAAAGATTTTCCAAAGTGCTTTTCACTTGTACAAACACTCTAATGCGTGTGTATGTTCAAGTGATTTTATCGAGTACCTACTCTATTATTTTTAAATAAATACAAATGTTACGTAGTGGTTTCAAACTATATCAATTTCATTGTTTGATTGTGTTCGCTTTAAAAATGTTCAAATTTTTTTCTTGCTCGTATTGGACCATATTACATTCGTGTATTTAATTTCAAATTACAAAGAAGACAGCGTTAAAAATTGCGTGTCGAAAGTACTTGATACGGTGTTCAATTCGGATGATACTTTATATTTATTATTCGATCCGATTACGAGGAAGTATTTTCCAAACGAAATAAAAAATCCTCACATTACCATTAGTGTGGACGGAAAAATAGCAATGATGGAAAACTACAAGTTCGTAGAGCATCGTTTGAATTTTGTAATTTATTCAGAAAATGACTTGAGTTTGATGTATTTATTTCCTTGGTTGAAAGCCAACAAATTGTTCAGTATGAGACCATCGGTGCCCGATGATAAATTTATTTTTATCACCGCCCTGCCTAGTGTGGTTCCCATATTTCTATCAATGTGGATGTATGGAAATGTAAATGTGGCGGTAGTTAACTACAACCTGAAAGAAACCAACAACAACTCTTTACGAATTGTTACCAGCAACCCTCAAGATTTCGAAAATAACTGTGGACTAAGATTTGACCTTTCACAAGAGCAAGATTGTGATTTGCTGCGAACGATTACGTTTCCTAAAATTTACCGAAATTATAACAATTGCGAGATGGCGTCGCTTTATCAAAGAGATTGGTTTACAGAAGAAAAGTTGAATAAGTTTAGCACCGTTTCTCAGTTTATTTTTAAAGAATTGGAAGAACGCTTCGGAATGAAGTTGTTATTAACAAATGATTTTAATCGCTACGGCAGTTATAAATTTAAATTTTCGAGTACTATACAAAAAATGGCTTGTACTAATTTAGACGGTATTTGTACAGTTTCTTATTTTACTGACGAAATCGTAATAATGGTACCGAACCCACAAGTCATTTCGCCAATCACAGTACTCAAGATTGTTTTCAAGAACGAAGTTTGGATTTTAATCCTGATCGCCTTTTTCTTCACGTCGTTAGCGTGGTGGTTTGCTGAGAAGGTAGTAAATGAAGGTAGAGAATTTCCGGAAATACTGCTGAAGATTTACCAAACCACCTTATTTGGTGCAACTTCGAAGGCCCCAAAACACATGGCTTTGCGAATCATTTTTATGGTCTACGTAATCTATTCCATTCACATTCAGACTGCTTTTATGTCAAATTTGATACGAATTTTAACTATTCCACAATTAGAGAATGACATTTCGAGTATAGAAAAACTGGTTGATTCTAACTTACCTATTATCGTTGACAGCCAAACTAAAAAAAAGCTTTTTAAATCGGACGATTATAAAGATCCCTCATACAAGGCCATTAAAAAAGCGTTAAGAATAATTCCAAATTTGACGGTTTCAATCGATTTGAATAAAAGTGCTTTGGTTGCTACAGCTGTTGAGCTTGAGGTCAGGGTTAGATTATCGAACCAAACGGTAAATTATTTCAAAGACGATGTATTTTTTAGTAAGATATATTATCCTTTCATTATTGAAAATGGTTTTTATTTTTTGCCCACTTTGAACGCGTTTCTTAACATACTAATCGAATCCGGGCTATTACGTAAGGAAGAAATTGATCAAGAAAATGTGTCGCGTAAGTATAACGTATTTTTTCGAGATGTTAAAAACGACGATGACAAATTTGTTTATCTTACTATAAATCATTTGATTTCAATTTTTATATTTTGGGCTGTAGGTATATTGGTATCCATACTTGCGTTTATTGTAGAAAATGTTGCACCATTAATATAATATATTTAAAATTAAATGTTGGTAGAATTGAACTGCACATGTGCAGCACAATTATTAAAGACACTTAAAATAAGGCAATGACATTTAAGAAACCCACACGGATGAGTTATAATGGATATGAATTTTTTAATTGAAAGATCCATATTTGTTGGATGCTGAATGTTTTATTGTTGTGACATTCAAAGAATGTATACAATTGTCAAATGTACATTTGAAAAACAGATTAAAATAATAAATATGTTAAAAGCCATAATTAGCTAATAGACAACAAGCAAAAGAACAATTACACTTACAATGTTTTTTACAAACGTGTCAAATATTCCGCAACTGAATATAAAGGTTACGTAGTAAAGAAAGTCTTTGATTGTGATTTAAACTGTTTTGCACATCTTATAGTTAGTATCGGCTCCGGCAATTTGTTTGTTGTACACTCATGAAATTTAAAACTTGGACACCACAATTTCTGTAAACAAAAGTTTGCACATTGTGAAGCGGGCTTAAGGGTATCATTTACAATTCTAACAGCAGGTAGTCTCAGCAGGGGTTATCTTATAGAAGGACTGTAGAATGAATCATTACACTAAGCACGTTTTAGAAAATAGGTAATTTACGTTGCTTACTTAATTTTTTCTTTAAAGAATATATTTGAAGGTATCGCTAATTAAACACCATAGCTCGATTAATTATCGAATCAAAATTTTGTTTAGGAAATGTTTACAAAATAAAATTAGAAATAATTTTGATTTAAAAACGTCTACAAGCAATAACTTTTAAATTAAATCAAAAACTAAACATGGTTATTTGGGTTGACTGATTATTACTTATTTTTAAATAAATCTAACCTACTAATTATTGTAAGTTATTAAAAAAATCATTAAACTCTCTATTCATAATATTTAGTCCTTACAAAATGTATATTTTATGACGTTTCATTTTTTCTGTAGTTAATATAAAAGTGAAAATAAAAACTAAGGCAATTCTTATTGTCAACGTATATATTTAGTTTTTTGACAAGAATTTATTACATAATTATAATTAAGATACCAAGTTATAGTTTAAAATTAAATGAAAACTTTTTTTTTAAATAAAGGTATTACTATATAAATAAATATAAGAAATCAATAATGGGTGTGACCTCCATTATTATTGATACATTCTTGGAGGCGTCTGCTCATTGACGCTATCAAGGTATCAATATAATTAATATTAATCGTTTCCCATGCGGTATCAATGGCTGCAATTAGTGCATTACGGTTTACTGGTATAAAATTTGGCCCTTGTTGTCTTCGGATAACAGCAAGTATTCGAGCCCAAACATTTTCGATAATGTTAAAATCTGGGCTTTTTGCTGGCCAGGGTAACAGCTCCAAGTTATTTTCTCGTTCGCTCAACGTTTTTGTCAAAATGGCGTCTGTAGGGCAAACAAACCTTTGTTTTCATTCGAATGTGTGTAATTTCTGTTGAGTTTTTGTGCTTTTAGTGGTTGTCTTAATTAAGTTAATTATAGAATTTGTGAAAGGGTATTTTAACTCAATTTATATTTAAAATTACAAATAACAGGGATTTTAAAACACTTAACACTGTCACGATTTCTTCTACTGCCACAGTTCACTACACAACCAAATGCTGGCATTATGGTACATTGAAAATCAATTAAACGTGTAAACTATATTAAAATCTTATAATTCATAACCCAAAAATTGATAATTAATATTCTCTCAAAGGCGGGATAAAATTTAGTTTTTTCTTCTTTTTTATATGCCTCGCAAATATATAAAGAAAACAAATAGAAATTTTTGATGAAGATTTAAGAAATGCTACACAAGAAGTAATTAATAACTCGATGAGTTTGCGACGGGCTGCTCAAATATTTAACGTAACGAAATCACGGTTGGCACTATATGTATGTGAACAAAGTAACAGAGGTTCGTTTGGAAAACGTAAGATTTCAACCAGATTTTAACCAACGTCAAATTCTGGACCCCCAGTTGGGACTACATCTTAAAAAGTATTTACTCAAATGCTCAGAAATGTTTTATGAATTATCTCCACGAAAGAAAAAACAACTGGTTTATGCTTTTTTACTTTCCTTGCGAAAACCAGAGGCTACCAGTTTGACCCGAATGACTGCATTCAACAGAACGACAGTTAATGACATTTTTGGTAAATTAAGCGATGTTCTAAATATTCACCATTTTGAATCTAGTCACATCTTTAATTTGGACGAAACAGGTGTAACAACTGTTCTACCTGTTCAAAAAATTGTTGGTAAAAAGAGCGAAAAACAGGTGAGACAAGCAACCTCAAGAGAAAGAGGGGAACTTGTTACCCAGGTCGGAATTATTTGTGTCAACGGCAAAGTATTGCCTCCAATCTGGGTATTTCCCAAAGTGCGATTTGATTATGCACGTATGATGAATGATTCCGCAAGGAAGTTTAGGCCTCACGCAAAATCGGGGTGGATGACTGAAGAAAACTTTGAGCTTGTATTGCAACATTTTCAGAAGATCGTCCGTTGTGATAAAGCTAACAACAAAGTGCTATTAATATTGGACAACCACGAGTCGCACCTTAATGGTTCAATCCTTGATTTCGCAAAAGCACAAGGATTTATAATCTCCCCCCCCCCCACACACACTTCAAATAAACTTCAACTATTTGATCGTTGTGTTTACGGACCATTTAAAAAATACTACGGCGAAGCAGTCAATTCATGGATGCTATCACATCCAAATCAAACCCTGAGCATTTACTCCTTACCAGAAATGTGTTCTCAAGCTTGGGATAGAGCAGCAACACCAGAAAATATTAAATTTGGTTTCAAAAAATGCGCAATATATACATTTGACAGAAAAAAAATTTTTTGATGCCGACTTTTTGTCATCCTCAGTGTCAGATCGCCCAATTCCAAAATCTTTGCATTCCCCAAGTTGTTCTTCCGCTGATACATCAATTCCTGAATTTCGGCCATGTCCAAGTCTTTCCTCTGCTGATCCCCCAATTCCTGAATCTCTGCCAGGTCCAAGTGTTTCCTCTGCTGATCCCCCAATACCGGAATGTTTGCAGATACCAAGTTATTCCAATCCTTCTACTAGTGGCCTCAAGCAGATAAAATTTGTTTCTCCTGAAAAAATTAGATGTATGATTGCGACAAATACTCCCGACAAACAAGAAATTGAGGAAAGAAAGCGTCCTAAGAATAAGATACCAAAGAAAATTAAAAAAAGAGAAAAATTAAGAAGATCCTGGTTGCAGTTTCTTCCTCAGAGTCTCAAGTGGAAGTCAGTTCTGGCGAAGAGAGCGATTTTTAAATGGACGATTCCGAACCAAACGATTTGAGTAAATTATCCAAAGGAGATTACATTATTATAAAAGTTATGGGGAAAAGAAGCTCAAAATGTTGGTGCTCAAATTACGGATAATAAGGATGATACAGGATACCAACTAAAATTTCTAAAGAGCCACATCGCTTCAAATCGCTTTACAGTAACAGAGGAAACAGCTTACGTGAATTTTGAAGAAGTAATTATACTTCTTCCTCGACCTATTCAAGAGTTCCGCGAAAGATATAAGGACATGTTCTACTTTAATTTTTATTTTCTATCTTATAGTGTTGTTTAAAAATTGAAAATAAATACCTCATGAGTTCATGACTACTAAAAATATTTGTGTCCAAGGTAGCCAGCTATGGTTTCTATTAAAAAGAAAAAATTTCATAACTCGTAAACAAATGTAGAAATTTAAAATCCGTCAACGCCATTGAATTCCTCTCACAAAAGTGTCACAAAAGGTATTACTAGTTTTTTCTAACTTAATAAACAACTATGATGTAGACACTTTTCAAAATATAGAAAAATCGATCTTTTCGCTGTAACTCGAAAACAAAAGACGATAGCCGATTCTAGTTCTCTCGAAAAAACCGATCGAGACATCGACAGTCATTTTTTTGAATCTCATATGGTTACCGAGATACCATATACAAACGTCTAAATTTGTCCACCCTGTACATTACTCTAATTGTAAAGCAATTACGTTTTCCTGGGACTCTTCACAGTCGTACGTAATATGCTTCTTACAATTCTCGTTACGTAATATACTATTAAGCAGATAATATAAATATTTTAATCACGTGTTTCTTTATTTGAAGGAAACCGTTACAAAGTTGGTTATTTCATTTGTAAATAATGATGAAAAGGACTGCCACCTCAAAATTTTGACGCGATCTCAAAAATTCAACTGATATACTGGTAGGAGCGTCGTAGCGACTGAAAGAACTCACCTGTTACCCACAGTGTTGTACACTGTTAACTAATCTTCTTCAGTTTTGAATGGAAATGAATGTACAAATGAGCTGAATTGCTATATTCTAAATCGGAACATTTTTGCATATAAATTCTAATAATGATAAATAATTACCTACAGTGACACATTTATTATTTTTTTGCATGTTATGTTTTGTTTGCTTGATTGTTGGGCGGAACCGGATTTTTTTTCGTACCCTTCTTTTCTCAGGCAGCCTTTGTAGAGGGATACCTTTGGCATTTAAATATTTTCACAACTTTGTCAAAATCTACCCTTTTATTTAAAACGAATCAACGTTTCATTAAATTTACTATCTACATTTATCACTACGCTCTAGCGGTTCAACCTAGATGTCTTTAGTTAGCTTCTCCCATCTTTCGATCGGCGAACTTCGCTTCGGGTTTAGTAGCGGTTTATTGATATCTTGCTTTTACAAGTGTCTGAGTGAGGTTTGTTACATTACATAGCTTACGAAAAAATTGATAATCTCAATCATGTACATATGTGTTCCTATCAAAAGCATGTTATCAACAGGGTGCCCAAAATTCGATGTTTTAATAAAGAATCTCCATTAATTATAATAGATATGAAAAAATGAACCACGAACCAAACATCTTTGATCTTTTTTTGAGAACAATCGAATAGTGAAACCAAAAATTAATTCTCCTCTTTTGTTTTACAGTTGAGGACGTTTTTTAAATGAATAAGTGAATGTAGTTTATCTTGTTTAAAATGTTCCCTCTTAAGACAAAATTTAAGGAAAATAATGCAGTATGTAGTCAATACTATACAGGGTATAGCACTAAGAACTTTGATCAGACGTTAAACCAGGTAAACTTTTGTTTAGAAAATTAAAATCTTTTCGCTTGAGTTTTGTTATTTGTGTGGGGCGCTCTTGTTAGTGACGCTGCGGCTGTTGCCCTGATTTGGGTTGTATGGTTGCTGCTGTGTTGCTTAAGATGCTGCCGTGTTGCTTGCTTTAGTGGCGAATTTTACGATGCGTGTGCTGTATTTGACAGCCTTAAGACGACGAAACTGGGCCTGATAAGCTTCGTGAGGTGTATTGCTCCCACCCACCCTGTATATGACAAGCGAATGACGTCACAAACAGGGTGTCTCAAGCTTTATGACGTGTAGGCGAGCGCGTTGCTCTAGCTCAGTTGAACGTTGAAGGATTTGGGCCTGTTGAGTTTCGGGAGATGTATGTGTATGTTTGATCTTGGACAGCTATGTTGTTTCTAGAAATACATAGGTAAGTTTTTGATTGGTTCGTCGTCTGAAGTAGCGGTTGTGGCATTTGCGGATATTGAAGGGGAATGACGTTTGTGGATGTTGCAGTAGTTGTAGCGTTTTGTCTTGGTGGGTTGTTTGTTGGACGATACAGTTGACAAAGTCGCTTTTTGTGTGTAGTCCATCACTCCAAATGCGTTACATCATGGTAGAGGTGGAAGAGAGCTGAAGGCTGACCTCTCAAGTGGTTGATGTAGTGATGGCTAGCGTAGTGTTGATAGGTGGAGCGGCAACGAGCAAAATGGCGGAGGGCCTAGTGGCAACCGTTGTCAGATACTTTCCGAGAAATACGCAACTTCATGGTGCCAATTGCACAACGTACTGGGTTGATTTGTCTTGACTTCTTGACTCTCTTGCTGTCTGACTAATGCTTGCCGTACTTATTTATTTATTAGCGTTGAATAGGTGAATATAACAAGTTTGCGGATATTGCTTGCCAGCGAATTCCTGTATCGTTGAAACGGATTGTTCGCATTTCTTTGTTTATATTCCCCACTCTTAGGAAATTGTATTTCCTTATGCGGATATTATGGGGTTGCAGCTGGCAACCCCATAACTTCAACCATGGTTTCCGAGAACGTTAAATTCAAATATAACAATATCATGAATGAGAGGAACTTTCAGTTATACCGAAAGTGGAGTCCATATTTATACTATGATTTTCCGGGATATTGAGCCGTGGTTTGTTGTAACTTCTTCCTCTTCTTTCAAACATTCCGTTTGATGATGCAAACATCTTTAGTGGTGTGCTCGTAGAACTTGTTCCAAGTATTTGGCAGATGTTCGTTCTGGATCTGCAACATTATTTATAGTCCTGATAGTAACACTTGACTGCTGCTGTTGAAGCGCTTAGCTTAATGTTATGTTTCAGTTTGCAGCTTGATCACAAGCAAAAACGCCACGTTCCTCCAAAAAAACAGTGTGTATTTTATTTGATAGTTAATTAGCATCTAATTAGAACTTAATTCTTGCGTATACAATTTTTCAAAAATAATGCTTTCTTATTGGTTTTTGGATGTGGAGGTTGTGGCTTGATCACAAGGTGGAAGAGTCACGTTTCACCGAAAAAAACATTCTATATTTTGACAGTAGGCTACTTAATCAGCATCTAATTAGGTTTTAACTCAAGCGTAATCGGTTTTCCATAATAATGATTCCTTCTTAGGTTTAAGATGAAACCGCCATACGTTTGACTGAGAAAACACCGAATGCTTAATTTGATAATAAAGAATTTAATTAGCACATTAATTACCCCTTAATTATGAAATGTAATAATTTTTGATGTGTATACCTATAGCTGCTGTTTCACCTAAAGAGGTAACTGGCTATATATCAGTAACAAATAACAATTTGCCATTTTAATCTCCGATACTTTCTGAACCAAAAAGCTCTGGCATACATTTTTGTCCGATGTGAAATAAAGTGGCGGGGAAAGTTTGAACTTTAATTTAAAAAAATTATCACAGTGGTACAGCTAAAATAATTTCAATGAATTTGGTTTCATTTGACCGATCTTAATTGGCACCACAAAAGGCTTTTCGTATTTTTAAATTATGTCGAGGCCCCTACTTAGCGTTAACTGAAACTCTAACTTACTTTTGATTTTTTTTAGTCAAACGCAATCCTTTTTTCGGTGTAGTTCAAAAGTAAATTAAATTTTAGAAATTTCAGAAAAAAAATTCTGTGTTCTATTCAGTGGAGTATACTTAACCAATTCACACCACCTTATTGTAATTTTTGAATTAATCGAACCAAAATTAAACTTTTTGACCCCTCAATTGTTTTTATTTATTCTTTTATTTCTAGAAAGAAATTCAAGTATTTGTTGGTCGTTCTAGACCATGTTTATTTTTCTCATAAACGAGTCATCCTAATACTTGATTGTTAATAAGATAAAGATGAAGTAAATACCTATTGAAAATAAAAACCACTTACCAAATCTTATAACCTAATTCCACTATCTTCAACGATTTTGGATCCAAATAATATAATCGTGAAGAGCAAAGTGAGCTTTGGAAACAAAACAAATTTCATTTCACTTCTCCTTTTGCCATCTTCTTCGTGTCAGATGTGAACTGCTTTCTGACTCAATCTTTGACGGTTTATATTTACTTCTTGTTCTATGCTTCGGCGCGCATGAATGATTTTCGGCATTATTGATAGCTTCCGATGCAGTTTACGAAGATGATGTTACAAGTTTTCTTCTGGTGCTTTAGATGTTGGTATCTTCGGTTATCGGTTTTGTTTATGGAAAGTGGGTCTTCTTATTTTGATAGTAGACAGCATAGGTTTCCACGCAGTTGGTAGTCTTTGAGTGTCGTCTTTGATCTCTCTGACTATTTGTCAATTTTTACAATTTCTTTTGTTTGGTCAAAGTTGATTTCGTGAGATTCCTTTCTGACATGCTCTGCCAGTGATGAAGTTGACTTTGATTTTATTACAGCGTTTCGGTGTTCTTTGTATTTAACATTAATTCTTCTATTAGTTAGACCTACATAGCTACCGCTGCAATGTTTGCAAGGTATTTTGCAGACTCCTTGTGATTCTAGATCAATCTTGCTCTTGGGAATAATTTCTTTATCATATTGAAAATGGCCCGGATGTTGTGCTTCTTTAAGGACTTCATCTTCTAAGTGGCGCTTTTGATGTATAATATGAATACTTTAATACATTCATCTTCTTGTTTTGACGTAGACTTAAAGCTCTTCTGATATAGTCTTAAAAGTTGTAAAACGGTTTGTATTTTTTTGCATTTCTAGTTGATTATGCCCTTTGTCAGCTAGACGTTCTCACTTTGTGATGAATGTTTTTACCACTTATTATAGTTGCGATGGATGAGGATCCACTCCGTATGAGTTGGGTCTCTATAAACGGTGTGGTTGAGGTTTCCTATGTTTGTCTTCTTTACCAGTACGTCGACGAATTTCTATTTTATTGTGAATTTAATTTTAGTGTGTTCCACGTGTCCAAATGATAAAAGTGTCATCCATGTATCGTAGCCAAAGTTTTGGTTTAAGGAAAGAAGTTTCAATTGCTCGAGACTCCAGGCCTGTCATGAATAGGTTCGCTACCACCTGTAACAGTAGTGAAGCATAGGTGTCTCTACTATTTGTCAGTATTGTTGAGTTTTGTAGACAAAGTAAGTAATCTTGATACGATGAAAAATAATGACGGCAACCACTTTCCACAGTGATGGGGGTAATAATAATACCCATAATATGCATTAATTCAAGCCGGATTCAAGAATTGCAATACCATGGAAAGTGGAACGTCAATGTTTGGTGCGGAATTTTGGGCAATCTTTTAATTTGGATGAACCGCTTAGAGAAAAAAATTATTTAATTTTTTTGCAAAATGATTTATCACTCCTTTTGTATCATTGGAAACATGTCCTTCAAACATGATTGATGTGCAGCCCATTTAGCAGGAAAGATATATATCTTTCTGAAGGTAAAGTTAACAATGTTATTCTTAGTTAATAATCACAAATGTTCCTAGTTCTTCTGTAATTGCCGGATTTAACCTCCTTAGATTTCAGTTTATGGAGCAGTAACAGTAGGTTCGTATTTTTGAAATCAAGGCATTCATTTCGTTCTTCCTGTTTTTTCTTGAGAAAAAACTTGGAACTTTCTTTTGACGAAAAACTGGTGGCGATGCGTTGCGCCGTTTTGACGCCATCATAATAAGGGAAAATTGAGCCATATAATCAAATTTCTTTGATACTCAATACTTTCTAGGAAGTGAATTAATTCGGATGAAACTTTCTGTCTTTTGGAAATTTGCCACCGAAAAAAGGGAAATGGGAAATATTTGGATGTCTATGGAGAACTTTCCACCGAATCGATTTATAAATTCGAGGGCGTGTTTTTTACTTTATTGGGAGTTTTTTTCTATTTGGGGGTCTTGTAGAAAAACTGTTTACGTGAGGTTAATTTATGTCAAAAGTTGTATTGGTAAACACACGACCGAAAAGAATTTACTCCACGATCTCGTCGATGGTTTTCGATTAATGTCTCAGGGAAAAAAATATATAGATTTCCAGTTGGCACCATCCGTTTCAGACTTTAATTTTAATTTTAGTTTTACACCTTCTTTAGACCGAAATTGCGTCGGAACCGTTGATCCTATGAAAAGAACTAGTAGAATATAATTTGTAGGTAACTTAATTAGCTTTAAATTAAGCTTAGAGCGTGATCTGTAAGCCTCGTAGTTTTCTCACAATCTTAGAAAAACTCATATAAGGTAAAATTGCATTTTTCTAGAAATGTACCAACCCGTTTTTTGTTGCATGAAGTGAGATTAGGTAGGTGCAAATATTATTAGTCAACAAGCTAATGGGTGCAAGCGCCCTTGCTCTTGAGGATTGTAGCGGTTCTTTGTTGTGCGTTGGCAGGTGTTTTTGTTTCTTCTGTGAGCATCAACGTACTACCACCGTATCAGCCGCATCAAAGATAAGGCCACTGGGGCACGGCGTGTTTAACCCTTTCGTAGGCGATGATGGGGAACTATTTTTCCACCATCAAAAATCTGTTCTATAAGCAACGTGACTTAATAATCTCAAATGGTATTGGTCATGCCATCTACCTGTGACATATAGAATCTCATTTAAGCTAGAACTTGTTTTCTAAAAATTTCATAGTTTAGTCAATCGTTTATTTTCTACAGATGATCACGTTTTGTCGTCATTTTGAAAAACTAATTTAGAGCATATTTAACTAATCTGTAATCATCTCTTGAATAAGGTAAGATATAAGACTTTTTGTTTACAAAGTAGATGTAGTTATATGTTCGAAATATATATTTAGGTGTATTTTCATTATTCTGATTTTCATAATGTAAGACAAATGAAGTTTGTAAGTGGGAAGTATTCTTCTCACTGCCCATACGAAAACCTATTATATGAACATGTTTTTGCAGCTATGTGGCATTTTAATAACCCACGTCATCGCGAGAAGACTCTCGAGTTCTTTTATAGTCTCCCAGATAATGAAGACAACTCAGAGGAAGAACCAGATGATGAAGCTAACGAAGAAATGGAAATTCTAGAGTGTACAGTTTCTGATACCAGGTCTAATTCACCGCACTTAACCGTGGGTTTTCATGACAACTGATCTAGTTTGTTTATTCACCCAAGTTTTATTTAAATTAGAGGTGCAAAATCATTTTTTCGATGTTATACCAAAGACTGTAGTGTTTGTTGAAACAAAAACGTTTTTCAAGATTGGACCGTGTTGAAATAGAAACCATATTTTCTAAAGTTTCACCCACTATCGTAAGGTGCTTCATCAGCGCGAGAAAGTTAAAACAAATAAACAAGTAGACAACTAAAAGTCAGGTAATGAATTTGTCAACCATCATCTTGTCCAAAAAAAGTTAATGTGTTGACCATAAAGTTTCATTAAAATCAGCTGCACAAAATTATTTTCTGAAACGTCTGCTGGGATTTGACCATGTCGAAATGGTAACCGTTGTGCCAACGTTTCACCCACTATCGTAACGAGCTTCATCAGGGTGAGAAAGTTAAATCAAACAAACAAAAGAGAGTTCAAGGTAGACAACTAAAAAATCAGGTGATGAACTTGTTAACCAAACCAAATTTTAGACTAAAAAAAGTCTATTTGTGTTATGTGTGATATTTAAATTTTTATTCTATTTTATCATTGTTAATAATATTTTAATTATTCATATTTTAATTTTTAATCTCTTGACGTCATCCTTTTATGATGATTAAGTTCATTGATGACCATCAACTCATTATTGAATAAGCCTTGATAAAGCTCTCACATAGAGAGCAAAACGTCGGTAATTTCAACTATTTGAGTTGGTTTTTGTACTTCACCTCCACCCAGAAGGGTCTCAGACCAAATCCTATACTAATAACATTTGCTTCGTATTCTTCAAAATAAAGGCATTCAATAAGTTTTTTGATTTTTCTGAGAATTTTGTTAGACATGGACTTAACCATGGGATTTCATTACAATTGATTCTACACAGTAATATTAATTTGTTCACCAAGTTTCATTAAAATCAGAAGCACAAAATAATTTTCTTGATTTTATATCTATAGTCTGTTTGAAGATAAATGAGGAAAAAAAATGTTTTAATAGAAAAGGATTAATTATAGTACAAGAATCATTTAATAACACTCGTCTAATTACATATTACCATTTTTGCCATTACCATTACCGTTTTTGTGTGTTAACGACAGTTTTTACTTATTACCTACCAATATTTTGTGAATTGCTGTAAGTCATGTACTTTTCTATACAAGCCATAAAAAAGACTCTAATATTCATTGATTAAATACATAACAACAATTTCACTAAGGTATAAAATTTTGCAACATTTTAATAATTGCATTATGGCAAAACCTTCACCGTATCCTGATTTTGATCGTAGAAGAAACTAAATTTACTGTTTTTCAGAATGTTATAATGTTGCAAGCACATCAATACGAATCTTACAATAAACTGCAAAAACAATACAATTAATACTAACGCAATTAATATGCTCATCGATTTAACAATGGCAATATTTTTTACGACGTTTTCCAAAATTTTATTATAAGGTAAATCGTCGTCGATAAAAGAATTCGGATCGAAAGGTTCTTGAGCAATAATATTAAGAAAATCGGTAAATGTTAAAGTATCGTAAGACTTCAGTTCTTCTTTGGAACAAGCGATGCCGTGTAAATTCGACACATCAAAATGCTGCGCAGGAAAACTGAAACCGTGAAGTCGTCCAAGTTGTTTAAACATTTTCGTCAAATCTTTGCAAATCCAAAAATTGTCGTTTATCACCAAACTCGCTAATCTCCAATGATGCTGCAAAATTGCTTTAAGATTGATGGTATGAATTTTAATATCGCTTATGTCTAAAGACGTCAAAGCTATTAAAGGAAAGAGATGGGCGTCTTCAAAAACTCTTAAATTATTGTGAGATAAGTTCAACCCTTTTAGATTTTGTAAACCTGAGAAAGTGGTTGGATCTAAGTCGGTTAACAAGTTTTGAGACAGATCTAAACTTTCTAGACGTTGAAGATCAGCAAACAAACTAGTCGGTATCTTACGAATTTGATTCTTACTAAGGTCCAAATACGCTAACGAGGTCAATCCTCTAAATGACTCTGAATTTAATTGCGATATTAGATTTTCGTTCAAAACCAACATTAGCAACAAAGAACAATTCAAAAATGTTTTACTTTCAATAGTTGTGATAAAATTTTTAGATAAGTATAAAAAGCGTATGGAGTTTGTTCGTTCAGACGATTTGAAAGTATTCGGATATATTCTTTGCAAGACGTTATTGGACAAATCCAATATTGATAGTTCGAAATAAACTCGTCCTAAACCAAACGTCATGTTATCAAACGTATTTTGAGGAATATCTTTAATTCGGTTGCTAGACAAGTTCAACATTGAAGTTTTTAATCCGTCAAAGATTCCGCTAACGTTCGATAGAAGATTTTCAGACAGATCCAGATGGCTGATGCTCGAATCATTGAAAACTCCATAATCCAACTGAGTTATCCTGCTGTTTTTAAAGTTTACCTCTTCGATTATCGAAAAGTTGTTGAACAATTTTGGCGCTATGTAGTTAAATTCGTTATTTCTGAATAAAAATCGGCGCATAGTTCTTCGAAAAGACTTAAACGCGTTAGCGCTAATAACTTGTACGTGACTGTAACTGAGATTAAACGTGTCGCCTATAAACTTCTTCAAAATTGTTTTTTCGTCCACCACCGGTATGTTACAGTCTAAGCATCTGAGCGAGATAACGTTTTTTTTGGGCATCGGAAAAGATTGAGTGCCGTTCGCGCATGTTAATATAACTGAGTCGGTGGCAAAATTTGATTCTTCGCAACTTTGGGTCGAAAGTTTTGTCAAACATAAAAGGATACACAGTTGAACAAACACTTGACACATTTTGCACTCTTCTTACGTAAACTCTCCAATTTCACTGCATTTTGATTTGACTTTAAAGGAAAATTTAAAAAAAAACATGTTTTTGTAATATTGAAATCGGTGTGTAAATCATTTATAATTGGACTGCATTGTGAATTTCAATGTCAGTTTCCACAAATCAAACACACAATTATTTCAAGTACGTTCGTAGTTGGTATTATTACATAACGATTTATTTATTTTTGTTTTGATAACTCAAAATGGGAAGAGTTACATAATTTTAATACGTATTCTCGTATAAAAATTGTTTTTATTCTTATTTAACATTTTGGAGGAAAATTAATCTCAATTCCAGTCTTCAAAGTTAACAGGTAAGGGATAGACTGCGTATTAATGATTCACTCCTGAATGCATCTCAGGGTTCATGTTTTGTTATTTTACAAGGTCAACATAATATTTTAAAAATTAAGTACATAATATAATTGTCATTTAAACATGTCTTCCACGAGGTGAAAGTATGTTTTCAAGCGACAAATTTTTGGAAAACACAAAAGTTTTGAATTTTAATATGTTTCATACATCAGAGGTTTTTTGTTCTATTAGCGATTGTAATAATGTGTAATATTACTAAATAGATAAAAAAGTGTTTAAATAAACTTCCATAAACGTAAAATAGAATTAGGTTATAATAGCAAACAAAGTCAAACATTCGAGTTTCATTCCCCTCAAAGAGGGAAGAAACAGACGCACTTGCTTTCCTTGTTACGGTTCAAATTGCTAGAACCCGAACGTACGTCGCGAGCCTTCTGAGTAACGGTTGTCGTTAGTTGCAAGTTACGACGAAAATCGAATTTACCGCGCACGCTACGCTTTTTCCCTTTGGTGGAAATTTATCGAGACGACGAGCGGAAATCTTGTGATTTTCCTTCTATTGGGCGGTTGTCGGCGTGCTTCGTGAAGCTAAAAGTTTACACGTAAAATATTAATGTGGCTTCAATAATTCCAAGTTAAATTGGTGTGTAAATATAAATCCGAACGCATTCGCCGTAAGTGACTTCTTTTGCTATTTCTTTTGTTTGTCTCGTGGTTGTATTAATTCTAATTACAACGTATGCTTTAGCACGTGTCTTGACCTCATACTCTACTCGTGTATTACCATCTGGATAATTCCTGGGGGTGCTATAACGATTAATTAAGAATCCTATAAAAACGTAACGACTATCACGGTTTCGCCTACATTGAAGTTGCCAACGGCCGATGAACTCACGCGGCGTGCCTGCTACTTGGAGGGAACATATCTGCTTTCCGAGCTTTGTCGTCTAGTTCTCCTGAGGGAAATCCTATGGCTACCGATCTTCTAATAGCTGTCAACTGCTGTCGTTAGCAAGAACCTTCCTTATCGGAACTACATGCCTCAGTACACAGCTTAGTTTATTGTTTAAGGAACCTATTCACTTTGCATGCGTATGAAGCTGACGTACATGTCACATTAAACGGTTTGAATCCCTAGTATATAAGCAAATTTTTATTCGGGGTATACTCCATCCACCGACGTTCGGTTTTGTTTTCACTAGCTCCATCAGAGCTTGGGCGCTTTAGTTAAAGTGGGTGAAGCTGAAACAAAAGGCCTTTTGGGTTGGCGGAAGCTACTTACCGTACTAGTCCGAGTTTAATTCTAGTTTTTAAGTCACCGTGTGTAAGTGACGTGTGTATGTCGAGTTTCCTTAATCACCAATCTTCAATTGGTACGCTAACTTCAATTTAGGGTGTAACAAACATGCTTAACTGAATTTAGACATATTTGATTGCGAGCTTTACTTAATTTGTTGTTGTTGTAAGTCTTATGCGATAGAATCTCTTACTTCTCACATATTCTCCTAGTATTTTAAGTTGTATTTGCTACATTTACATGTCTATTTGTCTCTCTGATTTGTTTTCGTTTTAGCGTAGTAGACCTTAAGTAAAACCTATTGAATTCCTGTTGGTCGGTTTCATTTCTCTATATTACCCAGCAGGTGGCGTCTCGTTACGCAGCAGTTTATTTCTTTCAGTTTCCTCATGGACCTCCCCAACTCACCGACTAAGCCGGACACTGCTGTGCTAACTCTTACAAATACGGAATCTTCCATGAATTTAGTGCGCTATCTCGACCCAAATATACTGACTTCCAGAAAAATTGCAACACCTAGAAGTTGTCAAACGATTTTAATGAAATTTTCAGGAAACGTCTATTTTCATTAAACAAAGTGATGATTAAAATTTGAATAAAATCTAGCCAGTAGTTTTGGTTTTTTTTGTCTGTTGTTTTCATAGCACATAGTAACAATAAATTTGAAGTATTAGACCATTTAGTAACTGTCAAGTTTGCAAATTGTTGTTGTTTCTTCACAATTTCATTCTGAACTTGAAAACAATGCCGAGAGTACGTTAACATCAACATTTTGTCCAATTAAGTGATTATGAACGTGGCCGAATTATTGGTATGAGAGAGGCCGGACTTTCGCTAAGAAAAATTGCTCGTCGTGTAAACCAAAATGTTTCATCGGTGTTGAGATGTTGGTCCAAACGGTTCGAGGACGGGGGTTCAACATCGTCGCCGTGGATCTGGACGTCCTCGAAGGACTACAGATCCCGAAGAACGTCGCTTAAGAGTTTTGGCCACAAGAGATTTTCAACAACTCGATCAATTGCAAATGATTGGATGAGAAGTACAGGACTTAGGATGTCAATGCCATCTATTTATCGCCGGATAAGATCTTATGGGTTGCGTTCATATCGTCCATTTTTATGTCTTCCTCTTACACCACTTCACCGTCTACGCAGACTAGAATGGAGCAACGGAAGGGTTAATTGGGCGCAAGAATGGCATCAAATTGTGTTTAGTGACGAGTCCCGATTTTGCTTGCGGGCCCACGATGGTCGTAGGAGGGTCAGGCGGATGCGTGGAGAACGTAAGAATCTAACATTTTTTGTGGAATGCAACACAGCCCTCACTCAAGGAGTTATGATATGGGGTTCAATATGTTAT
Organism: Abscondita cerata; assembly: GCA_030710515.1. Lineage (NCBI taxonomy): Eukaryota > Metazoa > Arthropoda > Insecta > Coleoptera > Lampyridae > Abscondita > Abscondita cerata. Next base: position 73,961 of record JALBCR010000434.1, on the reverse strand, counting down.
GATAGCAGATCATCCTTGGTCTTTATTGACGGCAACATTAACGGTTACATTGCTAATGTGCTACAACCAGTTGGCCTTCTATATTTTCAGGGGCTGCAAAATCCCATTTTCCAGCAGGATAATGCGCGCCCTCATACGGTAAGGGCTACAAAACGGTTTTTGGAAGAATCTAACGTTGCCGTCCTCTCATTGCTTGCTCGGTCGCCTGATTTGTCGCCAATTGAACATGTACGGGATATGATTGGTAGACGACTGGGTAAAATACCGCACTCTCCAGATAATTTACGCGATCTTCAGCAACGGATTCAAGAAGTTTGGGATGATATACCACAAGCAGCTATAGATCACTTGATTGATAGCATGCCAAGCCGTCTTATTGCATTACAAATAGTGGCGAAGCAACCCATTATTGAAAAAACTTTTTAAGCTTTTGTTCTTTTGTTTTTAAATTTTAATCATCAAAAATAGACGTTTCCTGAAAATTTCATTAAAATCGTTCAACAAGTCAGTATAGTATTGTTTCTTTTTCTTTCTAGGTTGTATCGCTAGAGCCGTCACTTTCTTTTTTTTTATTATTTGTGAACTACAACCGATACAATATTTTATACTCCTGCCCACAAGCTTCGGGGGTTATATTACAAAAAAGTGGGTACAAACAATATTTTTAAAAATAAGTTAAACTTAAAATTCCACTCTCGGTCGACATTCAAATCTAGTCGTAATTAAAAGAAAACTTTAAATAATTTTATTAAAAATCGAACCAGTAGTTTTGATTTATCGTGAATGTTTCTTAACTATAGTCTGTTTTTAAACTAGGAGATAAAAATTACTAGGGAAGTAGCTTAGGTCATAAATTCTTTACATTTAAAATTTTAAGCTCACCTCATAGCTAAAGTAAGTTGAGTAAGTTGAGTAAGTTTTATCTTGTTTTCGACAATTATCTGCAGTTATTTTCTAAATTATTTTCTTGTGTATATCACACATATATGTCCTGTCAACCCATGTGTAATAAAATAATTAATCTTTCTAGGATTTCATATTATGCACTCACTAACATCTGGAACCAGCTTATTCGTCCAATTTTTATTGTTTTATCTTTCCTTTTACGTCACTATTTATTGTGTCTCCTCTTATTTATTATATACTATTTAGTATTTATCAAATCTATCAATTCTGAGAGCATAGAATTTCTCAATTTCCTTATATGAATCCTGTCGTCGTTTCACAGTGAGATAAAATTTCTGCTTTATCATTTTATTCTTTCTGGCATATTTCGAGATTTCGTCATCTGGAAAGAGTTAGTTGGCATTAAGCGCTTGCTGTACTCACTTCGTTATGTAGAAAGAAGTTAAATGAAAAAAATCGTGTTTCAAAGGTCTGGGTAAGGGTATTTGTAACCTCTTCACAATTGCGGATGATAGGAGTTCTTTAAGCCGAAATAATCATTTTTGTCGTTTTTTGGGGATTTAAGTTTTATATCCCGTTTTCGCGTAATGCGGTTTTATAAAAGCTCCCGTGCTACATATTTAATTACCTAATCACAGTAGGATTTCATCGAAAATAATTTTACCGTTACGACATACTAGTTTCTGGCGTTTACTAAAAAGAATTTACGCCACGTCTTGCCAGTTTTTGGATGTTTATCAGAAATAATTATTGTAAATCGACCTTTATGTCTTCGATTGCTGCATCATCTACGAAATACACTGCCGTTTACTTCGTCGGCACGTCTTCATTGCTCTAGCCCTGCCGTAAGCCGGAAGCGAGTCCTTCAGGTATCAATTTACGTTATTTCAATAATTATTTGGACGTTATCAAAATTGACAAAACTCGTATTTATTTTTTTTAAACTGTCGCGGTGTGTTTGCGGATTTATGTGTAGAGTATGCAAATTTAACTATTTATCACGAGTCGCGTAAAATTCCCTCCGAGATGTGGCGGAACCCCAATTTATGGTACGTTTTTAGTTCAAAGTTGTCGTTAACTTCTTTTTGCATGTAACACCATCCGAATTTTACACTTCCCCCAGGCCTTTTCCAATTCGGGCATGCGAAATGAGGCGTCGATGGGTAGGTTATCCTGCTGGCCGTAGAGAGTTAAGGGTATTTCTTTGTCAAGTTTTGTATTTAATAAGGTGGTAAGACGTGTTAAAAACGTATGGCGTAGGTTTCGTGTTACGACGGAAATCAAATCTACCGCGCCTACAACGAATTTTCCTATTGGTGAATCGTATTACGGGGAACTTAACTAAACGACGGGTCGACATCTTGAAACTTTCTATTTCCTCTTGTGCGATTGACGGTGGTTCATGAAACAAAAAAAATATAAGTGAAATTTCAACGTGGCTTCATCAAAGATAAATCCGATCAATTTACGCCCACGTGTGTTAACCTCACACTTTCACCGTATCTTACACCTGGAAAACTCCTGGGGGTGCTAGAATTGCTATTTAGAAATCTCTCGCTACCTAACTGTTCGAGTACCACAATTTCGGCTACACTTAAGCCGACAACAGCTGGTGAATGATGCAGGCCGACTCGTTCATGCTGCATATCTATTCCTTCGAGGGACCATATTTGTCATCTGATCTTCAATATAAACCTTCCCTGAGGAAAATTCGGGAATTAACCACTTTCTGACGCTGTTCAATACTGCCGCTAGCAAGAACGTTCATTCTCGGGACTGCATACTACTAGAACACAGCTAAGTTTTAATGTTTAAGTATCCTACTCAATATCAATGCGTAAGAAGCTCAAGTACACGAGACATTGAACGGTTTGAAACTATAGTACTTAAGAAAATTTTTATTCGAGGTGAGCTCGACTACCGACGCTCGGTTTTGTTTTCATTGGCTCCATCAGAGCCTAGACGCTGTAGATAACGGGGCGACGTTAAAAACAAAAGGCCTTTTGGGTTGACGAGACCCGCTTATCGTGTTTCTTCCGAGTTTAAGTTAGTATTAAGGCCGTTGTGTAAGTGACGTGTGTACGTCAAGTTTTCGTAAAAACCAATCTTAAATTGGTACGCTACCTCTAAATTTGGGATGTAACTATAAAGCGTATCTGAATTTGATATATTGATTACGAACTTTAATTAAATCGTTGTTGCTAACGCCCGTAAAAGTTTATGCGACAGTCTCTTTTACTTCTCACATATTCTCCTAGTATTTTTGAGTTGTTATTTGCTATATTTAAATTGCCTATGTGTCTCTCTGATATTGTGTTCGTCTTAACGTGTTAGATCTTTTAGTAAAACCTGTTGTACTCCTGTTGGTCGGTTTTATTTCTCTCTATTACTCAGCAGGTGGCGCCACGTTACGCAACAGTTTATTTCTTTTCAATTTCCTTAAGAACCCCCCAACTCACCGACGAAGCCGAACACTGTTGTGATAACTCTTACAAATTTGGGATCTTCCAGAAATTTAGTGCGTTAATTTGAGCTCAATAGTATTGTTCTATTTATCTAGGTTGTACCGCTAGAGCCGAAGTTGGAACGAATAACAGACTTTAATTTTTATATGAACGTTAAGTCTATTAAAAATGAGTACATGATTTTTAGTTCAGCATCTACCATCTTTTTAATTCGTATAATTTCAGTGACCCCTTGTTTCTTTAAGTTACAGATCACTTCCATAGTGCACACCAAGAGGTCTTTACTATATATAACACCATTACTAAAGTTTGGCATGAAGAGCAACCTCAATATTTGAGTCGCCCAAATTGCGTTCGTAGAAGTTTGCTGGCTTGTGCCGAGCTCGTAGTTTTGATCAGTAATCCTTCTTTAATTTTTTTTTTTTCAGCTTCACTAATTAAACCGTACAGTTGTCCCTGAATGACAATCATGAACCAGGGTGTTACCGCCTTTTTTTAATTCGCGTGTGGGTTTTTCCGCAGATCTACATCCACGTTCATTCTTCTACATTTTTCATCATCAATGGGCTGACGATCCGCATCAGAGATAGCCCTACTCTCTCATGCATCCGAGGCTATGACACATTTATTAATATTATTAATTAGTTTGCATTTTTCAGCTACTGCCAGCTTGTAAAAAAAAACATTCTTCTTTGGAGATGATGTTAATAAACCAAAATTCATTTTTATAATAATATTTTTCCATGTAGTTATATTTGGTAAAGGAGTTCACAATCACAATAGCACAAATTCATTTATTTCAATTTTACTCTTCAATAATGCAAAATAAATCTTCATATGAAAATAATTATTTGTTAAAATGTTTACCTTTAAATCAAATTCACGTTACAGCACAAAATTCGTGAACATAAATATATATGTGATAAAAAACGCAATGAAGCTTAGTCTGTCCAACAACTTGGCAAACATTTTCCAGTCTTTGTTTTTGTCAGATTCCGCTGCTTCGATGATGTTCACCGCATCTTCATCATGTCTTGCAGTTGCCACCCCTAAACATTAAAATAATTTAATACAAATATTAAACACCACTGTATATCATTTAGAAGAATACCTTCAAATTGCTTTCATACAATAAAAACCATTGTCCAGGTCGGTTGCTCAAAATTCCAGACACGAGGGATGAAATCCACATAGGACTCGGTTTACCAGAACTTAACATAGCCTTTAGAACCACAGTCAAAAAAATGGTAAACGTACATAATAAAAGCGAATCTCTCGAGTATAAAACTAAAATGAAACAATTACAGAATCATAAATAAAATGTTTAATTATAGATCTAGATATTAAGTTTTTTTTCCGCGTGAGTTGAAGGTTTTACGTCAGAGTCGCAAGTGACAGCATGAATTACGAAAAACACCACAATAAAATACTCAAAACTGTTTTCAGAGAGCTATACCAAAAACATTATTACTTAACTGTACCTAATAAAGGCGGGTTTTCTCCTGTTGATGGAAGTTGGAAATTTATCAATTGTAAGTGCAAAATATGAGCGATCAGATTGCAGCACGCCAAGCACAGTCTATCATTTTCTTGAGGATCCATCCATAGGGTAGTCAACGTTACAATTATTAATACTGCGACATCAACAAAAACAGTTAAAAAAACCTCATCTCATTAAGACTGAGTACTCACCTAATGACGGAATTAATATAGAAGCAGCGTGAGTTGCAGAATGTCTTTCAATTTGAAACTTATAATTTAGTGACGGATACGAATTATCGGGACAACAATTGTAATGACCAGGGTTTCGTTGAATGGTAACCGTGATCAATTTCCAATCACTGTTTGGTATGTAATCACCGATTGAGACAGGCGGCGAAGCGGCTTTAAAATCTACCTCCTCGCCACTGTGCACCCATGAGCCGTAACGTAAAGTGCAATTTTGTTGGTCGAAAGGATATTTCGTTAAATCAGCCATGCAAAGAGCATCGTGCCTATTAGGTGGCACACAAACAACTAAACCCTTACTAGTTAACAAACATCTAACAGAACTAAAAGCAGATGGACTACTACTCAAGTCGTTCCTAAAACTCACAAATCGCAGATTAGTTCAAAAATGCATCTAACCCTGTCTTACAAATTATAGATCGACAGATCCGGAACCCAAATTTCCTCACTGGAAATATATGTTTGTTTGATGGAGTCGTAATGAGTGGGGTCCCATTTTAAATGTTCATCTCTCCAGAACTAGAAATAAACCACTTAAATATTTGTTGTACACTAATTTCACTTACAATGCTTAACCAGTTGTGGACTGATAATGTGTTTGAATGCATTTCCTAAAAATTATATATTTAGTCGTCAGTGTGGTTGCAAAAATTAAGCACCACTTACGTATTCGAAAAATTTCAAAATCATACGGACGGTTACGACAGTAGTATTAACTGGATTAAGAACGGGACGAGCTGATTTGTCGTAATCGCAAAGTAGATCATTTTTCAAACGAATCGGTGCCAAATGAGATGTTTTTTTTTTACAGTCTTCGTCGTCGGCATAACAAAATCTTAAACCTAAAAAGAACTTTATATTCTGTTGCCTAAATATTTTTACATACATAATATGGTTAGTAATAATAACGCAGTCTTCATTGTCCACATTTAACAAATACTGTAACTGAACAACGAAATAAGTACGAAACTTAATATAAACCGCCCCTTTTATTGCAAGTATAAACAGGAGACTGGTACACTATCATCGTTTGACACAATTTTACAATCTTTGCCAGACGCTATTATTTTATCAACAATATATTTGGTCTCCGCTAGGTATTTTTAAGTTACAAAATTAAAATCGACAAGAAATTCAAGTTGGTTTTGTAATTAGTCTAATACTTCGTGTACAAAAATTAAAATATTATTTTGAGCCAAAGAAATATTTTCAAAATAAAAAAAAATAACGAGAGGAAAAGGGTGGCTTCAATTTCAATTTTAATATTGCAAAGACGTCGAGCACGTTAAAAGCAACTAAGTATTAAGCGGTTACAAATCTTTAAAATGTTAGTTTAGTCAACTGAACAAAGAATCAGTTTAACTTCTTTCTCGTCTTCTTGTACTAATTGTTGTACGTTTCATCGAAATAACTGAATATTTTAACAACTAATTTCTTACAATTTTTTCGATGAATTATACTTAGCATTATTATTCGTGTGCAATTTTTGAAATCAAAGTTAATTTAAATATAGATCCTATAACCACGTAAGTTGTTGTAAATTACATTTTCTACGATTTTTATTTAAAGATTTTTTCTGTAATGTGTTGGTTGCAATTTGGGTTCTGTGATGTTCCACTTTTCAACTGATTGTGAATATTATTTTTTCTACAACGCCTCTCCAATATCAGCTCTGCAAGGAACACAACTAAAGTTGTATTTTATAACTGGTTAACCGATGAGTCACAAAAAGTAAGACACAGTTTTCTAGCAGTTGTACAAACAACGAAGAGTAATTCCGGTTTAATATTTCACTAGAGATTCTGCTTCATCCCCGTTCACACGTCATACTAGTGGTGACTCATTTCGTACCTTGAGCTCAAGTAGATGTAGCGTGATTTCGTTTGTCGACATAGACACTCGGTTACCGTTCTCTGGTTTGCACACCTGAACCGATTATAATCCGAGGTCTCTTCTGTTCAAAAACCACCTCCTCATAAAGCATGCGACATACTACGTGGACGTAAAAAGTAAGTGGGCACTAATCTAACTATTTTTTTACATTTCCGTCAATGATTTTAGTTTTAACACCAAATTTTGAAGAAATAATAAGCTGCAGTGGACATGTTTTTCACATTTTCGCTATAAATTTCTCCTTCTTCATATACATTACTGTAACTGCATGACAAATCTTCATTGAAGTAAAAAATTCGAAAATCCTTCAAAAATGAAACTTTGTCTTTCACCAGGGCTCCCTTATAGACCGGCAGATAGAGACGACTGATTTTTATATCATCTGCCTCTTTGCATATACAAAGTATGGTTCAGAGTATAGTTGAAAAGCGTATTTGTTAGCGGTAAACACCCATCATGACATAAACCTAGCCACCACCTCCCTCCAAAATTGTATACTAAATTCACGCAATCAACCACCATGACCACCACCCCTAGACCCCCACCTTACTACCCCCTAAAAACCCTTAACCGACTTAAGAACCGCGTCAAACGCACCTACTTACGCACCCTAAGCCGTCACGACAAACAAATTCGCACCGACATTCAAACTTTCCGCAACGAATCCTGGGCCCCCAAACTAGAATATTTAAACCAAGACAAGCACTCCCAATGGCGCATGCAGAAAATCCTCCGCAACGCCAATCATTCTCCAGAACACCCGATCCACTCTGACAACCTAGAACTCTAATGAAGCCCAAACTACCAAACCGCCGACCTTGATCACGTTTTCCGTAACGAATCTAGAGTATCCCGATTCCTATTAAACAAACACGACGACGATCAAATCACAAACTATGATCCAACGCCTCCCACGCAAACCTATAGCATTCCTTACCTATATTATCAAGACATGCGTTTATACTAAATATAACGTAAAAACACTCTTTTTTTATTATTTTGAATTATATCTTCAGGTGGCGCAATGACACTGAAAGAGAAAAATAAGATGATAAATTTAATTGACATTAATGTGAAGCAATATCGTATTACCTTTGCATTTGACATAAGAAAATGACAAAAATTGACAGTTTCTATTTTGTGTTTGGTGGAGCCAGCAAGTTTAAGGAAAATGTGTTACCTACTTACGCAGACATTATTAGACATTATTTGTAGATTTGCGACGAACTTCTCTTGCAACTAATAATAAAGATCCATCGATTTTTGAAGTAAGTGAAGTTGTTGTTAAAGACATTAAAAGTGTGTGGAGCCGAACTTCAATTTCAATTGTGTCTGATCATCAGATAAAACATTTAATTAAGACTTAGTATAATAAGTATAAAAAAATTAAAAGATTTCCAGGGAAGAGCCGAAAGTCAATTATTTGACATAGCACTGTGTACAGTTGACAGAAGCAAACATGCGACCTGGTGGGCGGGTACAATGGCGCTGTGTTCTAAGTTAGTACACTCAGAGAAACAAATTAGAAAAAAACGAACGAGCTCGTAATCAGCGAAAACAACAATAAACAAACTTTCGTCGGCGAGTATACCGCTACAGCAATTTGTATTGTGATTGGTGGATTGCATTCCCGCTATCAATTTTTAAATTTAGTTGGCATATTTTTCAGGTCCGATGTTTGCTTCTGTGCGCTGTAAATGTGATTTTCGAATTTGCAAGTGGCTTTTGATTGATCAAAGAAATGAACGAAAAATGATGATTGGTTCGATAGAGTTTTAAATGACAAGAAAAAGTGAAGCTTTGGAAATGAAGAAATTAAAAGCTATTGAGAAATCTAGAAAATCAAAAAAATAACTGCATCGAATTCATAGGAACTGCTAGACGAAACTGATGAGGAAAATCCAGATTTTTCTATAAATGACGATTTTGCTTTTGAACAAAAACCTAGCACTTCCAAATTGTCGTGTCAAATGAGATTACACCTTCCGTCGGTAGCAAAAGTATGCGACAGAATCGGAATATCGGACAGATCAGCTGCAATGTTAGTATCGGCTACCCTTGAAGATGTTGGTATAATAACATCTGACGATCCTTCAAAAATTGTTGATCACAGTAAAATTCGAAGAGAGAGAGAAAGATGTCGGAGCAAACTACAAGCTTCATCTGTATTTGACGGCCTACAAAGTCTTTATTTTGATGGAAGAAAAGACAAAACATTAGTACAAAAGAACAAAAATGATCGGTACTATAGGCGATCAACTTCTGAAGAATACATTGTTCTTGTTGTAGAACCAAATTCACAATATTTAGGACATGTAACTCCCGAAAGTGGTTCTGCTAACAGTATTAGCAAATGTATTCTGAGCTTCCTGAAAACAAGATTTAGTGAGCTTGTTGCTATTTGTTGCGATGCTACAGTGACAAATACAGAATCAAAGAATGGAATAATTGCACAAATGGAAAGGATAGTCGGTAATCCATTACACTGGTTCATCTGTCTATTACACATGAATGAATTGCCTCTACGACATATATTTCGTGAGCTAGATGGTTCCACAACTGGACCGAAACAGTTTCTTGGAGAAATTGGGAAGGTACTTCAAAACTGTGAAAAATTAACAGTTGTGGACTTCATCTTTATTGAAAGTCAACTACCACAAGTTGATTATAATGATTTAAGTTCATACCAAAAGTATCTTTATGATATATGCTCTACCCATCGACAAGGGACATGTAGAAAACCAGTGAATGAATCGAAATCCAAGGAAGTTGAGTCATTCTAGGTGGTTAACTCTTGCAAACAGAATACTGAGGTTATATGTGGCTACAAAAGAACCCAGTGAAAATCTACACATGTTAGCAAAATTTATTATAAAAGTTTACGCACCAACTTGGTTTGAGATTAAAACAAAACCTAACGCAAAATATGGATCTGTTCATTTTTTAAATATAATTAAAAAGATATAATATTGGCCCGATAATTTAAAAGCAAACTGTGTTGCAACGGAATGGATTCTTTGCTCATTCTGAAAATATATTATTCAGTATGATTCAAGACGAAGATTGTGATGTCAGGAAACTTGCCTTTGGAAAAATGGTTGAAATTAGAGAGACTACTCGTGCGGTGTCAGATGTTCGGACATTCGCGGTACCAAAACTAAATTTTGCTGCACAACATTATTACATTCTTATAGACTGAGCGCCTAAGACAGTGTATGAACCTCCAATAACCAAACGGCTGCACTTACTGGAATTGAAAAAATTCGAACAGAGTGGTGAAAAAATGGACCTTCTCAATTTCCCTTGTCATATACAGGCTGTTGAGAGACTTACAAAATTAGTTACTGAGGCTTCTCTAAGTGTAATAGGCCTCAAAAAGCGAGATGGTTTAGTTTCCCACAGCGAGTTGCCGACTTTTGAGCCAAAACAACAATATTTAATTAAAATTAAGAATGAGTGCGCCACCTGAAGATAAATAGTTACGGACTTGTACTTTTACACCATAATTTGTTAGTGAATAAAGCCTCTATTCTAAATATAGGAATCTTGAAATGTTAATTTTTATTTATTTTTGCTCCATCCTAATCTACACCCAAGACATTCCAAAAACCCTACGTACCAAACTAGCTCTGTACGCCGATGACACCGCCATCCTAACACGATCCTGGCAATCTAAACACTTAACTCAATACCTACAATCCGCACCCGATGTCCAAGAACCCTGGTTTACTGACTGGCTTATTTCCGTTAATGCGGAAAAGAGTGCTGCAGTAATCTTTTCCCGCAAACTCAAGCACCGACCAGATGGCCAACTAACCATCCTCGATACTCCCATTCCATGGACCAAATCCATCTTAGCGTTTGGCCTAGATAACCGCTCCACCTTTGCATCCCACATCCAATCGGCCTCTAACAAAGGCCGTGGCTCCCTAAAGTCGCTTCCTTATGCCGTAAAAGTTCCCTATAACCAAAAAACAAACGTACAAACTTCTCCTTTAGAAATCCATCATAAATCCCATCATGCTCTATGCGTCTCCCGTGTGGAGTAATGGCGCCGACAACCACATCCAAAAACTTCAAGCAAGCCGTCTTACTTTTAACGCTCCTTGGTACATCCGAAATAAAGGCTTACATCACGACGCCAATTTACCTACTATCCTAGCACAACTCCGCCACCCGACCGTCCTCCATATCACAAAAAAACCGACCCCAACCCGCTCATCCGTAAACGCTTTCCCTAAAACCCTCCCGCCCCTTTAAGACTAACATAAGTAATATTTTAAATTTCTGTTGCAGATCACATCCCTCAAGATGATGGGATACAAGGATATTCCTGGCCCATCAACCATGCAACGACAAGACAAGTCCTACACACGTGATATAACGTTTGTAATCGTTTATGAAAGAAAGACTGCTTTTGTTTCCTTTATCCAAATCCGCATTTCTTCAGACATTAAAATATGCAACAAAAACTTGTAGACAATTTATTGGCAGACTGTTTGAGACTACAATGAAATTTTGATCTCAATTTAAAACAGCTTTTTTTTTAAAATAAAAAATTTAAATAATTTTACAGTCACTCAAATGTTAGAATATCAGCGGGCGACTGCAAGAGCTGCTAATAGTGGCAGCAGTGCCAACATAAAAGTTTTAAGTCACTAAATCAAGAGGCACGCGCATTGTGTATCTTATTCATGTTAACTTATAGACATGCACACTAACATTATCTTTGTCTGGCAAACTGAAAGAGTCCATTAAAATCAAAATGTTTCCATTCGCATTATTTTAGTCACATCACAATATTTTAATGTGTATAAGTAACCTAACTTTTTTTTACACTTCTCCCATTATTACATATGAATACTAGGGTGGGTAAGGGTTGGCATGTTTAGGTTTTAGTGGTTTTCCTAAACCTTGAAGCAAATGCTTTGCCAAGACGAACCAATCCACAATTGCACATGGTTTCGTCACCACACTGTACTTACAGGTTTATACTGATCTTCTGGGCCACCATACATAACACTTACATCACAATACAATATTTAAAATGTGCCATACGATTAAATAAATAAATAAATTTCTCCCACACATTAATTAGCTATAAGCAATTTTTCGCGAGCTCACAGTGAAGCAACGGGAACTGAATGTTTGTAACCGGAACGTTTTCGCGACTTAACGGGCGGAGGGAATACAATTATGAAGTCATACAATCCATATACCGGGAACTGAAATACTGCCCGTTGTCAACATGAGAGTTACAAACGGTTCAAGAAATGTTAGGCTATGTTGTTCTAGGTAAAGCCTAGTTTTAGCAGTTTCTTTAGTAAGATGTTAGCTGTCATAATCAACTACAACACTGTGGTCTTCTCCGTCGTAGTTTAATGATATCTCTATCATTTGATTTTCACCATTAATTTCAGATTCAGACATATTTATTTTCGTATTGAAATATATATTGACAGTAATTAAAAATACAGGTTAGATTATACCACCAGAGTTAACCGCTTTATTTTCGCGAATGTTTGAGCGGGAACTGTTGATGACGGAATCATGAGTAAGGTGGGGGAAAACCGTTTTGTTTAACACGGGAACACACGGTAATTCGCGAAAAAATGCTTTTTATTACAAAACTTCATGGAGATACAAAATGTATGGAGCTAGCCTAACTAGTATCAAGGAGCGAAAGAAGCGAAACTTGTCACTTTTGCATATTTCAGTTCGGCCATTTCAAACTACAAATTCAGTGGCGATCTTCAATCTCACCATAAATACGTGAAGATACCTTTGTAATTAGACAGTTTCAGATTTCAAAAGTTGATAATCTAGCATTTGTATATACATTTTTTGATAGGAAGTCTATGTGTGACTAACTAAGATTTCCTTACTTATTTATCGTAAAATTCAAGAACCCAATGAGAAAACTTCGTGGAGATAAAAAAAAGCCTGTGGGGTTACCTTCTTTATAGTTTATTTTAAATGTGGGAAAATAATAAACAAACTTGTTTCTTTTCTCTACAGTAATCTTTTTTACATCCAGGGTGTTAATTAAGTATGCACTTTAAATTAAACAGACAATTTTTGAGTGATTTTAAGTTAAAAAGTTCATATAAACCTAGGTCCGTTTTCGGTTCCTTTCTGAAATACAGGGTGTTCAAGTTTTTAAAAAAAATCAATAGGTATTTAATAATATTTCAGAAACGGCTTGGAATATTTTTTTGAAATTTTGCTACAAAACTCATGTTGAAGACGAAGAGGATCTACGAAATAGAATCATTAATTCATGTGTCATAATAAAAAATACACCAGGTATTTTCGGGAGAGTGCGGAATTCGATGATGAGGCGGCCATTTCCAGCATCTAATTTAGTGTTTAATATAATGTTTTTCGTTATTATTACATAATTGTTAATAATAAATTATTACTTAATCAAATATTATTTTCCAAGGTATATGGGATTATGGTCTAGGGATATGCAATTAAGCTGATTTTATTTTTTTCCTCAATAACGATGCATCTAACGAAAAAACTGGAGAGACCTTTTGTTTTAGAATTGAAAGAGGAATCTAATATTAATTTTTATTTTGTGAAAAAGCAGTGGCGTACCAATAGTTTTTCTTAAAATGCACATGTGGATTACTGTGTGCACGCCACTGATGAAATTAAAAGTTCAAAGTTATAGCAAAACGTTCATTGTTATTAACTATTACAAAATGCAAAATTTCAAAAATATTCCAAGCCGTTTCTGAAATATTATTAAATATCAATTTTAAAAAAAACTTTAACATCATAAAGGAATCGAAAACGGACCTAGGTTTAAATGAACTTATTATCTTAAAATTACTCAAAAATCGCCTGTTTAATTTAAGGTACATAGTTAATTAACGCCCTCTATATCTTCCATAAGTTAATTAGCTTTATGAGTAAACTTCATGGAGGTTAAAAAAATGTATGTCGCTAACCTAGCTACCATTTTACCTAACATTTCTTAAATTAAGATTAATCTTAAGGTACAAGATAACCAAAGTGTTTTACCTCCTTTAATACTACATTTTAACTCCGTAGAAGTAAATAAGAGTTTTGCGCAGAACTCCACATCGTTCCGATACTAATAAACGTGTAAAAGAGTATAGAAAGTGGACGGAACATATTGTTCGACAAATAAAATGAACAACAATTTACAAAATTTTAATAGAAAAAAGTGAAAAAAATAAATACAATAAATGTAAATGTTTTAAAGATAAGCCTTAAGACGGATCCAGGTGCGGGTTGTTAAACAATGTGCTAGGTATCCTTTTAACCGTTTAAAATTCAAGTTTAAATTTTAATTAAAAAAAAGATTTAGAAAAATAGTTCAAATAAACATTATAAACAACAGTTTTTTTGGAGATATTGTTAAAACAATTACTATCGCGTGATTGTCACATCTCAGTAATTACTTATTGGATTTGTGTATAATTAAATAAATGTTGGAGTGTGTTTTATACAATTTCCTCCCAAGTCTAAGTCTCTACCTTAACCATAAATTGAGTCTTTTCTAGGTTCAGTTCTAAACCCCATTGCTCGTACTCTTCGATACATTTTCTCAACATATAGTTGGCATCATCTTCGTCTTCTGCTAAAATTAACTGATGGTCATCGGCAAACAGAAGTGTGTGGATGTTCTCGTTGTTTAGTCTTACTCCCATATTCTTAAACTTTCTCATCCATTTTTGAAGGGTTGGGTACAGATATAATTTGAATAGAGTAGGTGATATAGTACATCCTTGTTTTTAAAACCTTTATTTGTCTTAAAAGCGGTTTCTCAGTTAGTCTTGGCTATTTGCATTGTTAAACATATTTCGTGTTGTTTTTGTTCTATGTTCGTCTACGTTTACCTTTTTCATTGCTTCCACAGTTTCACATGAGGGACATAAGCTTTCTTAGGATCTATAAAGATTACATGTAACTCTTTCCTTCTAGCAATACATTTTTCTAAAATCGTTTCAGACTGAATAAATTGTCTATACAGGATCTTTCTAGCATAAACCCACTCTGCTCTTCTATTCCTTCAATTTGTGTCTCTACTCTTCTTTTCAAAATATGTCCGTACAGTCTTCCTATCGAAGGAATCACAGCAATCCCGCTATAATTGTCAGTCTTTTTTATTTCCTTTCTTATACAAAGTGGTTCACCGGGAACCGCGCGATTGTTTATGGAAACTGTACCTAGAAAAATTCTGAAAATTTGCGAACACACCAAAGTCGATGCGGATCCTTGAACCAAAATATTTTAAAGATGGCAGAACTTCCGGTTTTACCGGAAGTCTGTATCAACTTCCTTATTTTATTATTATTATTACTACATTTTTAGATTCTACGTCTAATTCTAGGCATATTTCATGTACAATGTCACATACTTCACCTCAATCGTTTCTCACTTATTTAATGTTTTGTCAAAATTGGAGTTTGCAGACCAAAAACTAATTTGAATGATCAACTATTCAAAACATTTTTTACTTGGTTTGTGTATTTTTTTTATGTTAAGCTAGGTCCGATTGAACAGTATTTGTGCAAAATTTTCAAACAAAATTATGAAGAGTGTTTGAAAATTAGTATCAGAATAGTAGTTTTGAAAATCGCCAAAGGTCAATTTTTTCAGATGGAACATACCGATTTTTATCTCATTCGTGGTCCAAAATAAAGGTTCCGTTTTTTCTTTTGTGTTTCTGTGTTTAAAGTAAAAAGGATTTTTGTTTCCTTTTGATTAAAAACAGTTTTTCAAATTTAAAAAAAAACGGCATTTTCGTTTTTTTGTTGCTTACATTTGCAAAAATAAAAAGTGTAACAGGCAAATTTTATACTTTTGAAGACAGAAAAAGAGTCTTAGTTTTTTTTCTTTTGAGGTTTTGTTTTTAATATGAAAAGGGATTTTCTTTTTTTCACCCTTTGATTCTACACTTAAGTTTCTATACTATTTTTTTATTTCCATAAGTTTTTTTCTTTTACTACAGTTTTTCATTTTTCTATTGTCTTTATCAAATTTGTATTGAAACTAGTCCAGTCAATGTTATAAATAAATAAATATTGCATTGCTTCACGTTTTATAATTAATTAATAATATAAAAAACAACCAATATATGTGGATTAAAAAAATATCTTCAATTATTATTCGTTCCAGGACAAAAATTTGAGGAGTTTGTGGTAGCTATTGAGTTATCTTCTCCATTTATTATTCAAAGAACTGTTTGTGGAGGTAAAAGTATGCAGGTAAATATTTTTTTCATAAATTACTCAAGCCCCAGGAAAATAATAAACATAGTATAGGTAAACAACTTAAATGCAAAATCCTTTAAAAAATATGTATTAAACGTAATATACAAAAACAGAACATATACCAACAGTTAAAAATCGCAGTAAACATTTACTTAATCGTCCAAAACTTCATTTGGAAGAGAATGTAGTTGTTGAAAACGTTTATTCATTTTTTCCCATTTATTTTGACTCTCAGTGTCCTTACTGACGACAGGAATACCAGTGTAGCCCATTCCCGTAGTACCAATTGTTGATACAACTTCGACCTGAACACTTATTATTAGCTAAAAACGTACATAAAACGGGTTAAAACTTACAGGTTCTAATAAACCATTGCCTTCTTTTCCTAGCGATTGACCTTCTGACCAACCCATTTTCGATAATAATTTAAATCCTTTATTTTCAGTTCCAATAGATCTACGATAATAGAAAACTGTTAGCAACAGACACAAATGTAAAAGGTTTTAACACTTACTGATCTACAGAAGCCACTTGTGTTTTTTCATGCTCATTGTGACTTCCTACAGTTTCGCGTCTTACTTGAGCTCGATCCGTATACCCGGGACCTAAATTACTGCCATCGCCATCGGCCCATCCGATACCAAACTTCTTCCTCAACTTACGAAGCTCACTTTTGTGCTGTTCGCTTTTGCTCGTTGCAGTTGATTTTTCTTTTTTACCGTATACGCTTTGCAATAGACCAGGCTCGCAATGATCGCAAGTTTCGTGATTATAATGTATGTGACAAAGCAAAATTGTTGTACCAATTTGAATTTGGCTTCCGTGCGTCAACTGTAAACCTTCGCTTTCTTGTTTTGACGCCGACATTCGTTTTCCATTTAACAAAGTCCCGTTTCTCGAACCCAAGTCTGTCACCGTGTACGCATTAGCGTTTTTATCAAATTTAAACTTTAAATGATGTTTGCTTATATTTATGTCCGGAATTAATATGGAATGATCTCCCTCTCTACCTAACGTTCCTCCTTCATAAGTGATCATGTACAAACTACCTTCGGTTAATTTCGGAACTTCCGTCGATTTTACTATGATGCGAATACAAGGTGGCCAAGCTTTAGAAATTTCTGCAACAATTTTTTTTTTGAAACCTGGAATTATGTTAAAATTTGATTGTAAGATAAGAATTGAACTGAATATGGCGAACCATTTTTAGGTAGACTATTTGTGACAGTCAGGCAAGGAATCGATTGAAGATTTTTGGCGAATTAGACGGAAAGTAAAAGCAACATATTTACTGTTTTCAGATAGAAGAAAAGTTCACACGGAATAGTATATTCTGTAACAAGGTTAGAATGAAAATTCAATGCGAATGGAAGCAGGAATCGCGAGCATCGCGAATTTTCATTCTTACCGTGTATTAGACTATACTTTCTCCACGACCAAAGGTTTGAAATAAATATTTTAAGATACAAATTATTATTATTTGCAAGTCGAATCTGTCACCGCGATGACAGTCAAAGCTAACGCTATATTGTTACAGTAATGTGAGAAACAATTTTATCTCTACAGCTAGAAAGTAATACATAAAATGAAAAGGTGTCTCAGAATATTTTTCGATCCCAAGAGTGAGAATGTTTTCAAAATTATTAGATTCTATATTGGCAGTGGAGAAAGATGATTAATACATTCACCTCACTTTTCAATTTTAGGCTAGTATCAACAGTAGATTTGCTTTTTAAGATTGATTATTAATTGTATTCTTAATAAAACATCGAAATTAAATAAATTTTTGTTTCCAAGTGGCATTTGAAAAATTGAACAATTCCGACAAATAATTATAATAAAAACTAAAAATTAGTACCAGCACAATCTGATAAATTTGTTTCGTCTTGAGAAACATCGCTATCATTGCTATTGGAGCATTCGCCTTCTTCGAGTTCGATTTTTTCTTTTGATTCGCCCGAAGTACGTTCCCTCTTGCATCCCTAGAAAGAATAGCGTGTTACACTAGGGTACATACCAAGAGCAACTTTACGAAGAGGCTTTATATTCAAGTGATTGAAAGAATGGGTAAGAGTTTCCACATCACAAGAGGTTATTACCTGAAACAAATTCAAAAGCTTTTTTCAAATAACATCGCCAAATAAAAAAATTAAAAATAGACGTGATTCGTAAACGTTAAAAGCACATTTAGTAAAATTAATCTTACTTTATCTCTTAGTTTCTTTTCCTTTTACTCCTTTTATGTGATGACTGACTAGTGTCCTCGTCGAGGTGTACTTGAGAATGAAATTCGTACGTCTCTGATTCGGTGTTGTAGGTCATATAAACACCTCTGTTCCCATCGTAATACAGTCCAAGTTCCTAAAAAGAAGATTACTTTTGCAAAAGGAATACATAGTGCCGTAAATTCTTTTATTCACAATTAGTTAGTAACATACAGCTTTTGAACCTTGTAAAAGTTGGAAAGTTAGAGATTTCAAGAATACATTGCGAAAAGGTTAAAACACGAGTCAGTAATGACTAACAATCGGTCCGAAAGTAGCCACTTTCCAACCTATCTCGGCGCCACTGTCGTATAAACTACACGTTCATGAAAATGCTTCCACTACAATTGCTGACATTTGACAGTTCAAAACTGATTTTATAGGTTACACTTACTAGATGGATTTTGATTTTATAATAATAAAGATATGGTTTGTACAAGTATTACACAATTTTGGACGAAAAAAAGAACACTCTCAAGCAATTATATGAAGTATGTATGAATTTTGCTATTAATTTAATAAAAATATGCAAAACCCATATGTAAAGTGTCAAACTCACCAAGCACAACTTTGAAATGCTTATTATGCTTGTATTTGTTACAAAATCTAATTATGTTATTGGTCATTATTAACTAAGCTCCAATTATTATTGAAAAGCCTAATCGATTTTTCAACTTCGTAAAAAATTGTACTGTTGTAAATGAATGACGAGCATACTATTTATACTATTTCGTGAAGGTATATTAAGAAAACGGCATTCGTATTCTCCTCAAGTTCAACATGGAGTTACTCTTTTAATTCGGCTAGTGACATGTGGGGTATGAGAAATGTTAACGACTAAGGCCATCTTCATACAGAGCTACTGAAAAGAAACTAAACAAGTTGGAACTTCCTTCATTAAGAACAGGTTGTTTTTGATTGTTTATCTTGGAAAATTAAAATTGAAACTGCCTGGTGACCTAACATGTGTGTCTGCTTGTGACTAGTAACTAACTGATTTCTAGGAATTACAAATTTGTACGATATCATTAGCTCCATGGGTGACGTTTTATTTAATTACATAGGAAGTGACTGTTTACTAATTCGTATTACTAATAGGTTTCTTTTCAGTATTTGTGTGTGGATGACCTAAGATTGTTTATTAATAGTAATATGGTTTTTTAATTTGATAAAAATGACAACTAAAATAAAATCAAGAGATAACTCCTTTTTTTAATTGTGGTTTTTCATGGTGCTAGGTTAAACATGGGCAAAATTAATTTGAGATTCAATTAAAAACACAAGTTAAGTATATATGTAGGTACTACTAAAGTTTACAAAAAGCATAAACGACAGAACAACAGAACAGAAAAACAATAACAAAACACATAGTCTTGTAATAATTATTATTTGCTAAAATAAATATTAATTGTAGAATTGTCGCGACTTTCGACGTGAAGGGAAATGCCTTGGTGCAAGTCTTCTTTGGAGAAATGAAACTGTTGAGTTGATGGACCTGGAACAGATATGTCGGGCATATTTTCTACAGGTACAGAATCTTTAGTAGAAAGCATGCTAGCAATTTTTAATTGCCCATCTAAGGAACTGCTTACGTAACCTTCAGCCACCATACTCGACTTCCAACCTCCCAATTTTTTTAAATTAAGGATATCTCCTCCACTATTAGCAAATATAGTTGCTGCTGTGCGGCGAAAACAGTGGCCAGTGTATGTATTTACGTCACTTAGTTTTAAATAAGTTGTAATTTTTTTAGGAAACTGCACAATGGAGTTATGACCATAGGGTTGTTTTGTCAATTTGCCGTATCTCATTTGCAAGAAGAATCGATCACCCTCAACATTATTACGTAGATTAATGTAAAGTTTTAGAATTGCAAGCCATTCAGCATCAATCACGACAAATGATCTCGGCTGGTAAGTTTTTGTATTTGGAATCATAATAGCTCTTTCTTCTTGAAGGTTTATAGTTCCTGTTTTCATTTTGAACAGCTCATCACTTCTGCATGCGCCTGAGATACCAATAACTAAAGCAGCCTGAAATATTAAAAATAATGAAAAAAGCCAAGAAATGAATACCTCGATTCATACTTTACATGGCAAAAACTGAAACGGTGCGCGCTCTTTAAAAAAAATTCTATATTTTCCTTGGAAAATGTGCTTGATTTTTTAGGTTGATATCGCAGGTTTTGTTTTTTTTTAATATGCTATTAATTTGCAATATTTCGAGATATCAACATTCTCCTTGAAATTATTAGTAGTCCACATCGAGGATGTTTTTTAGTTTTAGCCATATCACCAAAATAGGCTACAGAACACTTTCGGAAGTGTAATTTTTCACCTCCTTCTTGGAGCACCAGTCGCCGAAACCTTTATATGTTTTTTCGTATCGTAATTTGCTCTTCTCTGGTAGAAGATCTAATGTTAATTTTTCCGCGGATTGCCGCAGTTCGGGGAGTACACTCAATTTCACTATCCGACATTTTGTTCAGTTGTATTAACTAAGCAACCGCAAATTTTATTTAAAAAAATGACAATCGTGCATATCCTTCTAAATTTTGCCGAAATAAACGATAACATGATGATACATTTTATTAATTTTTAAATAGCTAATTGTGAATAAAATAGTATACAAACCTCGGCAAAAGTTCCATTCCTGTTTCTCGAGAAACCGAGAGGCGAAGCCTCGAGGTGAACTCTACTTCTCTCGAAATAAGAATAGAATACTTTCCGCCTCGGTATGTAATGTACTATATTTGAAGAAATCGAGGGACAATGAATACCATATGCTTTTGGATTGTAATTCATAGGCTATTCCAAAAATATATTACAAGATCATAAAATACAAAACCATATCTGGGTCAATCATATGTACCCAAAAGAAAAAAAAATTGTAGTCGACATTGTTGATTTTTTCAATTTTTTTATCAGTACACAGAACACATCGAAAACTGCACAAAAATATTTAACCGAACACGTTTCAATAGCAATACTAAAATAAAAAACTGCAAGTACAAAAATAAAATCTATATAAAATGCCACAGCATAAATGTTTAACCTCAAAGGCGACGCGGAGAGTCACATCGCTGTGTCCTTATAATTATGTGGTGACTTTTCATTAATTTTAAGGCAAGCGTGGATAATTCGGACAAACCTAACGTCTTTGACTTTGATCAGTATAATTCTTGTTTTTGAAAACTTTCAAGTTATAAATTTTAAATTAATTTAATATCTATTTTATGTATGAATATATGATCCATAATTAAAAATATTGGTTATATATATATATATTATTTACGCTTTAAGCAATCCAATATTTAGTTATTTATTTATTATTTATTGACTATAGTTTCACCTCAAAAATTATTGTGAGTCATCTTCAGAATACTAAAATATTTTTTATACAAACGTTAAATATGACATTTATTTAATTTATTTAACGTTTGTATAAAAAAAAATATTTTGTATTCTGAAGATGACTCACAATAATTTTCGAGTTGAAACTATAGTCAACAAATAATAAATAACTAACTAATATTGGATAGCTTAATGCGTAAATAATTTATATATATAATTTAATATCGCCTTTTATATGGTAATTTTCAATTTTACGCTTGGCAACTTTAGACTTGTCTGGACGATGATAATGCTCATTAAGACGAGATTTGATAGGTCTCTTGGTTTGCCCCACATACACTTTGTTAAATTAATTAAAATAGTAGATAAGAAGGAACTTGATTCTTAAAAAAATTTCAAAAACAAACTTTATTATTAATAACGATGAATTGCGTTGAGGTCAGAAGAAAGAGAAAGTTTTTCCTTATTCTATCCGATTCAACGAAATATTGTTGTGTCGATTCTTTCTTTATCTTATCGCACTCGTGAAAAAATAAACACACGCGTTATTAAAAAAATAAGATGTATTACACTTAGAGTTATATTTGAAGGCGAATTTATGTTATACAATTTATTTATCACTTGCGTCATAACTATAACTGAATTATCCGTATAGGCAGATACAATTTTCGAAATTCAAGGTACGAGGACAATATGAAGGGTACAGGCTAATAACGATGAATATCGCAAAAACTAAATACTAAGATATTTACAATTATATCTTCAAAACGTTTTTGTAAATAAAGTGTAAACGACTTTCTGGAAAGCTTTTATTTATAAACACCATACAAAAAAGTAAATGTTACGTTCTACAGTTGATAGTAGCCTACTTTACCTAACATTTGGTTATGAAATGTCAGAATAATTATGTGACATTCATCGTTATTTGCCTGTAGCCTTCATATACAGGGTGAGTTTTTTCCGATGTTTAGCACAGGGATATCGGATACTAATAAAGATAGAGAAACAGTTAAATGGGGAAAGAATTGTAATTTTACGAGATCACTAAAATGTGCCATTCGTTCTTTCAAAAAAATGCACGGCTAACTAGATATTTCGAAAAATAAGTTTTTTGGTAAATTCGTTTGGTGTATGTTGCTTTGTTATTATTGACTTTACAAAAATTTATAGGAAAAAGTTTTAGGTATTTTTGTGATACATAATAAAGTTTAGTCAAAATTTTTATTTAACCTATAATTTTGAGTTATGACACAAACTTCTGTTTTTCTAATGGAAACCATAGTCGGCTATGACTTCATAATAAAGATGCATTTTCAACGATTCCAATGATATACCATGGGTCACCATTATTTTTATAAATAAACAAATTATAGCCAATTTTAGTTTAATTTTTCTATACTGCTGGGATAGTATGCTGTGGAAACAATATCATAGTTTCACTCATAGTTTCTATTTGTGTTGGTTAAGGTGTCTAAAACCATAATATGAATTTCTCATATGAAGAAAAACGTGATATGATAGTGTTATATTTTGCGTCATAAAAATGTCGTACAATCTGCACAACGATACTTCGAGCTCTATTTTGATCGTCGGCAGCCTTCTCTGCCTACCAATAAATAATTACTTTATGATAATTTGGGGAATATGGATCTTTCTGTAGATCCAAAAATATTACAAACAGTATTAATGAAGAGGCAGAGGTAAATGTACTAGCATTTGTACTGCAAAATCCGTCGATTTCAACTCGAAAAATTGAAGCTGAAGCAGGCATGTCACAACGTACAGTTGTACGAATTCTAAAAAAAAACACAAGTATCACCCATATAAATTGCCAGTTGCGCAAACACTACATCCAGGTGATTTCAATAGACGCATTGAGTATAGTACCTGGTTTACTAACATGTGTGAATCTGATTCACAGTTTAAATTTAAAGTTTTGTGGACGGATGAAACGCAATTTATCAACTGCGGCATGTTTAACAGGCATAATCAGCATTTTATGGATGCAAGAAAATCCGCATCACGTTGAACAGAGAAGACCCCAAGTAAGATTTGGATTTAATGTTTGGTGCGGCGTCATTGGTGCAAGAATTATTGGTCCGCACATTTTTAATGGTATACTGACGGGTGACCGTTACCTTCATTTTTTACAAAACGATTTTGATAACATGTTAGATGAATTACCCTTGCACACGTGGTATGCTCCAATGGTTTTAGCACGATGGAGCACCATCACACAATCAGGTAATGGTGCGAAATCATTTAAATCAAACATTCCCTAACTCATGGATAGGACAAAACACGCCCGTTGCTTGGCCACCTCGATCCTCGGATATCTCTGTTTTAGACTTTTATTTATGGGGAACGGTAAAAGATAGGGTGTATCAGAGAACGTACGCCACAGAAGATGATCGTAGGGGAGCTGTTCTAGAAACTTTCGCTAATATTGATGCACGTTCCGTTACAAATTCTGTATTAAAACGGTGTACTTACTATGTGCATTAACCAAAACGGTACATCTTTTGAAAATATACTGACCTAAACACGATAAACCATAAAATCAGTTACGTTGCTTTGCGTCCTTCTTTATATTTTATTTAGACCCTAAGTTTCGTTGTTGTTTTTTTAATTTATCGTTTAGTTTTTTTGTGTGCTTGTTTTTGGTCAGGAATATTAACATTACTCTGTATTAAGAAACTCGCAAGAATTTAATTGTGGCTTCCCATTTAATAATTGGGCTTTTTTTTAGGAGTTTGGCTTTGTAGGACTTTATTACATGTTAGTTCTTCCTAATAGAACCTTTGTACTTTTATCATTGTGGCGTTTTTTTTTTAATTTATTAATTGTATTCTACTTAGATTTAGTATTAATGTAGATGCTTACTGGATTTGCTGATAAGAGCTGTCATCCAGTCGGCCATTATCTTTAAATGCCTAGATAAAGACCGGACTTTTCCGGTCGAAACGTCGGCAAACAAAAAGTCTATGGTTATAGATTGATGATCCATCCCACAAAGCCAAACCCCAAACTAATTGAGCTTATAATTTTAAAATTTAAAAAAGGTAATACCTATCTAACTTCTATTTCATTATTCAATTAGACACATGTCTTAGTAATTGTTTCCATTGCACACTATTCAAGAAGTTTAGAAAAAATCAAAGTTAACTATAAAAATAATGGTGACACATGGTATATCATTGGAATCGTTAAAAATGCATCTTTATTATGGAGTCATAGCCGACTATGGTTTCCATTAGAAAAAACAGAAGTTTGTGTCAGAACTCAAAAATTATACGTTAAATAAAAATTTCGACAAAACTTTATTATGTATCACAAAATACCTAAAACTTTTCCCTCTATAAATTTTTTGTTGTAGAGGACAATTATCACTTCTTCAGTGCTCAGTAAGTTTATTATTCTTTGACTGAGAGTTAAAACATCAATGATTTTTTTTTAAGTAATACTTAAGTTGGTTATTTCTGTTAATAGAGTCATTTAGTCTTTGGTTTTGGTTTAAGTTATTATTTTTTAGTATATTTTTCTAAATAATTTAACTTTTCGATACAATTACTATAAATCGATAGGAAACTATTCTATGTTTAAACTTAATCAATCAATCATTCTGAACAGAATATATGCATTTGTTTAACTTAACCCCTTCGCCACCAGGCGTAAATATGAGAACATCATTGATATCCCAGATTTGATGAATTTTTTACTTTTTTAATAGGTCCTATTATTCCATAATTTTCAAATATCATAGACATACATTGATGAAACACGAGAAAAAAAAGCAAAAATCACCATGGGCGGCGCAATTATGGCAATAAATGTTCATTAGCGGGGTAAATTCGACAAAAACTCTGATGTAAGAGTCTTTCATAAGACTGAAAATTTTCATCATAAAATGAGATCTATCCATTTATTCTTAAAGAAAATCACAGAAAAATTAAATGCAGCATAGCATTAGAAACACCAAATAATCATGGGCGGAGCAAGAGGGGACTAGAATAAGTTATAATTTGAATTCTGTGGTTTTATTAGTTAGGTATTTTTCATTATTTATAACATGAAATACAGTGGCAGCGCATTTAGGATGATAAAGAAATGGAAATGAAATACTAGAATGAAAAATAAATTATTTTCTAACAAAAACAGTATTTGCAAAATAAGAACTGAAACTGAATCACTCATCAATGTTATTGTGATACATTTCAAAGTGTTCGTCACTGCATAATGCGGGCTGTTTGTTGCTCGAAGCACAGTAATTAGCTGTATAATTTCTTTTTTTATTCTCAGAATAGCACACAGCACATAGTCTCCTTTTCCTACGTTTCCCTTCTTCCTTTATGTTGCAAGCAAATGCATGTCCGTCTGTTTCTTTCTTATCGTCCTTTTCATACTTTTCTTTTAGTTTTATGTATTGTGGACTGTAAAGTTTGAGTAATTCACTACATAGTAACTTCTCAAATTCGAGTACTGACATGTCATCTTTTTCATTGGCAATGTTGAAAAATGTTTCCGCATTCAGAACCATTCTCTGAATCATGTGCAGTCCAAGTTTCTTGAACCATGTGTAATTTTTCCTGGTACAGCAGTATGGTTCAATGTCTTGATCGACAGCATCTACTGCTCCCATATTTTTATTATAATGTTCTATGTGATGTGGTTTCTGAAGAACAAGAAATCCTGCCACCAGTTTTGTAGAAAGCACATAGACATCTCTCTTATCCCCCCTATATCTTACTACTAGTATGTCTCCTTTTCTTATGAAACATTATTGTCCTGGTTGCAATTTGATTGACAAGAGTTCCTAGGTTTGTTCGAATGGTTCCTGTGATATACGTGTTCCGTTCCAACAAAAAATTTGCTAACCTTATGGAGACATACCAATTATCGAGAATAATTTCTCGCCCTTGGTCCAAAAGATTTTGGAAAAGATGCAAAACAATTTTTTCTGACATGCTGAGAGAAGCTGAATGTGGAATATGGTCGATATTGTATATGTCTTTGCCAATGTACAAAGAGAAGTTATACGTGTAGCTACGGAATCTTGGATCACTTGGACAATGGCAAAAGAGCTTCATCCCACAACGAGCCCTTTTTGTTTTTATGAACTGACGGAAATTTAGTCGTCCTTTGTAGAGTAGAAGGCATTCATCGATAGCTGACGTTTCACCTATGTCAATCAGCTCCATTGTGTTTTCTCTTAGAAACGCATTGCTATTTGTGTCAGAGGGCGACTATTTATATAAGCTTCTGGGTCACTGAATCTCAAAAACTTCATTATAGAGAGATATCTATTCCGGCTCATTATTTGAAAGACCCTTGGTTAACAAAAAAGATCGTGTCCAATAACCTCTTATGTTAGGGTATTTTATGATACCCATAAAGAGAGAAAGAGCAATGAAAACATAAAATTCTTCTGCATGAACTTCTTTCCAATTTATGTCGTGCACTTTTAGTAAGTGTTTGGTTTCAAGATACATTTGCGCCCTTTTATTGGTCCATTTACACAAATTGTCCACTATTTTTCTGGTTATGAAAGCTTCAAAACATAATCTTGCAGATTTGAATTGTTCCAGATCGACCGCGGGATGTATTCCGTGAAACAATGGCTTGAAAGTTTTCAAATCCGTCATCCTAGCATCCTGTAAAATATCGTCATCAGTATAGAGATAAATAAATAGGTACAACTATGTGTGTAAGCAAAATTTATTCTGAAATAAATGAATATGAAAGGTTTTACCAAACTTTTATTTACAATTTTAACAAATAAAAATTCCGTAAAGTCTTCAACATTTATTCATTTTGAAACGAGTAGCACGAGGTTTTACAAAGTTACTGCAGAGAACGTTCATTTGATAAGATATAGAAGCAAGAATTCATGTGAAAAGTATTACCTGAAAATGGTCCTGAATAACTTTGAAATCAGCCATTGCAATAGGTTCATTTTCATCATCACTAATGTCATCTTCAATTCTTGTAGTATCTTCATCGT
Organism: Abscondita cerata; assembly: GCA_030710515.1. Taxonomy (NCBI): domain Eukaryota; kingdom Metazoa; phylum Arthropoda; class Insecta; order Coleoptera; family Lampyridae; genus Abscondita; species Abscondita cerata. The sequence continues at coordinate 46,100 of JALBCR010000434.1, read as the reverse complement.
CAGTATTTGCAAAATCTGGATCCTCGACACTGTTGTCAAAATCAAAACTCGAATCACTCATTATAATATAGATAAATTTCAGTCAAATCGCCCAAAAAACAATGTTATGCAATGTGAAACACGTATACTTATATGAACACCCACATATACATTGTCGACTAAGAAAAATTTTCCACGCGGTTACCTGATGAAATAAGAATGCGTATCCACACCTATTGTGTCCGCCTATTCCTATCAGCACTGTCCCAGGCTAATATAAACAACTTGCTGCCAAATGCTGAACCTTTAACACAGAATATAGACCATGTCGCCACATCTGGCGACACTGGGATTGGCACGCAGTTTACCTATGTCATTACTGGTGGCGACATGGTGCTGAAGGGTTAAGAATAAGCTTGTATTTAATAATATAAAACAATTGTGCTATCTATCGTACTCGTTCAAGTATATGTATTCATTTCTGTATGTTTTGTTGCATGAATAAGCAGAACCATTATAAAGCTCACAGAGGACAGAGCGAAATATCGGCAAATTAAAACCAATAGTGGTTTTTAACTTCATCCTTTCACATAAAGGAAACCTTATGAGGATATCAGCTAGAAGTATTTCTGCCATTAATGTTGCCTATGATTATAAAGTATTTCTTGTGGAAATGTTTAGATGAAATTTAAGTTAAGAACATAGAAAATTTGATCTTTAGTTGGTTCATGATGCATACGTTCTGCAAAAAAATGATTTTATGTGTAATGAATTGCCTTAGTTGTGCTAACATTGAGCATATATTCTTTCAGTGTGCAAACATAAAAATCTCCAGGTCTACAACCAACATCAAATCCTAGAAGCTGAACATTCATGTTAGTGAAACATTAGGAAGAAATTCAACCAACGACAGCCTTCAGACTCAAATCTAGACAACACTAGTTCAAAAACAGCTTAAACAAGGAAAAAAAAACCAAAATTTGTTTGTTGGGGGACTTAGGCAACCGAGCCCCTCAGAACTGGCGTTTTGGCTTAACTTCAAATCACTTCACCAAAACCAATTTAGATCGAGGCTTGTAACAGTACTAACAATATAGAGGTGCATCTTACCGCATTATAATAATAGCCAGAATTGTAATCATAATATAAACCGGAAGTCTCCTCGTAAACAAACCCAGTATTCTGCATAGCAATTTCCTCAGCTTCCTTAATCTCTTCGCAGACGTTTCGAGTTGCATTATCATTGTAAGCTATTCAGGAATTCAACTGTTTGTACATAAGCATCCCTAGTGGTTATTTTTGCTACAAAAGTATAAAAGTCACGAACAACCAAGCAAAGTTGGTACTTACTCGTAATTTTAATTTCAATTCTACAAATTTTCTTTTGCTGCTTTTCTATGTATTTTCGTAAAGTTTTAATAAATTCTAACACGTTAGGATAATGTTCTTGTAAATCAGTCTGTAAAGATTTGCTTGCACCATACACGAAGTCTTTTAGAATTGCATAGTTGCAGTCGTTTTCGTCTGAACTTCGCTTTTTTATCGTTTCTCCTCATAATCTACATGATCTGTCACCATTGATTCTTTTTCTATAATTATATAAAATAGTTAATATACATAAATACATTTAAATTAAATTAAATTATGAGAAATACTTTAATTCTTGCACTGTCATTTGTGTAGATGTCAAACTCAAATAATGTAAACAATTGTCAAGCCAGCCAACTTAGAAAAAAAAGATTTCCAGATCACTAGGCAGTTGCATGTTCATTCTGAAAGACCCAAAATTTGTATGCCGGATTAGGCATCTGCATGTGACGTCATGCTTTGAAGGTCATTAAAGACAGCTGTCATCTTAGACAAGTAATGGGTTGCCATGAGCAACAGTTTGAAGTCGTTTTACCGTTTTGATTATGTTTGTTTAAGTAGATTAACAGTTAAGTAATGGTGGTGCATCTTTGCGCGATACAAAATGTCACATCTAAAGTAAAATTAAATACCTATTTAAATGGTCCTTATCGAATGATGCATGTTTGTTATGTGGGCATTATTTATTCACTAGTGTGTACATACAATACACACGTATAAATATTAAGTTAATCAAGTATAAGAACTTGTATGTTACAAAATGTAGTACACAGAGGTTATGTATTATTGTTTGTACACCAAACTGAAATAAATGTCACGTGATGCAGATGCCTAATTAATTATTTGATGTTTTGCCCCGTATTATATGTTGAAAAATTTTAGTTTTCCGTAATACTCAGGACCTTCATAAAGGACGTTTTGGTAGGTTGCAAGATATTTTAACATTAAATAAAACCGCTGGGTATAGAATGTACTTAATTCAATGAAGCAATATGTAAACCTTGTTTACTACACCCCTATTTAAAAATTCCAAAAAAAATTAAGAAATTAATTATTTTTATTTTATTCTTATATTTCTATTTTTTTATTATTAAAATAACAATTATAGCGACTTCCGGCATAATTCAGGATTTGAAACTATTTTTTGAAGATAGGCCACCTCTGTTGTAAAATCCATAAAATCCATCGATTATTATTTACCTTAATATAACCTTGCTTGAATATAGAGTTATTCATGACATTCATCGACGTCGAATATTGTGAATATTTTTTTAAAATGTTTTTATCATAGATAACTGGTACTCTATTAGAGGTACATTTACAGTGACCATGATACATTCTCAGGTATGCGTATGAAAAATATTGTTTTGATTAAAGCAACTCTGTGCTTTTAATGCAGTTAATTTTCGGATCTGCTACGATAGCACGAGGCGACAGTAGATGTGGCAACACTTATTAATTGTTTTGATATTGTACCCGGACAAGAAGTAATCTAAATAACTAATACTATTACATCCATAACATCACGGTTGTCTAAATACATGAAATTGTGAAAATGCCACCTACTCTTCTAATGTTTCAAATTTTAAAATATTTATAACAAATTAGGAATATGAGTAATATTATACAGAGCGTTCAAAAACTGAACTAATCAGTCTTAAAACATTTCATATCATAACGTGAAAGGACTCTCTACTTTTACTGTCTTCTTGCGTTTTATGTCATTGTTTTTAAGTAGATACGAGTAGATATTACTCGACATTTTCAATTCAAATTTTAAACCTAAACCTTTTGCAATGGCAGTTTGGGGAATCCTTGGACGCATGTACGTGAAGGTTTTTAAGTTAGTAAAAATACGTTCCATTAGATGCCTCTTTCATAAATACTAGATTCAGTTTATCTGAAGTTGACACGACATTCAATATTTTGTATTTTCTGTCCCGATTATCTGTTTTTCCATTTTGTTTGCTATTTCTTCTCTTCATTATATGTGGTATATACATCTTATAAGCAGCTAAACAAAGAAATTTATTTTGCCTTTCTCTATCGTGTATACATTTGTATCATAATATGGACTCGATACAATGGAAGAGTATATCAACCTTGATCTCACGAAGGTACAATACAATATTCTGAGAACCGGCGCAAAAAGTCTTTGCTAATCCTTGAAATAAAACCAAACATTTCTAAAGCACTGTTTGTAATAAAATTTATATGATTTTTGAAGCTCAGGCGTTAGTCAAAAATTATACCCCAATATTTAACATCAGTAACATTTTTTAAAGGTATATTATTTATAAAGTAGATGTTGCTAATTAACATGTTTTTTTTGCGTAAACGATATTAACAGACTTTTTTCTTGATTAAAATATAACTTATTTACATTGCACCAAACTAAAAAAGATTATCTATACAGCGGCGGCCTTACCGATTGCGAGGCTCCGGGCGGCAGGTCTTTGCGAGGCCCTTTGTTCTTCCTGAAAAGTATGTGATGCGAAAGTAGGTCTGGTTGTTTGGTTTAGGTATTTGTCATGTTTGACGAGAAAAGCTAAAGTAATTTAGGTTTTAAAATATTTTACATTGAAAGGGTTACAAAATTAACAAATACAGAGATGATAACTTTTAAAATTGATGTTTGCGGCTTTTGCTAAGACTAAAATCTTTAATTAAAGCACAATAATCTAATGAATGAGCTACGTCATTTTCGATTGAAAGAATAGCAAGAGCGGAAAGCCGATCTTGTGTCATGGAATTCCTCAAATATGTTTTAATAATTTTAAGCCTCGAAAAACTCCTTTCAGCAGACGCAACTGTAACAGGTGTTGTGGCAATAATTCTTAGGACTATTTCGATAGTGGGGTAAACTTCAGTTAATTTTGTTTCAATTATGTATTTCAGCACCGAGATAATGTCGTCGTTTCCTTCATACACACGGATGAACATATTCAGTTCTTCGTACAATTCATCTCCATCAATATCACATGATTCTCCTACCGTCATAGATATTTGCAAGTCCTTGCATTGCTTCAAAAGTTCACTATCACTAATTTCCTTTAATTTTTTATATTATACATGAAACCAAATATGCTCTCATGATGTTTAAGTGCCTCAAACCTAGGATGGCAGCTTGCGCGCACATTGTCGACAATAACATAAAAATAGTTTATTTTGAAAATCTCTTCCGCATTCACTTCATGAGGTTCATCTTCCCTTCATAATCAAAATGCCTTTTTACGTCGTCTTCTGACTTCTTTGAACTGTCTGTCAATATCATTTTTCTCGGCTATTTCTCTCGCTGTTATAAGAGATGACCGAAAACCATTTTCTCGATAATTATCGAGCCAACTCGTGAATGCGTCTAGGTGTTGTATAGCCACATCTAAGTGCATGTTTTCACTTTGCCACATTTTACTTATAACATTTGTTTTTGTAAGAATATCATACCATATGACAAGCGAAACTACAAATTCATAGGTAGTTATTTCCTTTTCTATAGAAAGGCATTCACTGACCAACTGACAATCTGTTGTATTTTCTGCTAAATCCTTTAAAGCATCGCATATATCGCTTAGTTGGTATTTAACAGCCTTCACCGATGCTACCCTGCACTCCCATCTAGTTTCAGAAAGAGGTTTTAGCGTTAACGATTTTACATGAGCATTTAAGATTGCCCACCTCTGACTTGAGCCGGCAAATAGAGTATACAACCTTTGTAACAAACCAAAAAGATTTTGCTTGAACACAAGACGATGCTGCATCTCCTAGTATGAGATTCCAGCTATGACTTCCACAAGGTAGAAAATAAGCAAGTGGATTAATTTCAAGTATACGTTTTGAACACCACTTTTTCACCACGCATATTGGCACCATTGTCATATCCTTGACCCCTGCAGTTTTGCAATGATATGCCTAACTGTTCTAATTCTGTGATTATATAATTAGTCAAACTCTCACCTGTGGTTTTTTCGACGGCTAAGAAACCAATAAAATGTTCTTCAATTTCAGCTTTATTTTTATTAAAAATCTTATAATAATTGAAAGTTGCTCAACACGAGAAACGTCGCGTGTGCAATCAAGAATAATCGAATAATATTTATTATTTATTATTTTTTCAACAATTTGAGCTTTCACATGACTTGCCATCAATTGTATGAGCTCGTTTTGAATATTTTTTCCCATATAATGGTCATTAATCGTCTTATCCTTTACTTGTTTTAGGTGAAGTCTCAGCACTGGATCAAATCGGGCTATTAACTTTACTAAATCTATAAAGTTGCCGCTTGTCTCACTCGAATCTGAATCAGATGTTAACTTCTCTCTATGTCCCCTGAAGGCCAAATTGTGAGATGCTAAAAAATTTACAATTGCGAGCAATCGTTCTAAAATATCTCTCCAACGTTGCCTTTCTTGTTCAATTTGTGACTGGGCCAAGGAGTCAATAGTGGAAGAGCTTTTAAACCATTCTCTAAATTAATCCATTTCAACATACAATTTTTGTGCTTTCGAGTAGATTCGTGAGACTTTAGGTAATCACCCAAGTGTTTCCAATCACACACTCCTTCACTTGAACCAACCTTTGTATTTTCTAGGCCGAATATTCGACACGGAAAGCAGTAAACGGCATCCTTTGTTTGTGAATAAATCATCCAGCGTCGGTCAAACTTTTCTCCGTTAACTAATATCTTATTATAATGATATTCGCTGAATCGTCGTCCATTATTATTTACGGAAATAAATCAACTTTAACCCGGATCGGACCTTTTAATACAATCTCAGTTCGGTCTACATCAGTAATTGTTATGGGCCACAAACCGGGGTCATTTTGAGGATTTAGATTTTCCATTACACCAGTTAGGGATGTAGACATAGACTTGGGCTCAGATTCGTGTTCTTGACTGGATAGCGTTGACGGCGGCACTGGTGACCTAAGAGACAATGATGTAGTTAATTCATCCTCGTCCTCGCTGTTTTTACTTGATGACGGCGGCGGCACCCATGATGATGTGGAAGGAATGTTTTCAGCTGGATCAGGATTAGAGTCACTTTCAGTCAATAAATGTTTTGTAGAGGTTTCTTGATCATCACTTTTTATATATTTATATAAAGATCCACGTAGATTTTCTTTTACCTGATTTCTTTTGATAGCTCGTTTCCTTTTGAACTACCTGACTCAAATTTTCTACCGGTATCACGATCACGCAAACTCATTTCGTAAATCTTGTTTCGCACAAACAGTCAGAAATAATTTTTAAGTATCACACGGTTTTTTTTACACTTTTTCAGCTTACTAAATACTTCAAATACTATAATTTACACTTTTCCAGCTCACTCAATACTTTAAAATACTGTCTTACTGTCTATACGATGGTACGATCGTAATATTCAATAAAATTGAAAGATGTATACGGTACAGTAACGATTCTATAACTCATTACAAGCAAAATAATTCCAAGACGAACGAAATGAAACACGAGGATTCCCTGACCGATACAGGAGCAGAACATTATGTCCCAACCCCCGAGCTGACCTGAGTGCTATGCGATTGAAAAACCAATTTTCAAGTGTTTCGAGGAGCGATATTCAACCAGTAAAATCCGCTTAATGTGATCACTTTGGGCCAGATGCATTTTGATAACATTAACCAACTGATAACAATAAGGAATTATAGAAAAACTATCAAAATTTTAGAAAATCCTAATTTCAAGTGGTTTTATTTCTTAATGAACTACGCACATACCTATATGTATTACATATTAGTTATACAATATAAAATCTTGCACAGCAAAGGTTGCGATATTCTCATATTCTCAATTGCGTGGCTGCATTTCTTTGACCCATTTTTGGCAATTTATCGTACTTTTCGATAATTTCTGCTTTTCTTTTAACTATAGATCGATTCTTTTTTTAGTCGACATTGTACGAATAACAAAAATAAACTACACTAAGATTTAAATGCATAAAACTAAGTGCACATTTACAAAAACACCTACCCTCCGTGAAAAGAAACGTGGTTTTAAAAGAAAATTAAATCTTAATGTTGACAATTTATTTCAAAAATAAGAGATTATCTACTTGATATTCTTTGAAAGTGAAAATTAAATGTTTGTCCCGTATTAATCCGCCTTTAGTCTTTGAATAGGGATTAAAATAAGCGACGTGTTTTGTAAAGAAACTGACATTTAACCATAAATTTACTTAGAAAAGAGCTTATTGTGTTCAAAATTCCTCGAAAGTGATAACAATAACAGACTTTTTGAGCACATTATCCGATGGTTTATGCATATAAACTAATTCAAACGTCCGGTTCCCAGTCAGAATGATAACAATAACCGACTGATAACATTATCCGTGATCACATTAAAGGGATTTTACGTACTACATAATGAATTTTTCAATTATATTTTGAATGAATGGATTAGTTATGTAACTTTATTTTAATTTACCTGAATAAATAATTAAGGATTAAAATCAAAGTTTTAAATAAAAAAATATTATTAAATAAACCTATTTTTTAAATTTCCGGATTGTTGCGCGAGGCCCCTACAAGAGCGAGGCCCCGGGCGATTGCCCGGTTCGCCACCCCCTAAGGCCGCCGCTGTATCTATATCATTTTGAACTAGCAAACAGTCGTCTATACTATCAATTTTCGAAAAAATGTTTAAATGTCAGCATATAATAGGTAATTACAGTTTTTGATAAACAAACCAATGTCGTTAATAAACAATACAAATAATATAGGACCGCAATGTGATCCTTGAGGTACACCAGAGTATGATTGTATAGGTTTGAAAATGTCTTTAAAATATCTTACACACTGGGATCTATTTGTTAAAAGATTTCTATCTAATTTACAGTGCTACGTGGAAATCCTAAAGCAATTAATTTCTTGATAAGAATACGATGGTATATTCTACCGAAAGCTTTGGAAAAATCAGTTTTCATGGAATCAATTTGAGAGTGTTTCTTCAAATATTATATTAATATTGAATGACATAGTAATAAACTTGTAGTAGTTGACGGTTTATCCATAATCTCTGATATAATATTTTTGAAACCCAAGATAATTTTCTAGCCATAATCTTGTCAAATATTTTAGGAAGAGATAAACAAATTCCTCTGTAATTGGCTATATTAGACCAATCGCCAGTTTTAAAATTTGGAGTGATACAGCTTCGTTTCCATAATAACGGAAACACTTGAAAACTTGATTTTGTAAATAAAATTTGTATAGGGTAACTAATAGAAAACACACATTTTTTTAAAAATAAATTTGAGATAAAATCTAGACCGGTAGAGCAAGACGAGTTTAAAGAATTTATTTTATCAAAAATCATACTCACACTGATGGTATGGTCAACATTTATTACGTTATTAGAAACATTGGTGAAACTATGAATCGTATATTGATCACCTTGTACGTAAATACTTTGAAAGAAATCTGAAAATAAATTAACGGTATCTGAGTAATTGTATGAAAATGAGTTTTTAAGATACATATTCAGTGGAAACGAATAATTGTTTTTTAACTGATTTACGTGCTTCCAAAATGTTTGTGGGTTCGAGTGTATATTGGATTCTAGGTTTCCGATGTATTGTTTGTAAAGATAAGATTTTTACATTCAGCACGCAATTCACAAAATGTATCTTTCAAATTTATAGATTGTTTATATTTCTTATGAGCTGTTTTCTTATCAATAATTAATTTTATTAATCTTCTATTTTTTAAAGTGGGTAACTATGTAGTCAGTATAGTGCACACTATCCGTAGTAAATTTATCCAAAGCTTTATATATGTCTATATGATCTATATTTGTAAAAATTAGATCAAGAAATGTTCCTCTACTGTTTGGGATAGTATTACGTTGGTGTAAGTTTAAGAAACCAAAAGAATCACTTATCGATTTTATTGAACCGGTGGTACCTCCAGCAATATTTTGCTATCCGGGTATTCTTCGAAAAACTTTTCAACTACAGTAGTTTTCATATAATTGGACGCTAGAATTAGAAGAGAGATACACACCACCTACAATGATTTTATGTCCGTTAATTTTCACGGTCGTGAATATGTGTTCAACATCCGTATACTCGTTAATCAATAAGCGAAGTAAAAAAACAATCTTTTATTGCTATAAAGACGCCACCTCCTTTAGATTTTGAACTGGTATGATGACTTCTATCAGTTCTAAATAACCAGGTTACAGGTTCTGCATTGGTAACATAATTTGTAAGCCAAGTTTCAATAATAATAAAAATGTCATATATTGATGAACGAGCAAAGTTTGAAAAATCTTGTAATTTACTCATCATACCTCCGACATTAAGATTTGTTAGTATTTTTTGAAACTATAGAGGATTTGTTTGTGGTTTTTTGCCAGATTATGATCGGGTTTCCATTAATGTATTTGATAAGTAAATAATTTTCATCATTGTCAACAAGATTTCGAAACTAAAGTTCTTTGTAATTTTGTCTCTGACGAATTGTTAAGTCAGCTTTAACTTTAACTATTAAAATCATTTGCTATTTGTTTAGAGGATTTTAATATTTTAAGAGAATCACCAGATGTCTTAAAAATGGCTTTAATCGGTCTTATTGAGATGAAGTTCTACCAACACGAATAACCTTTTCCGGTTGGAATACTAAATTAGTTTTATCATAAGATTTTGGATAAATTCCATATCGTGCTTAATTTTGTCTTCTAAAGATTCTGATGATAGTTCTTGGACTTTATAAAACATTACGTTGTTGCTACGCCGCCGACGATCATTCAACTCGGTCAATATATCTATTTCAGACGATTTCTCAACATGGATTGAATTAGTTAATATGAGATAATGAGATAATTGCTTAAAGTGACTAAGCATATCATTTCGAAATAAGGTAAATTGTGTTTCAATAAGCGTTGATACAGATTGAAGAGTAAGAGGACCTGTTAGGCTCAGATTCGAGTTATTAAACGATGTGTTTAAAAGTTCTGTGTCGGGTAGGCAAGGTTCGCACTGCCAGTAATCGCCATAATTTTTTTTATTTTCAGCTATATAATATACATACTTATCACAGTCAAGACCAGCACAGGAGCTATGATAACAACTGCTACACAAGATCCTTTGCATTTAATATATTCCCCTCAAGGACTAATAACAAATTTACACGAAGCGCAAGTAAGAACCATTGCGTAGTTTCTATGAATAAAAGGAAAATTACAAAGGACAATTCTTCACACCAGCTGGTCTATAGCATACATATAAACTGTGTTTCGATCAGGAAAGAAAACACAAATTGTCAACACAGGAAAGATGATGGCAATATAAATGAAATAGTAAAAAGTAAATTTAAAAATAGTAAACATAAAATTAATAACAAAAAACACTTGATCAGGATACGAACCGCACTATGTTTTATAGCTTTAGTTACTTAGTATCACACCACTACACTAACTCAACTCTAGATAAGGATAATTTCCATGTAGATATCAATAAAGAATAATATCCGTACAACAAAATAAATTATGAAGGTTAGATTTTGCCATTAAAATTTTTTACAAAGAAATTATAAATTAATTACTCACTGATAATTTCATACACTGGAACTAGAAAAACACATTCGAAGCAATTTAAAACTCTTTTAAATACAGAAATATGATACTTTAATTTAAGCAAATTGTTTACACATAACATAACATAACCTGATGTGTAGAAAACACCCTCTCATTGGCTTGACGTCACAACCTTTATCGTGAATATAGCTTGAGATGCGTAATTGTGATTTTGTTTATATTTACTATTCAAATTTATGTTTAGTTTGGGAGTTTTCCAGTATCAAATAATCAAAGTCAAAATAACATTTTTAAAAAAACCTAAACTGCGCATGCGTTGATAAAGAAACTGACGTCATCGTCCAGGGCGCGTTTTATAGCTTCTACAAATTCATAGATTTTATTTTGCACATATTTTTGCGCAAAACATAATTTGAGAATTTGATTATTATCATCATTGGTCGTTAACCAAAATTGTATCTTTATTAATATCAAAGATAGCCATGCGATCCTACTTAATTTGGAACATATTGTATAACAAATGGAAGTTACGCGAGTTTTAAAACATTAATGAATTCATTCTTCTCCGCATTATTATGTTTACGAAAAAATCGTTCGACCGACCGGTCTGTAGCCTTGACATCTCGAAAACGCGTAATAACGAACATTTCTTGAAATTTTGGCCAAAATCGGTGCAACGAAAACAAAGAAACATTTTTAGTCATTTTAGGATTTATGTATAAATACACCGAAACCAACAAAATTCAATACATCTTTACTCCTTCAAACTAAAGTTTTTATAGTGTAGGTACATTAGGATCAACCGCATGAACATTTCTCTTCTAAATGACTTTTGTCAGGAATGTTAAAAATTGCATAACAAATACCGGTTGTTCATTATAAAACACCAGATGGAAAGATAGACGAGTTCTTCAGTCACTCTTCCCCATAAATTATATGTATTCCTTTAGCTGTAACCTTCACCTAAAGGAGCCTCTCGAAAGATAAAACTTTCTTATAATTATTTCTGATATAGGTACACTAAAGCCAACAACATTCGAAACACCTTTACTACAGAACTTCTATAATGATTGTCTCATCAGAAGAGCGTTGGAAAATTTAAGAAACGCTTTGCAGCTTAAATTGATAGTGAATTAATTTATGTTAATCTCATCATGTGTCAGTTATTTCATCATTCCGTTGTAATTATTATCCCTGGTTGTAATTATGTGTTTAACCGCGTTCTAACGGCCTACCAGTGGAAAACCCCCATCGCGACGACCGCACGTGCATACACTATAGCAGGGCCGTAATTCACATGAATTAATGAAATAAAATTGAATATTACAGAACCGAATTTGAACCGTAACATCACCCCTTACCAAAAGAAAATTTCCCAAATTTTTAAAACAAAGAAACTGTAGAATTCAAGATGTAGCAAAAAATCGATATGGAAAGCATAAAATAAAATTAATCTGCAATATCCTCAGGAGGACGACTCTTTAAATCTTTTACATGCCAACAGCCTTTATCGTTACCTAACTGATCTGATATACGATATGTATTATTTCCCATGACTTCCTTTATAATAACAGGACCTATAAACCGTTTACTTAACTTAGCGGCAAAGTCTTTACTCGCATTAGATAATACGAAATTCTTTTTCACACTTTTTGACCAATGGAAAATTTAACTTCTCTTCTGCGCAAATCGTAATTGGTTTTACTACGGAAATATGCTTTATTTAATCACTGCCTAACAAAATCAAAAATATCTTTTAATTTCTCAAGTTTGGTTTCGGTAACGCTACGCTTCTCAAAATCAATACCCGATTCCGCCAAGGATAAACCGTGCATATTCCCTGATAATACCATCTCTCTACCAAAATTCAAATAGTACGGAGAATATCCCGTTACCTCGTGTTTACTGGTCCGAATCGCGCACGCAATTGCCGATAAATTTTTACACCATGATTTATGGTCGTCTTTAACGTATGATGCCAACATGGTTTTGATTACCCGATTTACTCTTTCGCAAGGATTAGCCTGCGGAGAATAATATGGAGTAAAAATAGGTCGAACCGAAAACTTATGCAAGAGATTTTTAAACTAAGTGCTACGAAATTGAACACCGTTATCTAAAATCATATATTTAGGAACACCGTACGTTAAAAACACACTCTCTTCGACGTGTTTGTAAACTAAATTAGCCGTAGCAAGGGAATTAAAACAGGATACTTGGAAAAAGTATCAGCAACCACTAAAATAAATTTGTAACCCTGAGAAGAACGAACAAGAGGCCCTATTAAGTCGCAACAAATCAGTTCCCACGGTTTGCACACTTTAGGGTGGCTACCCATCAGTCCTTGAGGCGCTCTTTGCAAAGGTTTCTGTTCTAAACACACGGTACAATTCCTTATGTAACGTTGCAAGTCGTATCTCATCTTTGGCCAAAAGTATTTTATAGCAAGTCTATTAAACGTTTTGTAGACGCCCGTATACCCAGCCGCTGGGTCGTCGTGCATTTCTTTTAATAATTGCCAACGTTTCTCCTTAGGCACAATTAACTTCCAGTCATCTTCTTCGGATAATCTAAATCCCTTAAATTTAACATATTTATACAAACGATTATTTTCACACCTCCACTGAGGATACTTAAGAGGATTATCGTTAATTTCCTTGATCATTTTCTTGTACCACTTATCGGTGATGTCATCAGTGGATTCAGCAGCTACTTCGTTTATCAAGGTACAGCACGAGATAAACAATCCGGCACCAAATGTTCTGATCCTTTTCTATGAATAACGTCAAAATCAAAAGCTTGTGAACGAATTGCCCAACGCGCTAATCTTCCAGCGGGGTCCTTAAGATTCTGTACCCAAACTAGTGAATAATGATCTGTAATAACAAAATTTTACACCCTCAATGTAGGCCCGAAATTTTTCGATAGCGTAAATCACGGCAAGGCATTCGCACTCCGTAGCAGAGTAATTTCGCTCTAACTTAGTCAAAGAACGACTTAAATAAGCTACTACATGTTCCTCGCCATCCGCTTTTTGCGATAGAACAGCACCAATCCCATATCCGGAAGCGTCAGTTTGAACGTAAAATGGATGTTCAAAGTTTGGACAAGAAAGCACAGGTGCGTTAATTAGAAAACTTTTAATTTTTATCCAAGCTTGTTCGCAATTTTCGTTCCAAAGAAATTTACAACCTTTTCGGAGTAACGCGGTAATAGGAGCCATAATTGTAGCATAATCAGGAACGAACCGCCTGTACCAACTACACAATCCAACAATCGAACGAACTTCCTTAACAGTAGAAGGAGTTGGGATATTTAAATAGCTTTCACCTTGCTACTATAAACATTCAAGGCGTATTCGTTCACAACATACCCTAAATAACGCAATTCCGAACAACAATACTCGCATTTTTCTTTGTTTAAAGTTAAACCGGCAGCTATCAAGCGCTCAAAAACATCTTCCAAAACTTCCAAATGTTTTTCAAACGTGGCAGTTGCAATAATTATATCATCCAAATAGCAGAACACATAAGGTTGCAAATCTGCCGACAACACCCGGTCTATCAAACGTTGCCAGTGCAATCCCATAGGAAGTAAATGCCATAACCCCTACCAGGAACCGTAAAGCCGTAACCTCGCGACTTTCTTTAGACAATGGTATCCGAAAATAAGCACTTTTAATATCTAAAGACGAAAAATTTTGCATCGCGTAACTTATCTAAAATATCTGCCATAAATGGAACCGCACAACTATCTTTTAGTTACTTTCTTAATTTTTCGGAAATCTACCACTACACGTTTGCTACCATCTTTTTAGGAACTAATATAAGATTAGATGACCAGGGGCTATTTGATTTTTCAATAATATCATTAGAAATCAAATATTCTAATTCCTTATCAACATCTTTGAGTACATAAGGGGACATCTGATAAGGATTTAGTTTGATAGGGGGTCCAGTAGTAGTAATAACATGCTCAATTAGATGAGTCCGTCCGACGCCATCTTTCATACGAGAATATTTAGAATCGATTAAGGAATTCAAACAAGTTGACTGTTCGTGAGTTAAATCTTGTAAGCAGAGATGGAAGAGATATGAACTGGCTCACTATTTGCAAAATGCCACACCTGTCTCTTAAATTAGGAACAATGCCCATAATTTTCCAAAAATCAAGCCCTAGTATTAAAACGTGAGGAAGCGACGGCACTACTAAAACCTTTATATGTTCGGTTTTATTTATTAGCTGAATAGGCATCGTGATTGTACCGATGCTTTCACAGAGTTCACCGTTCGCAACCGTACAATTATACGAAGACTTCATCAGAGTAAAACAATTTAATTTCTTAATCATGTCGTAACCCCTACCTCCCAAAATTGTTCGAGAAGCTCCGGAATCTAGAAGCGCAACAATTTTTAAAGTTAGTATCGACACGTGTAAATAAGGTCTTTCATCTTGTCCCATTTAAGCAAAAATAAAATCAAGTAAGAACTTCTTTCTATTATCAATATCGGTATTTTTCAGAAGAAATATTTTCCGGATTTAATTTCGCGGGTGACTTTGACCGGAGGTTTAACGTCGCCCTGCACCGTTTCCCGAATTACAACAATTTTTAGTGAGAATTCCTGGTTTTCCACAACGGTAACAATGCAAAGTACGTGGAGCTTTACAACCCGAGCAGAATGACCTATAAGATTACAATTCCAACAACGAAATCCAGAAGAATTCGCAGCAGAAATAGAGTTGACATTTATCTCTCCTACATTATGATTACCTCCACGTCCTTCTTTATTAACATTTTCAACGTACGCGAGGTCAGGTTCCAGACGCATCAGCGGTCGTGAGTTTCGTGCTTCAGAGATTGCTTTCTTTCTTGTTTCTATTTCTTCTATCCTTCTTCCGTATTTCAGTAATTCTTCCTCAGAGTTTATCTCAACCAACGCCAATTTGTCCTGAATAAAGGGATGAATATTTCTCATTATTATTCTGAGTTTTCTTCTTCTGAAGGGGAACTTAAAAGCCTACAAAACAAATTTCTCATAATCGCCAAGTATACACCTACTGATTCATCTCTTCCTTGAACGCGTGTTTTAATTTCCGCTAACAATTTGTCGTCGTAATCAGGAGGTTGAAATTGCAGACGAAGTTCCGCTTTTAATTCCGACCAATTTCTTAGGGTAGTTCGTACACCTCTAAACCAATTTAATGCTCTACCCGAAAAAAGATCTAACGCAGACAGGAATAACTCATCTTCAGAAACGCCACGGGCTATCTGTAATTCGTCAACCCTGATCAAAAACGCGCCGATCGAAAGTCCTTTAGGTTCACCCGAAAATTTTAAACCCCATTTATATACTGGCACCGGTTTAATCGAAATACTTGAGCGGTTATCAATAGAATTCGCACCGATAGCATCAACCGATCGCCAATGGGTATGAGCATGGACGTTAACGTTATCTTCCTCAGAGTCGCTACTGGATTGCAAAATGAAACGGTCTCGTTATGATCTCGAGGCTTGCGCATTTTTAAAGTTTCATTGAGTTTTTCCGAAATTTTGAAAATGTTTGTAATAATCTCAGCTCTCTGAGTCTTTTCTAGTTCATTCGACATTGATAACCGATCCGCCCTAGCCATGAGATGCGATAAACGACTATTTAAAATCAAAAATTCCTTTCGGTCCGAACCCGTTGTAAATTCGTTAATTCTTTTAGTTAATACCTTAACCTTATCATCGCACGCTTCTAACTCTTTCGCAAAAGTCTTATTAAATTCTACGTATTTACAGCCGTGTCCGATTTTTTCTAATTTTAAAATTTTTGTAAGTTCTTTTCACATAAGATTTATATCACAGCTAACCGGAAATCCCCGAATTTCTAATTCGTAACTGAGTTCGTCTAGCTCTAAATGTGAAGAGATAAATTTATACTTCGCGGCCATGGCAAACAATAATATCTATCAGAACAGATACTCGAAAACTTAACGTACTAATACAATGAAAAATAAAACTGAGGATAACGGAGTAATATTTGAAAATAAATTTACTACTTTAATGTATATCGGACGAGCCCCCAAAATGTATTATTGATTTCAGAAAAAAAATGTTAGTGAACGTAAAATAAAATTTATTGCCTATTTAAAAAAAACAAAGTTGATGATGATTTCAAAGAAATCTGGACGCACCTCCTTGATTAAAGGTTCAGTATCGGAAAACCAACATTAATCGTATTTGAAAGGAGTTCAACTATAAATAAGAAATTATTTTGTTATTAAATTAAGGATAAGAGAAACTATTTAACTTATCAAAATATACTTACCAGTATAACTGTAACTCTCCGAATAAAATTCTAATAAGATTAGAATATTATATTAGAAAAAATTTACTTAGCTTACGGTACAATTTTTTCTTAGTTGTGTTTGGTTACGTTTACCAGTTGATAATGAGACCGAGCTTCAATTTACACCATAAACCTTCATTTTAATTCGAAGCAACAAGTGTCCCGAATTTTGTTGGCAATACTGTACAATTTTTGTTCAAATAAAAATGTGTGTAATCTATTATACAAACTATCCATTATCCAAAATATGTTTAATACAAAAGCAACTGAAAAGAGATAAAGTTAGAAACCTCTATCAAAAAAAAATTACTTGTATTAGATACTCTTTGCTTCTAATATTTTGTCGGTCTTGTATAAAGTATTTCGTGAATAGCTCTAGGGGCAAATTTTACTATAAATCAATTAATAACGGTTTTAGAAAACAACATTTTGATTAATGTTGTTTATGGATTTCCCACCTTAATTGATGCCTTAAAGTCATCGAATTTTAGAAGGTTTTCTAATTTTAGATATACCTAATTATTCACAATTTTCTTTTCTGAAAATCCGTAATTGCCTCGAAACAATATCAACATAATTGCATCGAAGACAAAAGTTTTTTAAACAGCTTATGTTTCAGAGTTTGTTGTGTAATGAAATAATTGAAGATATTTATAAATAAAAGTTAGGTGACTGCTTAACTATTTTCGCTGCGAAAGGTCACACAAATGGATCATTACTATTAAATTTCGTCTACTACCACGAATTAAAAAAAATGTTTTGTAAGTTGGACAAAAAAGAATAAATTCCCCAGCACTTTAAGTTTTATAATAAAATAACCTTTCAATTGAATTTCTTGAGAAAAGAATAGACAGATACAGGCAATCCATTGTAATCGTGGAAAATTTGAACATTGTCGTTGCGCAGGTAAGGTGCAAGAGTAGGGATCCGGTTGTACACTCAAAGGTAAAATGATTCCGTAACTATTGGTTATTGCAGCATCAAACACTGGGGGTATAACAGATCAGCTTCACATTAATTTATCAATTTCATTTTTAATATTATAATGGCGTCGTTTCGCTAATTGTTATTACCATAATTATGCCTAAAAGATGTTAATTAAGGAGCATTACAACAATGACAATTAAATAAAAAATAGTAAAACTAAAATTATAACATGCAGTTATAGTTTCCAGTTACCTTCCTTTATAATGTGAAATATAAAACTTTATCTTTCTAATTTTAATTTAATAACTACATTTCCGGCTGAAAATTCATATCATTGGAATGTAAAATATTCTTTTAACAATGACTAATTTAGAATACAAAAGCTTAGTTGTACAAACAATAATTAAGTTTGTTGGTAAGCAAATGTCCTTCTGATTGGATAAAATTTAAATCTTAAATCCTCTCTGATTGGCTAACCAATTGTTAATAGCTTTTGTTAACTAATGACTATGCTTTACGCAACCGGGTAAATGAGTATTAGTTGAACATTTTCAGTTTACTTGCATTGTCAGTATAACACACTTGTTTATATATTTTCAAAAATTAAGAAAATGTCAAAGTTATGACCGGGAAAAGTGATTAGTGCTCAAACTCGCAAAGTAGTGTTTAAAGTTTTTCAATATTTTAAAAATCACCAACAATGAGTGATACTATCTTAGGATTACCTCCTTATCACCCCAAACTTAACCCAATCGAGATGATTTGGTCTACCGTGAAAGAATTTGTAGCATCCCACAATGTAACTTTTAAGTTAGAAGATGCGAAAAAGTTAGCGGAAGAAAAATTTGCTCAATTACGAATATTACGAAAACGAAGTTTTTATGGATTTCGTGACATAGTCGTTAATTATTAACGTTTTGGGTTCAGTTGCAGCTCAAAAGATGATTCTAATACTGCACTGCGTCATCATTACTCTGAATTGCCGCAAATTTAAATGTGTTCATTAAATACTGTTATTTTTTATTAGTTCAAAATTAATATAAATTTTGACATAATATATTATAGTTTAGGTATTCAAATCCATAATAAAAGATCGCTCTGTTTTTATTTTATTACTGTTTATTTATATTTACCTAATTATTATTATTGTTAAAGCATAATTTATTAATAATATGCTCGAGTTTTTGTTATATTGTGTACCTACTAACCAGAAAAGTAATAAATTATAGGTAATTGTAATTTATCCTGCACCAATGTGTATTATTTGCTAGTATTTACTTCAAAAATGGCGATTATGCCCCAATCTTAAAAGACAGAGATTTCTTGTTTTCATTTAAGTAATCGAGAAAAATGTAGAACTTAATGTTATCTTTAATAATACAAAGTTAAACCATAATTTTGACCCAGTTTATCTGGGAGTAACTTTAGATACGTTTTTAATTTATAAAGATCATTTAGAAAAAGTCAAACAAAAAATAAAAACAAGAAATAATGTCATTCAAAAATTAGCTGGAACAACTTGGGGAGCAGATGTAAAGACACTTTCGTACAGCTGCATTGGCATTAGTTTATTCTACAGCAGAATATTGTGCTCCTGTCTGGTTGAATAGTTATCATACAAAAAAAATAGAGCCCAGTTGAATTGCACTATGCGTATAATTAGTGGAACCATTAAATCTACTCTCTCGATTGGCTTCCTGTTCTTTGTAATATTACTTCATCAGACATTCGACGAAAACTGCGTTAAAACGAGAATGAGATAAATGCCAACTTAACAAAATGTTACCAATTTGGAATGACATTGACAACCCTCCTGCTAAAAGACTTAAATCTCAAGTCCTATACCCAAGTAACAATTTAAGTATTTTTTAATCTACAGGATAGCTATAAAACTTTTTTGATACCTTGCTTGAAACTAATACGTCTCAATAACATCTTTAAAGCAGGGATAAAACCATCACAAGAAAAAGTGGAGAACCTTATTAGTGTTCTGAAGTCCAAATTAAACAGATAATTTAAAACCAAGTTGCTGTTTGATTTTGTTCTTATAGCAGTTCGTTAAGTAAACTATAAAGCAACATTAAATTCAGTTATAAAGCTTCTACAAAGGTTTATAGTTTTATTTAAGTAATATGTGTTTTAAAAGTATAAACTCTAAAATCATAAAGTTTTATCAAATATTGTAAACGACAACAATAAGTCACTTTATTTTAATTTGGATATATAAAGGTTTATGGTGTATATCTTATTTCTAAATTTAAGTTTTATGATTACATCTATTTTTAAAGATGTAGGTACATTTATTAAAAATATTTTCTAGGTTCGTATTTATTAATCTACACTGGAAAAGTATAAACGAATCGCACTTTTCTGATAATATGATATACGATATACAGATAAAATGAATGCGCCGAAAAGTAATATAAATTTACTAAATATACTTTTTCTGAAAAATTTTTAAGTAGTTTAATTTATATTAAAAACCTTTATTACTACCTTGTAAGTAATTACTACGCTAGTATGCATTATTCCTTCGTTACTTTAAATAGGTTTTATGTAATTTCCTTTTACGATCTGATAATCACATGTTATTTCAAATATGGATGCCATCCTGTCTTCGATATTGTTTCAGTAAAATGTCGGCTAAATTTATAAAACCGTATTAAATCAAATAAAGGCTAAAGAAATACAAAATTACTTATGAATGCTTAGTTAGCGGTCATAGGTGGAAATGGTCTTGGATTAGTCAATTTATGCTTAAATAAAACCATATGATTTTATGAATGCCTCATAAATTAATTTGTACTTTCACGCATGCGCATTATATTATGTACAGAAAACATAACCTACAAAATATAAATTTAGTTTATACATGGTATGTGAAAGGTGAAGGTATCATAAACGAAGCCTTAAAACTATTGCGAAATGGAATAATCAAGTATAATGAAAGTAACTTGTAGTAATCTTTAAAACCTATTTTAAAGTCAACAATAAAGTGATTTGGTTTTATTGTTTTATATAAAACCATATTGCGATAAAGGGCACCATAAGAACAATTTGAATTATGACAGTAACAATATCTAGCAATAATAAGACGGTATTAAGAGTAAATGATCTTACATCCTAACATGCTTTTTAATTTAGTTTTAAAGACTCCATAAAACTTTTTACAAAACTATCTTGACTTCAAGGTATAATGGAATTTATGCTGATAACTTTAAAGCTATTTTACTAATTCAAGTTACAATAAAACTATGATAAAACCATAGCAAATCAATTTAGCATTGAAAATGTTACTTGGGTATGGTTGCAAGACTATTTAAGTACGACTTTTTCTGAAGTTGAAGAATGGAAAAAATTGTAGTCTGGAGTTGATGTTTTCAATAAACATCTCATTCATGATCAACAATAGAAGTCCCGGGCTTTGATCAAACATTCATAATTTAACAGATAAAGCTATATTATGGCTTACGAATCTGAAGGACCTCTGAAATTCAGCAATATTTTATTACTCTCTGTCTTGCCTATCTGTTTTTCCTGCCTTTTTACAGGGTGTCCCCGATTTACCCTGAATATAAAGCTACTGTAGATGTCTTAGGCTAAAAATATGCCGATTTAACCCAAATACCTTAGTCCAAAATTGATAGTTTCCGAAATAGAGAACGCCAAAGTTACTATTTTTATTAATTTTTCTTGGATAACTTTCTTAATAGCTGTATTGTTTGCACTAAATTGGGTACTCGGTGTTTTTGGGATGAGAATTAGAAATTCGTTTTTGTGGAAAATAGCAGGGCCACTTACAGCACTTTTTTTCATTTAATTCCTGTATGAAATTTTTATTTGGATATTTTATACACCAACTTTTATGCCCCAAAGGTGTGGTTAACAAATATTGCTCGAACAACAGTTTCTGAGACAATTAGATTTTTGCTTTATGTTTAATTAAATAAATAAATTCGGCATTGCCTTCCTTCACACTTTATCCACTGGTCCAAATTAATAATTGAGCGTGTTTAAAGGTCAACGTTCAAACAACAATAACTAATTTAAAGGCCTACGGGCAAATAACAATAATAAAAGTTTTGCGACACCTAGTACATATAGTTGTACAATGCAGATTCATTTACGTACGTGACCGTTAACACGAGTCGACACTAGATGTAGCAAAACTTAATGCTCAAATATGATGTGCCCTCCAGTAGGGAATATTGTTGATAGCACCTGTTGTAAAATAGTGAACGTGCCTAGAGCTCTCTCACTCTCTGAAGAGTCCCAAAGGACGAAATAACTGTCGAGTGATTCTCGGTGTTTGCTTGCTGTTAATACAACTTCTTACGACTACAGCAGGCGATTCAGATTTTAATTTTTGTTAACACTAGTTGGCTATAATTATCGAAGGATCGACTTAATGGCACAGTAATAAATTTAAGACGAAAAAGGTCAACAACAAAAATACTGTAAAACCAAACTGGCCAGAAGATAAAGGATAAAGAAAAAGTTAATCGCTTAACTTAAGTGGTTTTAGTTTCACAATAAATGTTCAACACGCTCAATTATTAATTTGAAATTCAGTCCTAACCCTGGATGAGTTCACCCAGATGATCTGCAGTCGAGATGGCATTGATGAAGTGGCTTCGTGAAATAAGGCATACCGTTTTGCTGTCACAATTACTTTAATCGGCAACTACTTCATTTCTGTTAACGATTTTAAATTATGACCATATTATTTGATGAACCGCAGTTGACCACGAATAAAGTCTTAGAAACACGGCACTGAATGCCGTTTTAGTCATAGGTTTAAAATCATCTGTCAAACCCAGCGAACATTATTGCACAATTAGTTCATCATCAATTTGTACCTCATGCTACTTAATTTAGTTGTGTTAATGTTAATTTCACTTAAAATCACAATTCTCTAATCGGATATTAATAAGTTTTTGTATTAATCCAATTTTGTGTGTAGCACCTGTATTTCAAATCATATTTTCGAGTGTTGACCACATTTCAGTTGGAGTTGTTACTATCTCGACATGAATATACAGTGAGTTATCAATGTTAAGTAGTATCCCAGCTTTGCTTTCTTGTGCTTTGCGATTTAAGTGTACTAAGCTGCCTTCATCTTATTTCCATTAATCACGACATACGCAATCGTTAGGATGATCTTGCAACAAATGCAGTAATTATTGTTCAACACATAAAAATCAATAATTAAATTAAACGTGACGGTTTTTAAGGGTTTCTGGGTGTCCATAACCTGTTGTGGCGCAGTAAGTGACTTTATGTCAGCAACAGAAAAGCAATGTAATTTGTTGAAGCACACATATATTTAGAGTGCTTTATTATAACGTGCTAACGTTAATTCGACGAAGAATGAAAAACGGAGTGTTAAATTTTCGGTTTAGAAAATCGTCGCATAACTTATTTAAAAGAATATCTCAGTTGATCAAATCAGAAAACTTTTTTCGGTTTATTTATATTGTTCCAACAGAAAATTGCAATTAAAACTATATATACGCTATGTTCAAATTTCCAAAAGTGCAAATTCATTTCATACGCTGCTCTTGAACTATATATGAATTATTTACGTGTAGGTATTTAATGTAAAGGACAAATAGAAAATGATTATTTACAAGTTCATTGAAAATTGTTCATATGTATTTTGTCCGTGTATTCATATTCTAATTTGGGATATTGTTAATGTTGACGAATTCAAACACAAAAGCACAGATAAAAATAGAAATATTTTTTAAAAATAACTACCTACACTTATATTTGTGTATGAATGTTAAAATGTGGTATTCTAATAGATTACAATCGCATCATCAATTTTTTTCCACGTTCAATTATTAGTACTTATGTCGATGGGACAATTTCCCACATTATAAACCATTTTCCAAAAACAATTCTACTGTAGGTATTGTTCATAACCAACGCCAAATTAGTTAATGATGTGAAAATGCCATCATTATCTAAGGCTTAGTATCAACGTTTGTACATGTGTCTAAAATGATTTCAACTCCTAAACAACAAAATCAAAAAAAAATTATGATATATTATTTAAATCGGACTTTCATTAATAAACGATTTTTGTTGACGACGCGATGACTGGAAATAATATGCAATAAGATTCAAAATATTTCCTGTGATTAACAGCAAAATTTAGTTCTGATGTACGTAGATAGAATTTATGTACGAGTTACGAAGTTTAAAAGATAAACTTGCAAAATCGAAAAAATATGTATTACTAAGTTTTATTTTTTATGAATTAGTATTTGAGTAATTAAAATATTGTTTTTAATTTAACTAATTTTATTAATGACTTGAATCACCATGAAACAAATTTAAAATGTTTAATCTTTTATATAAAACATGCCCACACAAAAATTGAATTTCGGTGTCATATGGTAAACTTCAACGCAGAATCTTCCCTCATCATTAAAAAAAAAAAAAAAGTTAGGAAAAAGCAAAATAGAGATAGTTATTTTTTTGATAATATAAGATATAGAACATAAATATTACCAAGAATCAAAGCAAACGTGGTTTATATTTTGCAGCACCTTAGGTAAATACAAATTAGTTCATTGCAAATTCTCAGAAAAATTGTTTGCGCGATACTTAGCACTTTCATGTCATAAAATGAATTTTATGGGCATGGTATAAATTCACTTGTACGAAAAATATTATTAAAAATGTAATTTGATTTATCCATTAATTACATTGTGCCCAAATGGGTAAATGTAAACATGAAAATAAAATCTTGAGTAATTGAATCTCACGAAATATTGGATTACATAATATTATTTTTGTCATCATAATTAGAAGTACCTAATAATATTATTATATTCTACCTAGATGACCTCTAATTCTGGTAAGACGTTCACCATTTATAACCTACAGAGTTGATTAAGATGAAGTCGAGACAAAACATCCTGACAGGATTTCGAAAGGATTTCATTTTGGCAGATATTTTGACGTTATCCGTTACAAAAGAAAAATTGCGCATCAGAAAATCATTGTTGAGGTATAGATAGAAACTGGAGCAAATGATAAATCAAGCAAGTGTTGATCAAGAACATGAAAGAATATCGCCAAACAAATTCCACACACCAGAATATTAACCAAATATTACATCCCAGTTTGATGCGGTATCGAAAACACCTGTGGCTAAACAAACAACATAAAACTGACTCAAAATGATAAGACCCTTTTCAAAGGTCAGAAGGCAACAGGACAAGACTAGAATATTAACTGAGACTTCTAAGAAAGAACAGATGGACAAACTGGAAAATAGAGATTGTTGAAAATTTGGAAAAGTTCCAATATAAGTTTTTTGTTTGTTTCTCGCCCTGATGAAGCTTCTTATACGATAGGTGGCAAAACGTTGAGAACGACGGTTATCTTTTCGACACGGTCCAATCCCGGAAAACGGTTTTGTAAGTACCTATCAGCATTAATGTTTTGAAAATAATTTAATATATTTGTTTACAACTAAATAATTTCTAAATTGTAGAAAGTCTTTAGCATTTAAAATTGTCAAATTAGGTAAATATTATTAGAATAAAAAGAAAAACAAATGTATTAATAAATTGAAAATTAGATGTCGATGCAACTTTAAATTTCCAAAATAAAACCTTAGGGATTTAAGAACAACAGAACCAACGAAAAGTTAAAATATAAAAGAAACAGAAACGAAACTTGATGAGATGGTTTAACAACATAAATCGATTTAAACTGGTAAAACAAAGTGGTAAACAAGACACATTGAATCGCTATCTTGATTGAATGTAGATGGCGCTGCAAAACCCAACATCGCCGCTACATGTGAGGTAAATTCCGGAAGTTTACATATTAAGATTTATTGTTTAACATAGTGTTTTATGTTATTAACAATTTATTGACACTGTTTTATATTATTCTTAATAATTTTTTCAATCACTAAATCTTTCATGGACAATAATGGCAGCTGGATAATCAAGTAAAGAAGCAATATTTTCTTTATTAAATATCGGTTTATTAGATAAACCATATGGTTCTCAAATATATATGTAATTAACAATACCAATTACATAACAGGAAAAATTAGAAATCTGACGACAAATACAAATGTAAGAAGTTTATAAAAAAAATAAAATTGATAAAGACATATACTTAATTTTATAAATATATATAAAAACAAAATGTAAAACAAAAAAATGTAAACAAACCAGCTAATGAAACAATTATACACAAAATATCTTTAGAACATGATTTTTAAATGATTATTAATCATGTGTAATAAAAATAAATACTTATTAGAATAAAATAAAAAAAAGAACACTAATACTAACAACAAATAAACAAATATAAATTCAAAATTAAAAATTGGACATAAACTATTTATATTGAAACCAAATGTATTGGATAAACCATACTATATAAATATGTGGAGCGTTTGAAATTGTTTATTACATAATAGTATAACACTATAAAAATAAACATTTATTTCCTTGAACTTCGTCAAAATCGAGTAAGTAAATTAATAATTAATAACTTTAAAAATGTAACTCTAGTCTTTATTATATTCGTGAAATGACATTAAAACAGTTAGAGGCAAGTTTTAGTACTTGATAGTCTGCGGCGACGACGAAGAACGTCAATAATTCTGTAAATTGTCAAAATCAACTGTACTAGGAAATGAGTGATAATAGACTGCATTGTAAATTATAACTCAAAATTTCACCGACAGCGGACGTACCTAAAATTTCTTCTTCTTCTTGAAATTACCTTACGGAGGAAGCGTGAACTACTTTTCGTGGGTGACAGTACGAATCTGATCCGTATTATGGCTTTAAGTTTGTATGTACTGACACATAGTGTGTATTATTTAAAAGACTAGTACGTTTTTATTGGAAAAAAATACTTTTATGGAAGAATTTGACGCAATCATTTTATAGAAGTAAAAGTATGTCATCTCGAATGTGTTTGGTATTCAGAAGTTTCAGAGCATGTGATCTGTCACCGATGGGTGAAGTTTTAAATTAGTATTTAAGTTAGAATAAGGTGGTGTGGAGAACTGAAGCAGTAAAGAAAAGGGAAAGAACTAGACAAATGAGATAACCCAGATAGTAGAGAACCATGAGGTGATACTTTGGAGTTATATTATGTTCACTAAATATAAGACAAACATGAGAACATTTCATGTTTAACATATATAGTCATAAAGGGTTTCTATAAATGATTGTCTCATCAAGTTGGCAATTAAGTGAATAAAATTAACGATAAACAACGAACAACACAATTACAACTAGTGATCATAATTACAATGGAACGATGAAATAAATAACTGACAGATGATGACATCAGCATAAATTAATTCACTAGTATGCCAATTTTCGTGACAAAATACTAATAGGAAGAGGCATGTGCCATCATATCAAGGACAATGAGTAGATTAATTTGGATATCAAGCCAACACGCGATTGTCATTAATTAATTTGTGATTAACAACTTAATGCACAAAAACGTCTTATTTTTAGTTTTTTCGTTCCTGACTAAATACTAATAAACCAATGTGAATGGAGTAAAAAGAAACGTTGTAGAGTTACAGTCGTTACAGTTAACTGTTGGCATTTTTCTTAGTTTATACTATTCACACGTGTCCATGTTATACACGAGATGTCGTAAGACACACATTTTACTTATGTTCATTGCTCCACGAAAGTTTAAAATACCAACCGCCGTCTTGTACAGTTGTATACCGGACTTAAGTATACACCTCTGATAAGCTCATAATAAGAGCGAAATGCTGCATCAGGTGTTCTTTCGTTGCGTGTGTGCTTTAATACAAGTTAATCTTGGCTTTATCGACACACGTGTTTTAAGCATTAAAGTTATCGCTTAGATGGCGCTTTGCACTTCTTTTACACAAGTCGTTACAGTTAACTGTTGGCATTTTTCTTAGTTTATACTATTCACACGTGTCCATGTTATACACAAGATGTCGTACAGACACGACTCGATCGGATATTTATTTCCGAGAAAAAAAAATGAGCAATTTTTGTTTTTTTAAAATTAATTAAGTTGCCATTTTTTGAGACTACAGTGAAGGGCTTACTGGACATAATAAGCTTTGAGAACTTCATTTGTGTAAAAAACTGGAGCTGTCGGATAATTGGTTTTATTACGATTGCAATTTGAATTTTTCATTATTTATGCCGAAGCCTGAATACTCGGGAAGTCGGCCGATTTGAATCATTTCAAAAATTTTGAAAATTTAAGTTACTACAACATTTATATTCCAGTTTTGCGATAAAGACTTGTGAATTTAACCAAATTGCAGTTAAACATCGCTCGAAAGCCGGGCGCGCGGATTTACTCAGTTTATTCGTCAAATCTCACAGCATCTACTGCAATATTTTCATTCTGAGATAACTGCATAAGTAGCATCATGCTAGGCAGCCTAGGCTGTACAACAATGAGGATAGTTTGAATTACCGCAACTTTTCAGCAATATCTGCGTAAGTTAGTTTTAGCTGCCAATTTTAATTGTTAAATCAGACATATTTTTAGTTAATAAACCTGAATGTAAGCTTTTCGCGGCTGTTGTCACTAAGATTATTATCTTTGGGTTGAGCCGTGTTCGTCCTTCTTTCACGTTCTCTGCTTGACGTTTCCTTAACCATGCTGTTAGCTTCTTCAAGTCTAAGGTCTAGAGTAACTGGAAGAAGCTACTGAGAGAACAAGAGATTCCACAGAAAATGAAATAAAACTGTAATTATCTATAAAGAAACCTTTTTTCGTTGCAGGGGCTAATTCAACCACTGAACCAGGAGAAGAAGAACACAACTATGGGATTAAAGTAATACCATTAGTTCTTTGCTACCGTCTCTACATAGTCCAACATGTTCCAGACAAGATGGATTTTCAACCGAAGATGAAACTCTTTAATTAAGTCATTAAGTAAGGAATTACGTGTCCATCGACCTGTTCCTTTTATAAGTTAGCCCACGATTTCCATATTCGTCTCCACATATACATACGTATAAATGATGCGGTTGCCCAAAATACGTTGTTCCCTAACGTCCCCAGACATCTAAGCCGGCACAGAGAGTCAAGTCTTGATTCCTTTTCATATAAGAAAATATACCTCGCCTCTGAATCATGATCAACAAAAGTTCCATTAGAAACTGTATCTGTTAATGAGTCCCAATACTCTTAAAAACATTTAACTTCTAGCTCCTGAGTATATAGACTAATCCACTCATCAAATATATTACAGATACATGGGTATTTTGACACAACAAAGTCCATAACGCTTGTAACCAAAAACAGATAATCTTGTGCCATTCTAATCCCAAGATCCATTTTGACAAGGTAAACTTGCTACAGTCCAATAATGGGGTTAATTTTTACATTGAGAATTATTTCTAAAGTTCCTTCAGAGCTTGCTGTCCGTAGAAGATAGGTTAATTTGGGGATAGATAAAAAAGCGATTTTTCAATTTTCTGATTCAAGCAAACTGAAACCGACTCTTCAGTAAGAGGAGCACCTTAACAAAATACAGAACGGTGCAGATTGGAACTTTAATAGCTCACTGTCCTTCACGACAGAACAGAAACAGATCTCAAATTTCGATTAATCTCCAAACCCACAAGTTTGATTTTGGGTATAAGAAATTGGAAGTCCTGTAAAACGGTCTGAAGATCCTCCTAAGGTCCCATCGTACAAATAGAAAACACAAAGCTCGGATTTTAAATCATGAAACACAGGCTGTTAAACAATGCTGAACAACATAGTACCACACGGATCGCTTGTTGTGCGCCAACTTTGAATGAGATAGTAAACATTCCATAGATAAGATTGACGAAGAAGAATAGCACTGTCCTTTGAAGATAACTCTTTCTTACTTACTGCACTTTTAGTTCAGAAGCCAACTGTTTATTGCGAAGGTGATCATCAGTTTCCGTTACGATAGCTACAACACAGCTTCGCAGCCAAGTGCCGGAATGTACTGCAATAGGACTATGCCTCCATCCTTTTAGTTAAGGCGAATTAATTTGCGCCATAAAGAACGCTAGTTATATTTGCGTTGGCGAATCCCAATAACATGAAATTGACTAATTTCGTCAACGATTCGATAAGCTGAGTACCACCATCAGCTGTTTTAGAAGTCATGTCCATTAGATGTTGAGGTCGTATACCATCTAGACCACCTAATGATCATTTTAGAAAGACTTGATTGCAGTCATAACCATTGGGCAACTAACAATAAAACATTTCGAATGGAAACTCGCTAGTCACGAGAATTGATGGACTTGAGTGTTTCGTGTTTCATAAAACTGGCTAAAAGTTTAACAGTTATCCTTATGTCTCCGTCTGAAACCTTTGATTCTACTCTATGAATTAGATTGCGGAGAGATGACAAAATTCTAAAATGTGAAACTTCAGTTGAACAGCTGAAGTTCGTAATATAACGTGCCACTTCCGTTGTCAAGGATTTTGATTGAAAGGAGCCCTCAAAGCATAGAATATGAAAAACAACAGATCTGCCCTAGATCGGAGATCATTAAATGCTAATACAACATTGATCAGCGTGGATAATTTCTGATCAGCCATTACGAGCGCCTCTAGATATCCTCTTTACAATCAGAGTTTCAGCTTTTATTGACAATAACTATTTACAACACAGGTAACATGGAAATAGGCCAGGAAACTATGGGACACATGAATTACCAGGAGAGATCAACATAAATGGGGAAACA
This sequence comes from Abscondita cerata, assembly GCA_030710515.1. Lineage (NCBI taxonomy): Eukaryota > Metazoa > Arthropoda > Insecta > Coleoptera > Lampyridae > Abscondita > Abscondita cerata. The sequence goes on along the minus strand of JALBCR010000434.1, from coordinate 15,200 downwards.
TTCTCATCATACATAATAAACTCGATGCTGATAGAAAACACCTTTTCCCCCCATTGATAGACTTGATAACCTCTACTAGAAGCATGAGAATCGCAATATATGACGTCAAAGTGATAAGAGGCGCTGAATTAAACACTAAACACAGATTGGTAATAGCAAATAACAACATACAAAACCACCTAGAAAAATGACCAAAACATATAAAGAAACCCTAACAAGCATACTGTATTCTAAAGAAGAACAAGAGTGGAAGCAACTTCATGGAACCTAGACAAGAAATGCAGCTGTCTGCAAGAGACAATACTGCAGACAGCACAAGAAATATGTGGCACAAGGTAAGGATCAAACCAAAAAAGAACCAAGCGATGGAATAATGAGATGAAACAAAAAATTAAACAAAAGAAAGAAGCCTGGAGAATATATCTGAGAGAAAAGACAGAAAATAACAAAGTAAACACATTACAATATGAAATGTATGACATGGAATGATTTTGGGAAAAGATAGAAGAAACCATATATAGGCTGCAAAATACACAAAAAGTAAAAATGTGAAAAACAGTAGAGGAGAAATTCAAACTAGAACAAGGAAGAATATTTCACACAGAAATTCCCATGGAAACTTAGACACACCATCAGGAAAGACCAGGATTTAGAAAAGAACATCATCGCTATTATATATATAAGAGGGACTCCACCAATTGTGACAATTACAGACCTATATTCATACAACAGGTAGCATTAAAACTATACACAAGAGTAATAGAGAAACGCCTAAGGTCTGAAGTAGAAGAAACCGTAGACAAAAGAACAAACCGCATTCAGACCGGGAAGACAGACACAGGATAAGATACACACAATTAGAACCATAATAGAAAAATCAATACACAAGGCAATAAAGCGTCCTGGACCTGAAATCTGATTTGAGAAAGCAGTAGAAAAACACCAGGTTGCCACCAAATTAAGAAGAGTAATTAAAAGTCTACATACAAATATAAAAGGGAAGGTGAGATTAAATGGACAATTATCGGGAGAGTTCAGAGATGAATAGAGGAGTAAAGCAAGGGAACAGTCCCCTATTCTTCATCATTTTCTTCACCACGCTATACAGGCTTATACTGATCTTCTGGGGCACCATACGTAACACTTTCATTACAATTCAATATTAAAATGTACCATACGAATAAGTAAATAAATCATAATTACACTGTGTCCAAGATAATAATGAATAGCATGGATATCTTGAAAAGGAAAAAGATACAAGGCTGCTCAAATTGCAAAAAGTTGGGCAATTTAGAGTATATTTCATGGTGTTTGAAAAGTTTAATAAGATTTTTCGTTTTCGAGATTTTACAAAAAAATCAATTTTTGATTTTTATGTTTCGTATTTTGCGCTTATTTTAAAAAATATTAAAATCTAAAAACACTTTTTCATTGTCACTTTTAGAGCTTTAGAAAATGGTGCTTTCAAATTTTAATCTCGGAGACATCATCAACTTTATTTTTTTATATGGCCGCAGACAAACACCTTGTATTTGGTGGTATTTTTTATTACAAATTCAACAATGTATCACACATAATTGTTTAGAACCTAATTTTGTAAGAAATAGTTTAAATTGCCCACCTTTTTTGCAATTTCAGCGACCTTGTATCTTTTACTGTTTTCAAGATACTCATGCTGTTCATTCTTATCTTGGACACAGTGCAGGAAAACCAGGTTAGGATACTACAACTTAAACACTGTATACAAACAAGATCTACTTTACGCGGACGATATACTATTAATCTCGAGAAACCCGGAACAACTTCAAACAAAACATAGATACATGGAAGAACAACTTACAACAAAAAAGAATGATATTAAACTGAGTACCTACTGCAGCAAGACCCTATAGTACAAGACATAGAAACAAAACATTTAAAATGGTACGACCATGATCCACATAGACAACAACATATACCCAAAAAGATCCCGTTTAGGTTGTGAGAACTTAATCACAGATATCCCTGAAAGGAAAGAATATAAAAAAATGGCTCGCTTCCCCAACACCGTACGATACCAATGGGAGAAGTGAAAGAAGAAGTTTTTTTGCAAAGGTCTTGACTCCAACATCCTATAAGAGCGAACCTTTCTACAATGAAATTTTAATCAGAGAATCAATTTGAAAAACTTTTTAGGATTTGAACGACAGAATGAGAATTTGGTCTTAGAAACGTCATGACTTGTGGATTGACAGTCAGAGAGATTGTCATACAATCTTACAGATCCACTCTTCAGAAGGTTGGTGTGTAGCCATTCATTGTAATAAATTATGGAGGTATGTGTTTTAGTTTCAATATTTCATGGAAAACAAAAGCAGGAGAAAGTTATACCATTGATTATAAACTTATTATACATTAATCCGAAAAGTAAATAAAATTTATACCAGGTCGTCAGTCGTCAATAAACTATTATAATTCTGAATGTTAACAAGTCGAATTTTACTGCATTGAAATGAATTGTTGCTCCGGCAATAACTAAAAACCAAGGTCATTGATCCAAAAAAGTTATTGAATAGGGTGGTTTCACTGTAGTTGTACGTAAACCGATGTGCTAACAATTTCCTTCAGATTGAGTAAAATGAACTTTTATGTTGAAAATTAACAAAATATATATATTTTTCAATTCATAAATAGAAGTACAATCTTTTAGCAGAATGCAAAAGTGGCCACGCTTCAGCGTACGGTTCCCGTTGAGAGAAAAATTACGTAATATAATGTGGTAATACCCTGTAATACGTGGGAATTCTTTGTAAGAACTACGTGTAATGTTAATTTACTCGGAAATACCTACCTACTCCCGGTTAATGTTTAGAATTTTTATAAACATTTATTTACTAATGTATATGATAGGTTAACGTTCAAAGTTTCATTTTAATCTACTTAATTAAAAAATATTGATATACGTTAACACTATACTGTGTACGATAAGATCATTTTATATTTCCTGGTCTAATGTAATTATTTGTTCAAGTTAATTATAGCACACAATTGTTTATAATGGATAATTAATTGGCAAATCAAAATCATGTGTTTTTCGGTATCGTTCAATTAAACATTTCTAAGAAATTACCGAAAATTTTACTTACTCATCAATGATGAGGTTTTCTAAACGCATCCATGAATTAAGTTTAGAGTTCGTTTAAAAATTTTTGTTAAATCGATTTCTTTTCTAACCTCAAAATTTTTTCGTGTTTTAAGGTCAAGGTTCGGTATACCGTATGTACTATCAGACTCGCGCGATAGGAATCCGTATATAAGTAGGACATTGTATGAAGTTTCTCTTGATCATTTAAAGTAGTTGTGAGTGCATGACATAAGCTCCTACTAATTCACTCTCTAATTTCTAATCGGCGTTTCATCAGAACATTTACTTCAACTCGAGTGAGTATTTTCACACACGAATGCTAACAAAAATTTACGTTTTCGATTAACAGTATCAACATGGGATCGTGGCCAGAAAATGTTGGAATACTTGCAGTGGAGACAGCATTTCCACCATTGTATGTGGACCAAAGTGAGTTAGAACAATTCGATGGTGTTAGTGCAGGAAAATACGTTATCGGTTTGGGCCAAAGTAAAATGGGGCTTTGTAACGACAGAGAAGACATAAATTCTCTCTGCCTAACAGTGGTGCAAAATCTAATCGAGCGATTTAATCTCAAATATTCAGACATAGGACGTATAGATGTTGGAACTGAAACGATAATCGATAAATCTAAAAGTGTAAAGAGTGTTTTAATGCAATTATTTGAACCCCATGGAGTTACCGACTTAGAAGGTTTAGATACCACAAATGCGTGTTACGGTGGAACTGCAGCACTTTTTAACGCAGTTGCCTGGATCGAATCATCAGAATGGAATAATCGTTATGCAATTGTGGTTGCTGCAGATATAGCAATTTATGCAAAGGGTAGTGCTCGTCCAACTGGAGGTGCTGGAGCAGTTGCAATGTTAATCGGTGCAAATGCTCCCTTAGTTATTGATCGCAATGTAAGAGCCACTTACATGAAACATGTTTATGATTTTTACAAACCAGATCTTACGTCAGAATATCCTGTTGTAGATGGTAAGCTATCAATAGAATGTTACTTACACGCTTTAGATACTTGTTACCAGTTATATTGCAAACGGGCGTCCAAAAAAATTGCTGGAAATACTGTAGATCTAAATTACTTTAATTACATGCTCTTCCACACACCTTTCTGTAAATTAGTGCAAAAGTCAGTCGCGCGATTAGCTTTAAACGATTTCTTAAAAACTTCTCCAGAGTTACTTTCCGAATTATATCCAGGTCTAGATAGTTTTAAAAATTTAGAATTAACCAAAACGTATTTTGATAAAGATGTTGAGAAGGAGTTTGTTACGCTTAGCAAAGGGGCCTTCCAAAAGAAGACCGAACCCTCCTTATTAATGGCTAATCAAATTGGTAACATGTATGCGGCGTCACTTTATGGAGGTTTAGTTTCTCTGCTCGTCAACTGCAATATCGAACAAATTGCTGGTAGCAAAATTGGATTGTTTTCATACGGTTCAGGATTAGCTTCGACCATGTTTTCAATAACAGTAACTAAAGACTGTAATGACAATTCATCACTATATAAATGTAATGTCAAACTTAAAAGATGTTAAAACTAGATTAGAGCAGAGGCAAAAAATTTCGCCCGAGAAATTCGTAGCAATTTTAGAAACTAGGAAACAAAATTGTCATAAAGCCCCATTCGAGCCTTTGAGCAGCATTAAAGATTTATTCCTCGGTACTTATTACTTAAAAAGAAATAGACGGAATGTTTCGTAGATATTACAGAGACACATTGCCACCACCAACGGTACCCTATAAAAATGTTGGGGCCCCTCGAACTCCACAATCAATTAGATGAAATTACATAGTTTTGTAAATTTTAAGTAAGATTTTAACCATTTTCAAAGTGAAATCGAAATTAACGTAGTGTAAAAACAATAACTAGACGCAATAAGAATTTCACGTTTATTTAAACTTTCACTCGGATAATAAACAAAAACATATTTTTTTAGTTTTTCGTTTATCTTCAGATGAAATGCTGGAAAGTTGTTGCTTTTATTGATGTTTTTTTTATATATTTGAATTTTAAATGATTTTTTTTTTAAATTAAGTTTTAAAGAATATTTTAGCGTGGAATTTGTAATTTTGTTTTTTATGGTGCTAGTCAAGTAGTAAAAGAAAAACACCTCGAATTTTTACCACATTTAGTTGTTACATTATTATTTTAGTTGATAGAAATGAAAACGGCCGCTATTTATTCCTACTTATATAATTAAGTCGATTATTTTATGGTTATTATGTACATTATATATTTCTAAAAAGTTTAATAATTGTTAAGAGCACACATAATCTGGTACGTCTTATTGTCAGTACAAAGGATCATTGTATCTTCTTATAAAATATTGTTTTATCGTTAAACAACGTGCAAGATTATTGTTTTTTGTGCAATACGAGTAAAGAACTCGAAATTTATGTAATGATCTGAGTATTGTACATTACGAATAAAAGTGAAGAATTAAAAGACAATATTTACTTTGTAAGATAGAATGTAAGGTTGTTGGCTAATTTAATAAATTTGGTAAATTATGTATAATTCGTTTTATTTTATTTGAATCCGATTAGTAAGCAAAAATGATAGCATTGAACTACATGCAAATAATGGATGTTGTTTATTTATCCCACAAGATAAGTCTAATGTTTCTGATTCAAGTGAACGTATTCACAAAACAACAGAAGATTAAACAAGCGTTATGCGCAGAACTCCACATCGTTCTGATACTAACAAACGTCTAAAGGAGTAGTATCGAAAGTGTGCTGCGATATAAAACATCTAACAACTACGCAACTTAATAGTATTGATAGAAAAATAGTGAAAAAAATTTGTTGTAGGAAAGAAATCAACGTTTAACAAAGAAGAAAAAGTCGAGGGTAGGTCACTGTGGATTTTTGGTCCCTCATGTTTGGATATACGTGGATATACTTAGATGTATGTGGATATATTTGGATATACTTGGGTGTTTGTAGATGTGCTTGGATATATGTGGAGATATTTGGATGGTTATGGATGTATTTGGTTGTACGTGCGGATATATTGTTAACGTAATTAAGTTCCATTCCACAACAAAAGTATTTGTTAACAGAAATAACGTATAAACGTTACATTAGAAAATTAAACTAGGATAGAAGCGGACTAGAAGCTTATTTGGGAGATGATGGGAACTTTAAATTGTACAAATTTTAATTATATGAACTTTAAACATAATAAAAGATTAAATAGAAGTAACCGCATAAAAACACTAGATCATAAAACTCCTCAAAATCGTTGACTTCACATAATATAATCGTTTATGCTTTTTGTAGCTCCCACTCATCTTTATTTTGTACAGGGTCATCCCCAAAGTCCGCATCAAATGGGAAACTTATTTATTATGGGATTTTCGATAAAAAGTTATTCTTTATAAAAGTTTGTGCACCCTCTAAAACTAAAAATACATCAACAAAATTTGGCGTAAGACGCGTAATGTACGAGGTGCATTCAAAAATTTAATTTTGAGTCAAGAATAAAGTGCCCTTATTTCAGTAAATATCAAAAAAATTTATTTGAAAAAGTTGTTAATTCTTTTAAAATGGTGGCTATAAGAAAAAGATTTTCTTTAAATGATAATTAAACGATATCTTGTATACAACCGTTTATTTAAAAAAGTTTGTAATTTACAAATTGCCCAATTATTGTGCTAATTATGTTCAATTTTTTTTATTCATTAGAAAAACTTCAAAATTTTGGTGCAAAGTTCTTTTGATTTTTGTTGACACCAAAATTGCTCAAAACAAGTCAGTATCTTAACAAGAATATCATTTTCAATAATATTGAGGCACTAAACATCAAATTAAATTACATATCAGTATGATGTCAATCCCAACATGCACAGTTAAAATTTCTCTTAGATGGCCATGACTTCAAATCTTGATGTTTTTTATATGAAGAACATATTCTTTAAATAATTTTTTTGATATTTACTGAAATAAGGGCACTTTACTCTTGACTCAAAATGAAATTTTGAATGCACCTCGTATATTACGCGTCTTTCGCAACATTGTGGTGGTGCATTTTAGTTTGAGAGGATGCACAAACTTTTATAAAGAATAACTTCTTATCGAAAAACCCATAATAAAAAAGTTTCCCATTTGGTGCGGACTTTGGGGATGAGGCTGTACCTACCTATATTGCGTTATCGATGTATCTAAATTCATTAACAACTAAAACCTTTGTGCTATTGAGATGTGACTAAATTACCACCATAAATATAGGCTTAGTTTATTACTGAACCAAGTTATACGAGCTCAATAATTGTATATTCATTTCTTAGAAACCAACATTTTTTTTTGCAAAATTGAGTTAAGATGGATGCTGTTACAGAGCGTAGTAGAATTATGGTAGCAGAAGGGTAGCAGCATTCGTTACTTCATGGTGCGAGACTCGTACTTGCGATTTGTAGTACTTAACTAATTCGTTTGTTATATTTTTTTATCGAACGCTTTTTAGCCATTAGCGCGTAGGTCTACTGTCAGTATAGAAGTTGAAAAATTTCTTTAGTGAATATGTAAAAGTGCCATAAGTGTGTGTGACGAAAACAGTTACTGTTGAATTTTATTTTTGTAGATTTGTGCTGTACAAGTTTTTGAAAATTACGGATTATATCCGATTTACGACTTCTTTCAAAATTCAACGAAAAAGATGTTAAAAAAATAGAAAGCTTTGCACAGAGTTGCCTAGTTTGATTGATGCGGATGAATATGAACAAAACTACGGAATTTATAAGAAAAATCCCAATAAATTTAAAATTATTTCGGGAAACATAATAATTATAAATTATTTTTGTAAAATACAAAATCCCATCACAATTGGATTAACAAAGTCTACACTACAAAACAAAAGTACAAAACAGCAGATAACGCGACAACTTCAATAGATAAAACAGAAAACTAAAATATAGAAAAAATTTTGCTAGGTACATAAGATAGAAGAGTTGTCCAATGCCTTGACTGATGAACAATACAAATCTGTTCAAAAAAATGTATACAAACTCAAGGTACAATGCCGCATAGGGTTGCTTGATAATGGAATGCATCGTGTCATGTTTTTTGTGTCCAAAAACAATTAAAGTAACCAAAGAAAGGCAAAAGGCGGGGTATAACGAGCGTTGGTTAAGAGGAAACTTTTTAAAACATTTAAATATGCATTTCAATGAACTGAAAGAAAACAGTAGGTAATGTTTATAACCGTTTTAGTGATGGGCTAAATAAAAACATCATTTTATACTATTTTGGAAAAAACGCAAAGAAACCTGAAGAATCGACAAGGGATTGATTACCTGAGGAATTACCAAATTATCAAACTGAAAATTAAGCTGAGAGTATTGGTGTTCGTCATCCTCAGCATCGCATATGTCACCGAAAATACGTATTCTTCAAGATGTAACTATCAAACCAGTAATCACGCTGCTTGGGATAGGAACTGTCCTGTTTATGTCAAAAGCTGACTGCTTTAAAAGCAGATTTGCTAGGTTCCGGATAGCAATTAAACGCTTCTCCGGCCAACTCTCCAGACTGCTTTTCATCTCATATTTCTTCCGCTTCTGTCTTCATTTACTATCAAAACGTTAGGCGCCTTAACACTAAAACTTCTCAACGGTGTTTCCTCTATCTCTTATATCGATATTTTTGTCATCACTGAGACTTGGTTATGACTCTGTCAATAATTCGAACTTTTCCCCCTCTTTTCAACATCTTTAGATGTGACCGGTCACTCGAAGCCACATCCAGATCTAGAGGTGGCGGGTTCTCATTGCGGTAAAATTCAACTTTCATGTGCATATAGATTTGTATTCAATCTCTCCTTTATTTCAGTCTATTCTCGATATCGATATTGTGTCTTATGATCACCTGATCACACTGTTTGAGGCATTTGCTACTTCACATTACCCATGGACCTGATCTCGTTGTGTTGGGTGATTTTAACTTGGCCGAATATGTCTCGTCCTTTCTGCCTGTACCTCAGAACGTGTGTTCAAAAATTAAATAATTTTGCAACTTACTGTCTCTTGAGCAGTTCAACTTTGTCCGCAATTCCCAATAGGACTACTTGATCTTCTATTGTCATCCAAACCATGTCTGGTTAACAGGAACTGCGACGAGGACCTCCATCATCCTACCCTTCTCATAAGATTTTCCCCGCAGATTACCTGGCAATTTCCACAAATTTGTTGGAAATAATCTCCATTTGTCCTACAACTTAAAAAAGGTAACTACGCCTCCTTATATGAACATCTTTCTTCGCTATCATGGACCCCTATCTTAACAGACTCTTCCGTTGATTCTCTTTACAGAAACTATATTCTGTTATCTATGATTCATTCAATGCATTTATCCCTAAGTCCTCTCCGAAATCCAGATCAAAATATCCGCCATGGTTTTCTAATGCTATCATCTCTGATATCAAGCTGAAGTACTCTCTCTGGCGGAATTATAAATCATCTAATGACCCTACTTCTCTTCATCGGTTTAGACTGCTGCGCAACAAGATAAAGATTGATATTCAGACTTCTCATAAATGCTTCTTGAGACGTATTGAGACCGACATTAGGTCTAACCTAATCATTTCTGGTCTTACATCAATCTAGTCCGTAATTCCTCCGTTATACCTTCTAATATGACTTATCTTGGTGCTCACAGTGACGGCCAAAATGATTTTGTCAACTTTTTTGCTTCTTATTTTAGTAGCTGCTTTAGCGACGTACACTCATGAAATTTAAAACTTGGACACCACAAAAGCCCAGATTTTAACATTATCGAAAATGTTTGGGCTCGAATACTTGCTAGTAGAATGAGGACAGCTTCAAACCCCGCGGCTATAATTAGGCAAAGCCTAATTAGGCTAACAGCCTCTCACCTACCTCTCACCTCATCAGGCAGTTCCCTAATTAGCCCTCTCACCTCATTAGGCTGTTGTTGTCAACAGGCTGTTGACGTCAATGGAAAATACGGCCTCTCACCTCATTAGGCTGTTGTTGTCAACAGGCTGTTGACGTCAATGGAAAATACGGCCTCTCACCTCATTAGGCTGTTGTTGTTGAAGTTGATTTCCATCATGGCGGATGTTTCGGCGGTCGATTTGAATTTCCAACATGGCGTCCCATCATGGCGTCCTAAAGTTTTTATGTATTTAAAAAACTTGGTTGAGATTCGAACTTGCAACCATTGCATTACCGAGCCAAGGCTTTAACCACTAGGCTACGGCGACAATTGAAAGATGGAGTTTGAAGTTTGTATATAGCTGTAAAGGTTGACTAAGATGAATTGATGATGCTGTAAAATGTAGGATAAGACCTGTTGATTAAACATTTAATAAACAAGATGAAAAAGGATAAAAAAAAACATATTTATCACTCTCATTTATTATAAACTAATTAACAAACAAAAATAACACTCACGTAGCGCCATCTTGTATGATTAAACATTTAATAAACAAGATGAAAGAGGATAAAAGACATATATTTATCACTCTCATACTTTTATAAACTAGAAAACAAACACGAAAAACAATTACCTAAAGCGATTCAATATGGCTGTCAAACCAGTACGGCTTCAGAGTCAGTGCTAGATTTAAATTAAAGTTGTTGTACAAGGTTGTTTTTCGAAAACATATTTTTCTTTTGAAGTTTGTATATAGCTGTAAAGGTTGATTAAGATGAATTAATGATGGTGTAAAATGTAGGATAAGACCTGTTGATTAAAAAGTTGAATAAGGATAAAACATTTAATAAACAAGATGAAAAAGGATAAAAAACATATTTATCACTCTCATACTTATAAACTAATTCACAAACAAAAATAGCAACTACTTAACGCCATTTTGTATGACGTATGATTTAATAAACAAGATGAAAAAGGATAAAAGACATATATTTATCACTCTCATTCATTATAAACTAGTTCACAAACAAAAATAGCAATTACGTACCGCCATCTTGTATGATTAAACATTTAATAAACAAGATGAAAAAGGATAAAAGAACATATATTTGTCACTCTCATACTTTTATAAACTAGAAAACAAACACGAAAAACAATTACCTAAAGCGATTCAATATGGCTGTCAAACCAACATTTTTCTTTATTAATTACATTAACCACGGTTTTAACAACTACTTTTAAAGTTATGGCTGATTAAAAAATTTAACATACTGAGGCTTCGAACCATTAACGATTGATACACAAACTTTTGTAAACAGATGACACCATTTTCTATGACGTATGATTTTAAAAACATACCTGTTCAACATGTTAATTACATTAACCACGTATTTAACAACTAGTTTTAACTTTACATTTGATTAAAAAAAACTTTAACACTTCAGGGTTCGAACCATTAACGTTTGATACACCACCACATATTTAACAACTAGTTTTTAACTTTACATTTGATTAAAAAAACTTTAACACTTCAGGGTTCGAACCATTAACGTTTGATACACCACCACATATTTAACAACTAGTTTTTAAAAAAAACTAACATACCGAGGTTCGAACCATTAACGTTTGATACACCACTACGTATTTAACAACTAGTTTTGAATTTACATTTGATTAAAAAAAATACTTTAACATACTTAGGTTCGAACCATTAACGTTTAAACCAGCACTACGTATTTAACAAGTAGTTTTAAAAAAACTTTAACATACCGAGGTTCGAACCATTAACGTTTGATACACGTATGTGTTAAGGAAAATAAAAAAACAACAAGGAGGATAAAATTTTATTTGCATCTCTGTTACACAACACATTTACAAGTACCAATAACATATATTTTTAATTGGAAGAATAAAGAAAGCAGGAAACAAATTTTATTTCTCTCTCTGTTTCACACACAATATAAAATTATTTTACAAAAATATGAAACGTTACAACTTCAGAGTTCCATCTATGAATGGCACACCTCATCTAGCATTCGTTTACCAGTTTGAGAACCATTTTACGATGTCACCAAAAATTTTCTTTCTGCAAACGTAGAGTTTTTTTATACTGACGACCAGTTAACCGTCTCCAACATCTGTAATTTGAAATAAAAATAAAAACCACAAACATTTTTAAAAAGTGTTAACAAGAATCAATTTAACAACAAAATTTAATACTCAAAAAGTTGAGAACTATTCATTAAAAATACGTGAATTGATAACAATTCATTTTTAAAAGATTAAAATTAATAATAATACTCACCTGTTTCGATTTTCGATAGACATACCAATTTTAATGATATGGAAAGATCTACATTTAAAACAATATTTCAAGCTGTTTATATAGGTATACAAACCCACTAATGGATTTGTTTACGGAATATCTCTATTGTGTGAAAGTTAAAAACAACTTTTCCGTCACTCAATTAAGGCGATTGTTAAAAACCAAAAATGTAACCATTCAAAATACCTAATATAATGTAACCAACAAATTTGCCCAAACTTAATACACTGCTTGACAAGATAATTAATTAAAAACTTTATTGTACAAAAATTCGTTTGATATGCAAAACTCTGTTTTAAAGGATTGCCTAACAAACAAATTTAACAAACGTATTTGATTTTAAATGAAACTACTGACCCTCTTAAAGATTAAAAATTCATCTCTCCACACAATCTGCAGAGAGTGCGATTGTCTTTCAAAATGAACCAAAATATTTACCATATGTTAGTTCGTAAATTATAAAAAACGTTATTGAAATCCCAACTCAATAATAAGTTGTAGGTTTCTATAACTTCTAAATGATTAACTGTGTCATCCATTATTTTATTTATGTAATTAAAATCTGTAATAAGTACTTCCTACAGCTTCTAATAAGATGTACAATAAAATTATTATTTCAGTTTCTTATTTATAATTTATTTAAATAATCGATGTTTTATCGACAATTCAAGTTTATTGACAACTTAACTTATATTGCGAATATTATTTAAAAACAACACCAGATAAAATATTTATTAAATCAGATATTTTTTTAACATGAGATCAACATGTTGTGGAGTCTGTATTCTTTTTTATACTTTTACTGTCTTATAAGGTTAAACTATTTTAATGGATGAAAAATTCAAGGAGAATATTACATTACAAGATTTAGACCAATTATTTCTTAACTCATCAGACTTCACAAAATTACAATCTTCACCATTCAATAAATTTAATTTACTAACTTCCAAAATCATTTATGAAACTCAAGGAACATTTAGTTTCTTTAATGTATATTCTACAAACATCAAAATCTCAAATCCAAAAATTCCAAATTTATACTCTTTACCTAAAATACATAAAACCAACCATCCTATTAGACCAATAGTTAATTACAAATCTTCACCAACATACTTTATTTCTAAATTTCTATCCCGCGTTATATCAAAAGAAATTAATTTCAAACCATCTTATTCTATCAAAAAAAAAAAAATACAATTAAATTAGTAGAAAATTTGCCTAAACCGAGAATCATTCTAAGGAAGAGTGTAAGACGTTTACAAAAAAACATTTTATTATTACTGTAGTGGTTCTAACAAAATCAAAAAGAAACATTACAACGATAACGCATAAGATTCTTTTGTAACATGTAGGCGAACACATAACAATAATGCTAAGTATCTCGAGATGTACACGTTTGACAAATGCAATTTATCACATTGAAATTTTTGAATTATACATTAAACATCATAGTCTTCAAACTTTATTCACAATGCAAGAGTTTATATTGAATAAAGTAAAGATGTTAACTCCCATAATCTGAACCTTGAATGATTCTGTAATGATGTTCAATCAGCTTCAGATGACGAATATAAAAAATTTGAAGGAAGCAATTAAATATGTTTTAAGATATACTAAAACTTATTGTTACACGACCTGTACTATACTTACTAATTTTCTAATTGATGAAATTAAAAATACGACTTCGTGAATAATCAAAATATACATATTTTATATTTATATTAACGTGAATGTAAATAAAGTATTTCCAATATAGATCATACGGGTCTTAATATTTTTCAACGTATAGTTTAGTTAATTTAATTTTAAATGAAACTACTAATTCTATGAAACAACTGGACAATGTTTAACTTCATCATTACGTTTTTAATTATACAATTTGCATATATTAAATCTATTAAGAAGTTGGCAGGAATCTAAAGTGTTAGGTACTAAAAAATTTTTAATAAAATGTTGAATTATTAATTTTGTAAACTTATTAAGATGTAAATGATTTTAGTGTAATCATTGTGTATAAGTTTGTACAAATTGTAAAAATTGTTTAAACTAATAAGACTGTTTTTGCATAATACACTTGAAGTTTAGTTTTACCTAATACTACTTGAATAAGCTTTATCAAGATCTTTTCGATAACAGGTATATAATCGGTTGATTTCTTCAACACTGCAGCATTTTCTTTTGACGAATAAAAAAGATTTATTTAGTTAAATATACCTGAAAATCGTTTATTCGTTTGTTAGAAAATAGTTACATGAATAATGAACGGTCAAACGTATTTAATTTAATTTTTAATGAAACTATTAATTCTATGAAACAACTGGTGTACATGTTAACTTCATCCTCTGGCATGTTTTTAATTTCATACTATGCTATTATAGTTTAAATCTATTAAGAAGTTGGCGGAATCTAAAGTGTTAGGTATAAGTTAATTTGATTTTGTTTTAAAACCAGAACTTAGTTGAAATAATGATTTAATAAAAAAACAAACAAACGTATGTGTTAGTTCAATTTTTATTGAATTAAATTTCATTTTGTATAAATTTCTTCCAACACTGAAGCATCTTCTTTGAAACTATTAAGAAATTTGAAAACTGTTAATCTTGTATAGGCATTGAAAAATTGAATGTAATCTACTTGAGTAGGTTTAAACGTCTTTTCTATATAAATTTGAAGCCCTTAATAAATTATTGATCAGTTGTTTTTCACTACATCTTAATTGATTTTAATTAATTACTTGCAATGGAGTGAACCGTCTCAGAAATAATGCAAAGTTTATTTTGAACATTAACAAATGCTAGGAAAAATTAAATAGTTGTCATGTATACTCAATGTATTACCAAACAT